>CM035165.1:42951380-43439019 GCA_020205615.1 Panax quinquefolius
GTTTTGGTCACTTTTTCAACTATTTTCCTAAGGTTTCTCAAGTTAGGCGTACGGGGCTCGAACTCGGGCTCCGTAGATCGGAATCGAGTCCCGTTAGTTGTAACACGTGTCTATTACCTATGCGGTGCTATTGCCTATGTTTGCGTGTTAACTGGATGACCGAGATCGGTTTTGGTCTCTTTTTTGACTATTTTCCTAAGTTTTCTCAAGTTAGGCGTACGAGGTTCGAACTCGGACTCCGCAGATCGGAATCGAGTCCCATCAATTATAATGCATGTCTATTACCTACGCGGTGCTATTGCCTATGTTTGCATGTCGTTCAGACGACTGAGGCGGGTTTTGGTCACTTTTTTGACTATTTTCCTAAGTTTTCTCAAGTTAGTCGTACGGGGCTCGAACTCGGGCTTCGTAGATTGGAATCAAGTCCCGTCAGTTGTAACGCGTGTCTATTTCCTATGCGGTTCTATTGCCTGTATTTGCGTGTCATTCAGACAATCGAGGCGGGTTTTGGTCTCTTTTTTGACTATTTTCCTAAGTTTTCTCAAGTTAGGCGTACAGGGCTTGAACTCCGGCTCCGTAGATCAGAATCGAGTCCCATCAGTTGTAACGCATGTCTATTGCCTATGCGGTGCTATTGCCTGTGTTTGCATGTTAACTAGATGACCGAGGCGGGTTTTGGTCTCTTTTTCGACTATTTTCCTAAGTTTTCTCAAGTTAGGCGTACGGGGCTCGAACTCGGGCTCCGTAGAACGTGATAGAGTCCCGTCAGTTGCAATGCATGTCTATTGTCTATGCGGTGCTATTGCCTGTGGTTGTGTGTCGTTCGGACGACCGAGGCGGGTTTTGTTCTCTTTTTCGACTATTTTCCTAAGTTTTCTCAAGTTAGGCGTACGGGGCTCGAACTCGGGCTCCGTATATCGAAATCGTGTCCCATCCGTTGTAACGTCTGTCTATTGCCTACGCGGTGGTATTGCATGTGTTTGCATGTCCACTGGATGACCGAGGCGGGTTTTGGTCTCTTTTTCGACTATTTTCCTAAGTTTTCTCAAGTTAGGCGTACGGGGCTCGAACTTGGGTTCCGTAGATCGGAATTGAGTCCCGTCAGTTGTAATGCGTGTCTATTTTCTACGCGGTGCTATTGCCTATGTTTGCGTGTCATTCGGACGATCGAGGCGGGTTTTGGTCTCTTTTTCGACTATTTTCCTAAGTTTTCTCAAGTTAGGTGTACGGGTCTCGAACTCGGGCTCCATAGATCGGAATCAAGTCCCGTCAGTTGTAACGCGTGTCTATTGCTTATGCTGTGCTATTGCATGTGTTTGCGTGTTAACTGGATGATCGAGGCGGGTTTTGGTCTCTTTTTCGACTATTTTCCTAAGTTTTCTCAAGTTAGGCGTACGGGGCTCGAACTCGGGCTTCGTATATCGGAATCAAGTCTCGTCAATTGTAACGCATGTCTATTGCCTACGCTGTGCTATTGCCTATATTTATGTGTCGTTCAGACGACCGAGGCAGGTTTTTGTCACTTTTTCGACTATTTTCCTAAGTTTTCTCATGTTAGGCGCACGGGGCTCGAACTCGGGTTCCGTAGATCAAAATCGAGTCTCGTTAGTTGTAACGCGTGTCTATTGCCTATGCGGTGCTATTGCCTATGTTTGCGTGTTAACTGGATGACCGAGGTGGGTTTTGGTCTCTTTTTCGACTATTTTCCTAAGTTTTCTCAAGTTAGGCGTACGAGGCTCGAACTCGGGCTCCGCAGATCGGAATCGAGTCCCGTCAGTTGTAACGCATGTCTATTTCCTACGCGGTGCTATTGCCTATGTTTGCGTGTCGTTCAGACGACCGAGGCGGGTTTTGGTCACTTTTTCGACTATTTTCCTAAGTTTTCTCAAGTTAGGCGTACGGGGCTCGAACTCGGGCTCCGTAGATCGGAATCAAGTCCCGTCAGTTGTAACGCGTGTCTATTGCCTATGCGGTTCTATTGCCTGTGTTTGCGTGTCGTTCGGACAATCGAGGCGGGTTTTGGTCTCTTTTTCGACTATTTTCCTAAGTTTTCTCAAGTTAGGCGTACGGGGCTTGAACTCCGGCTCCGTAGATCGGAATTGAGTCCCGTCAGTTGTAACGCGTGTCTATTACCTATGCGGTGCTATTGCCTGTGTTTGCATGTTAACTAGATGACCGAGGCGAGTTTTGGTCTCTTTTTTGACTATTTTCCTAAGTTTTCTCAAGTTAGGCGTACGTGGCTCGAACTCGGGCTCCGTAGATCGTAATAGAGTCCCGTCAATTGTAACACGTGTCTATTGCCTACGCGGTGCTATTGCCTGTGGTTGTGTGTCGTTCGGACGACCGAGGCGGGTTTTGTTCTCTTTTTCGACTATTTTCCTAAGTTTTCTCAAGTTAGGCGTACGGGGCTCGAACTCGGGCCCCGCAGATCGAAATCTTGTCCCATCAGTTGTAACGTGTGTCTATTGCCTACGCGGTGCTATTGCCTTTGGTTGTTTGTCGATCGGACGACCGAGGCGGGTTTTGGTCTTTTTTTCGACTATTTTCCTAATTTTTCTCAAGTTAGGCGTACGGAGCTCGAACTCGGGCTCTGTATATTGGAATCAAGTCCCGTTAATTATAACGCGTGTCTATTGCCTACGCGGTGCTATTGCCTGTATTTGCGTGTCGTTCGGACGACTGAGGCGTGTTTTGGTCTCTTTTTTGACTATTTTCCTATGTTTTCTCAAGTTAGGCGTACGTGGCTCGAACTCGGGCTCCGTTAATTAGAATTGAGTCCCATTAGTTGTAACATAATTCTATTTCCTATGCGGTCCTATTGCCTGTGTTTGCGTGTTAACTGGATGACCGAGGCGGGTTTTGGTCTCTTTTTCGACTATTTTCCTAAGTTTTATCAAGTTAGGCGTACATCGCTTGAACTCGGGCTCCGTATATCGGAATCGAGTCCCGTCAGTTGTAACGTGTTTCTATTTCCTATGCGGTGCTATTGCATATGTTTACGTGTCATTCGGACGATCGAGGCGGGTTTTGCTCTCTTTTTCGACTATTTTCCTAATTTTTTTGAAGTTAGTCATGCGGGGTTCGAACTCGGGCTCTATGGATCGGAATTGAGCCTTGTCAGTTGTAACGCGTGTCTATTGCCTACGTGGTGCTATTGCCTGGGGTTGTGTGTCGTTCGGACAACCGAGGCGGGTTTTGTTCTCTTTTTCGACTATTTTCCTAAGTTTTCTCAAGTTAGGCGTACGGGGCTCGAACTCGGGCCCTGTAAATCAAATCTTGTCCCATCAGTTGTAACGTGTGTCTATTGCCTACGCGGTGCTATTGCCTTTGGTTGTTTGTCATTCGGACGACCGAGGCAGGTTTTGGTCTTTTTTTCGACTATTTTCCTAATTTTTCTCAAGTTAGGCGTATGGAGCTCGAACTCGGGCTCTGTATATTGGAATCAAGTCCCGTTAATTATAACGTGTGTCTATTGCCTACGCGGTGCTATTGCCTGTATTTTCGTGTCGTTCGGACGACTGAGGCATGTTTTGGTCTCTTTTTTGACTGTTTTCCTATATTTTCTCAAGTTAGGCGTACGTGGCTCGAACTCGGGCTCCGTTAATTAGAATTGAGTCCCATTAGTTGTAACATAATTCTATTGCCTATGCGGTGCTATTGCCTGTGTTTGCGTGTTAACTGGATGACCGAGGCGGGTTTTGGTCTCTTTTTCGACTATTTTCCTAAGTTTTATCAAGTTAGGCTTACATCGCTCGAACTTGGGCTCCGTATATCAGAATCGAGTCCCGTCAGTTGTAACGTGTTTCTATTTCCTATGCGGTGCTATTGCATATGTTTACGTGTCATTCGGACGATCGAGGCGGGTTTTGCTCTCTTTTTCGACTATTTTCCTAATTTTTTTGAAGTTAGTCATGCGGGGTTCGAACTTGGGCTCTATGGATTAGAATTGAGCCTCGTCAGTTGTAACACGTGTCTATTGCCTATACGGTCCTATTTCCTATGTTTGTGTGTTAACTGGATAACCGAGGCGGGGTTTGGTCTCTTTTTCGACTATTTTCCTAAGTTTTCTGAAGTTAGGCGTACGGGGCTCGAACTCGGGCTCCGTATGTCAGAATAGGGTCCCGTTAGTTGTAACGCGTGTCTATTGCCTACGCGGTACTATTGCCTATATTTGCGTGTCGTTCAGACAACCGAGGCGAGTTTTGGTCTCTTTTTCGACTATTTTCTAAGTTTTCTCAAGTTAGGCGTACGGGGCTCAAACTCGGGCTCCGTAGATCGGAATCGAATCCCGTTAATTGTAACACGTGTCTATTACCTATGCGGTGTTATTGCCTGTGTTTGCGTGTTAACTGGATGACCGAGGCGGGTTTTAGTCTCTTTTTCGACTATTTTCCTAAGTTTTATCAGGTTAAGCGTACGGGGCTCGAACTCGGACTTCGTATATCGGAATCGAGTCCCGTCAATTGTAATGCGTGTCTGTTGCCTATGCGGTGCTATTGCCTATGTTTGCGTTACATTCAGATGACCGAAGCGGGTATTGGTCTCTTTTTTGACTATTTTCCTAAGTTATTTCAAGTTAGGCGTACGGGGCTCGAACTCGGGCCCTGTAGATCAGAATCGAGTCCCGTCAGTTGTAACGTGTGTCTTTTGCCTATGCAGTGCTATTGCCTGTGTTTACGTGTTAACTGGATGACCGAGGCGGGTTATGGTCTTTTTTTCGACTATTTTCCTATGTTTTCTCAAGTTAGGCGTACAGGGCACGAACTCGGGCTCCGTATATCGGAATCGAGTCCCGTCAGTTGTAACGCGTGTCTATTGCCTACGCGATGCTATTGCTTTGCGTGTCGTTCAGACGACCAAGGAAGGTTTTGGTCTATTTTTCGACTATTTTACTAAGTTTTCTGAAGTTAGTCACGCGGGGCTCGAACTCGGGCTCTGTGGATCAGAATTTAGTCCTGTCAGTTGTAACGCGTGTCTATTGTCTATACGGTCCTATTTCCTATGTTTGTGTGTTAACTGGATGACCGAGGCGGGGTTTGGTCTCTTTTTCGACTATTTTCCTAAGCTTTCTAAAGTTAGGCGTACGGGGCTCGAACTCGGGCTCCGTATATTAGAATCGAGTCCCGTTAGTTGTAACGCGTGTCTATTGCCTACGCGGTATTATTGCCTATGTTTGCGTGTCATTCGGACAACCGAGGCGGGTTTTGGTCTCTTTTTCGACTATTTTTCTATGTTTTCTCAAGTTAGCCGTACGGGGCTCAAACTCGGGCTCCGTAGATCAGAATTGAGTCCCGTCAATTGTAACACATGTCTATTGCCTATGCGGTGTGATTGCCTGTGTTTGTGTGTTAACTGGATGACCGAGGCTGGTTTTGGTCTCTTTTTTGACTATTTTCCTAAGTTTTCTCAAGTTAGGCGTACGAGGCTCGAACTCGAGCTCCGTAGATCGTGATAGAGTCCCATCAGTTGTAATGCGTGTCTATTGCCTATGCGGTGCTATTGCCTGTGTTTGAATGTTAACTAGATGACCGAGGCGGGTTTTGGTCTCTTTTTCGACTATTTTCCTAAGTTTTCTCAAGTTAGGCTTACGGGGATCGAACTCGGGCTCCGTAGATCGGAATCGAGTCCCATCAATTGTAATGCGTGTCTATTGCCTACGCTGTGCTATTGCATGTGTTTGCATGTCCACTGGATGACCGAGGCGGGTTTTGGTCTCTTTTTCGACTATTTTCCTAAGTTTACTCAAGTTAGGCGTACGGGGCTCGAACTCGGGCTCCGTAGATCGGAATCGAGTCCCGTCAGTTGTAACGCGTGTCTATTTTCTACGCGGTGCTATTGCCTATGTTTACGTGTCGTTCGGATGACCGAGGCGGGTTTTGGTCTCTTTTTCGACTATTTTCCTAAGTTTTCTCAAGTTAGGCGTACGGGGCTCGAACTCAGGCTCCATATATCAAAATTGAGTCCCGTTAGTTGTAACGCGTGTTTATTGCCTACACAGTGCTATTGCCTATGTTTGCGTGTCGTTCGGACGACCGATGAAGGTTTTGGTCTCTTTTTCGACTATTTTCCTAAGTTTTCTCAAGTTAGGCGTACGTGGCTCGAACTCAGGCTCCGTATATCGAAATCAAGTCTCGTCAATTGTAACACATTTCTATTGGCTATGCGGTGCTATTGCCTGTGTTTGCGTGTTAAGTGGATGACCGAGGCGGGTTTTGGTCTCTTTTTTGTCTATTTTCCTAAGTTTTCTTAAGTTAGGCGTACGGGGCTCGAACTTGGACTCCGTATATCGAAATCGAGTCCCGTTAGTTGTAACGTGTGTCTATTGCCTACGCGGTGTTAATGCTTGTGTTTGCATGTCATTCGGATGACCGAGGCGGGTTTTGGTCTCTTTTTCGACTATTTTCCAAAGTTTTCTCAAGTTAGACGTACGGGGCTCGAACTCGGGCTCCGTAGATCAGAATCGAGTCCCGTCAGTTATAACGCGTGTCTATTGCCTAGGTGGTGCTATTGCCTGTGTTTGCTTGTTAACTGGATGACTGAGGTAGGTTTTGGTCTCTTTTTCGACTATTTTCCAAAGTTTTCTCAAGTTAGGCGTACGGGGCTCAAAGTCTGGCTCCGTAGATCAGAATCAAGTCCTGTTAGTTGTAACGCGTGTCTATTGCCTACGTGGTGCTAATGCCTGTGTTTGCGTGTCGTTCGGACGACCGAGGCGGGTTTTGGTCTCTTTTTCGAGTATTTTCCTAAGTTTTCTCAAGTTATACGTACGGGGCTCGAACTCGGACTCCGTATATCGGAATAGAGTCCCATCAGTTGTAATGCGTGTCTATTGCCTATGCGGTGCTATTGCCTATCTTTGCGTGTTAACTAGTTATTTGACAATTTATATAAGCAATATAATTACAAATAAGGAAATACATCATTAATAAGTTTTACCTGTCGAATATGTGGAGGAAAGATGTTGGCCAAGACAACTGCAAATACACGGATGACCTCCTCCCAGACTACACCAATGAGGTCGTCAGCGATATCTGTAGGATCTATTGAGCCGTGGACAACCTCCTGAGCACGCTGGTAGAATTGCTCGCATGATGGTGCACCTGACTGCACGACACTGCTCGCCATACACCCCTCTATGATCCACCTGAAGAATTCGTCAGGTAATGAAGGGTCAGCGCCTAATCCACTCGCACCACTACCTCCGGTGGGTGGGTGACGTCGAGATCTCGCAACAGGAACTATAGTGTAGGCTGGGAATGCCCACAACTCTACCCATCTTCGGCCCCCCTGTAGCCTGCAGCCAGTCCTCCATCTCCTCATCCTCACGCTCATCATCAGCCACTTGAGTTTCACCTCTCTGGCTGCTCTGGACCACAGAAAGGTCCTCGAACCGTGTCTAAAAAAACACAGAAATAGGTGAAAAACAAGTATTACACAAAAAAATACAATAGAATTTCAAAGTCATCAAATGCATACTAAATAAAATAATTAAAGTATTTACCGCAATGCGCTCTGCCTCAGGTGAGATATAACCACCGTCACCTTTCTTCTGGTGAGCGTGTCACCAAAACTCGAGGCAGGAAGGTCGGTGCTTTAGAATCACCTCGAGTCTCTCTCTGTAGAGGTTGTACGACTGACTCCTAGTGCAGTGCGGGAGACGACTCTGCTATCGGGCAGTTGTACGTAGTGCCGACATCTTCTTGAATGCCTCGCCCTCCCAATTAAGGCACATCTGCTCCCACACCGTAGCACCAATGAAATCTGGCCGGACATCTCTGATAAGTAGGTTTTATACCTACTTATCCGATATCTATTACTTGAATTATTTGCTTAATCTCATGTTTCTTAGTTACTTTTCATACATTTTATGTTATTTTGTAGGCGATGACATGGTGTTGGCATGAAGAGGCAAGGAAAAGCAATTCGGACATCTTTTGGACCAAAATACGCAAGCAAATGCAAGGAGGGAAGATTGAAGGACTTTTAACACCAAGTTGGATGCATGTTCTTGGCTTGGAACTAGGATTATACTATAGAGCTTCTTCTTAGCTTTCTGGAACATCTTGAATCGTCCCAATCGGACTTCGGATGCGAGAGTTATGGCCCTTTTATCAACAAAGATCAAAGTTAAGAGTTGTCATGCTTGCCATTTACACAACATCTACTTCAAGCTCGATTTCCGCCTTGATCCGGACGGATTATGTCAATCCTCAAAGCATAAAAGTTGTAGATCTCGTCGATATATTCAATTTGATAGGTGGCAGGCCCTATAACTCCTAGCGGATCAAAAGTTATGCCTATTTTACCAAAGGACGTCGCAGCAGAAAATATCGTAGCGCGGACCACGCTATAAATGAACTATGTATAGCGCGGGGCGTGCTAGTCCACCAGAAAATCGGCCACTGCAGCGTGGGCCGCGCCCAGAATGGCTTGGGGATAGTGTGGGGCGTGCTAGGCGGCGGGGAAACAATTGATTTGGGTCATTTGATGTCCAATTTGAGCTAGAATAGGATTCTTAGTTGCCCAACTTGCTTGGGTGTCCATTAGAACTATAAATACAAGATGAGAGACTAGATAGAAGATTCCATTAGATTAGATTAGAGTAAATTAGATCAAAATACTAGTTCGTATTAGATTTGGAGATTGAAGCAACTTGGAGACCATTGAAGATTCAAAGTAGGAGCAAGGAGGGAGCATCAAATCTACAGACAAGAGATTCTATCTTCTAATCTTCTTCTATCTTTGTCTTGTAATGATTATTCAATTGTGGATTCTTAGTTTTAATTCAATAATAATGAACTAATTCTTTGTTTGAGATTACAATGGATCTTATTGTGTAGTTTATTTTAATATGCTTCGCTATCAATTATTATGTTCTATTGTGAGGATTGTCTATTGTGATTTGGACTTAATTGCTTAATTGCCTAGCTAACAATTATCGTGATAATCTATATGAACTCGAGAGATGAAGTATTTATTTAGATCTTATCATGATGGCATGTGTTTGTGATCTCTACATAGATGGAATTCATGATTCGTGTTTAGGATAGAGATATGCCTTTACGCCATATGTAATCTTATAGAGAACTTGTGCTTTAAATCCCTTTTAATTGTAATTCACATAGAGATATAGTGGATTAGTTAATTAGGGTGTCTTGCTTAATTCTATCATCTGTGGATTTAAGTGAGTATGGGTATTATGCATCGAGAGGTGGTTTTATCTACTTTAGTGTTCTTGATTAACAATTCATGATAGAGAATAATTGATGAGAAGTGTGTTAACTTTAATGAAGCAATAAGTGAAGTTGTGATCTTAAATCTTCGTGATCTTAATTTAACTAGCGGAATTTAATAGTAGTTTAATTATAAATTCATATTCATTCGTTTAAATAAGATTGAGTTGGTTACGGGTTAGTACTTGTTGATTTTTATTAAACAATTCCTCGTGGAAATAATACTCTACTTTCAATTTATTACTTGTTGACCACGTTTACTTGCGTGTTGTGCGTAATTAGATTTTACCCAACAAGTTTTTGGCGCCGTTGCCGGGGAATTAGTTTAATATATATTTTGCCAATATTAGCTTCAATCAAATTAGTCTTAATTTAAATATTTTTTTCTTTTTATTTAATTCTCTCCCTATATTTCTTTCTTTTCAGGCACCATGGATGGATGCAATTATCAATGGCCATACACAAATATGACTCCACCAAGGGACACAAGAATTGATGGACTCAATGCATTTTTTGTATTATCAACACAGCTTGAGACACTTTCGAGGAGGTTGGACGTTGTTGCAGCCCAACGTACTCGAAGGATAGCAGTTACATACAATTATTGTGCTGGCAATCACCCGAGTAATCAATGCACCATCAATCTTGGGCCGGTACAATATGGCGGTGACTACCTCAATCAGTATGCATATGATAATTATCATCAAGTTTTGGGGTATCACCCGGATTCATCATGGAGCGATACTTATGAAGACCAATACTACGCTCCAAATCCATCATACACACCGAAATTTTCATGTCCACCTCCATTGCCACAAGAAGAAAAGCCATATCCGATGGATGTAATATTGTAGGGCATAGCAGACCAAGAGGAGAGGAGGATTAATCAAGAGATGACAATTAAAAATCAAGCGAGGTCAATTCAAAATCTTCAAAATTAGATAGATCAAATGTTCAAAGCCTTGAACAACTGTCCTCAAAATAATTGGTGTTATGACGAGGATTCCGAGATTGATGAAGTGCCCGAACCAAATCTACAACTGGATAAGACATGAGATGTTGAAAAAGAGGAGACAAGTGGGGATGAACTAACTATGAGTACTAACGCGGATGAGCCGGTGTTATTAATGCCTCAAGTGCCTTCTCCGCCAAAGTTCAAGGGTCCAGTTAGATTTACAAAATCATGCCCACTTGGTAGTCATGTCGTCAACGAAACTCTTTATGACATAAGAGCGAGTGCAACAATGAAGCCGTGGTGGGAAGAGAAAGAGAAGATAGACGAAGAGCCCATTGTGTTTGACACACTTCCATGCCCAAATATGATCACAAACACAATGAAGATAGCACCTAATCATTTGCCCTTCTTCGTGGAGATTATACCGAGTCAGAGCATGCTAGGTGACTTTGATGCTATGGCCATCGCTTGTGGGAACCTCCCAAAGGATTATTTGCTACTGATGGATGGAGGATTCCTCAACTTTCGAAGAGGAATTGGATAACGTTGACCAGAAAAAGTCTGGCTTAAGGACTATAAATCAAGCGCTTATTGAGAGGCAACCCAAGTTTAATTTTTATTTATAGTTTTTATTAGGTTTTATATTATTAGTTAATAAATTTGCATGTCTCAGGATCTAACAAGCTTGCTTCTATCATATTCACAGGTTAGTCAAGTCCAACTCAAGTGTGGTTCCCGATCTATTCTAATGTGTCTGACCTATTCTTCAGACTTAGCAGACAAGGAGGAAAATGCTTTATTTTCAGGGAAGTCCTCTCTTTTAATTTTTTCTATCTTAGCCATTGAGGACAATGTCTAGTTTAAGTTTGGGGGAATTTTAGTGTCGTATTGCATATAGTTAGTTATTTACACTGTAGTTCGTATAGTTACATTTAGTTTTTACATTCTTGAAAAAAAAATTAAAAAATTGAAAAATTAGTAGTTAGTTTACTATGTTTATATAGCATTTAGTACATCTTGCATGAGTCCAGCTGTTTGATATTTACAGTTTGTTTTAGCCAGTGTTGAGATTAGAATTGGGTAGACAAGTATAGTGCTGACTATTAGAACTTTGATGTGATTTCCTATTAGGAATTGAGTCTTTTTCTGTTTAAAACTGGTATAATATGGATATCACAGTAAAAACAACTTGTTGATTGATTGAGTTTAAATTGATACATAATGGGACTCTAAAGGATAATGCTAGTTTAAATAAGAGAATGACAAGGATAGGCAGTGAAAGCGAAGAATTAGGTAAGTACCTAAGTTTGGGGGAAAAAGTGGCTATAAAAGCTTCTAAGAAAAGAAAAAAGAAGAAGAAAAGATATTGAGTTGAATAAATTGAGTCCTGTGGTGGGTCGAGAAGAAGCGTGAAATGCACTCCCCATAAACACAGGCGTGAGATGGAGCGTAAAACGCACTCACTATAAGAGAGAAAAAAAAGAATAAAAATAAATAAAATGGGAAATAAGAGCAAAAAGCCCCCATAGATGAAAAATGAAGCATAAGTATCCCATGTCGACCCTCGATATTGGTGATTGTTTAATTTTAGTTGGATCTAGCTTGTTTTTAGATTTCTTGAGTTTACACTGTATGATGCCTTCGAAGAGACTTGTTATGTGTTAAATTTGATTTTATATCAGTTAACATTGTTGTGGAGCATACACACACTATATTAGTGATAACAGTCTAAGATTTGATGATTGATTGAGAAGTTATTGATTGGTTTTGATATGCTGCATTATCGTGTTTATTTGATTTCTCTAAGGCTAGTTGAATAGACTTGTTTATGTCATTACTGCTGGATTCGTAGGCATGTAGATTAGTTGCATTGCATTATTGTTTTGTGTTTTTGCTTGAGGACAAGCAAATGTTTAAGTTTGGGGGTATTTGATAAGTAGGTTTTATACCTACTTATCCGGTATATATTACTTGAATTATTTGCTTAATCTCATGTTTCTTAGTTACTTTTCATACATTTTATGTTATTTTGTAGGCGATGACACGACGTTGGCATGAAGAAGCAAGGGAAAGCAATTCGGACATCTTTTGGAGCAAAATACGTAAGCAAATGCAAGGAGGGAAGATTGAAGGACTTTTAACACCAAGTTGGATGTATGTTCTTGGCTTGGAACTTGGATTATACTGTAGAGATTCTTCTTAGCTTTCCGGAACATGTTGAATCGTCCCAATCAGAGTTTGGATGCGAGAGTTATGGCCCTTTTATCAACAAAGATCAAAGTTAAGAGTTGTCATGCTTGCCATTTACACAACATCTACTTCAAGCTCGATTTCTGCCTTGATCCGGACGGATTATGTCAATCCTCAAAGCATAAAAGTTGTAGATCTCGTCGATATATTCAATTTGATAGGTGGCAGGCCCTATAACTCCTAGCGGATCAAAAGTTATGCCTATTTTACCAAAGGACATCGCAGTAGAAAACATCGTAGCGCAGACCACGCTATAAATGAACTATGTATAGCGCGGGGCGTGCTAGTCCACCAGAAAATCGGCCATCAGAAGGCGTGGGCGCCGCCGAAATGGCTTGGGGATAGTGTGGGGCGCTTAGGCGGCGGGAAACAATTGATTTGGGTCATTTGATGTCCAATTTGAGCTAGAATAGGATTCTTAGTTGCCCAACTTGCTTGGGTGTCCATTAGAACTATAAATACAAGATGAGAGACTAGATAGAAGATTCCATTAGATTAGATTAGAGTAAATTAGATCAAAATACTAGTTCTTATTAGATTTGGAGATTGAAGCAACTTGGAGACCATTGAAGATTCAAAGTAGGAGCAAGGAGGGAGCATCAAATCTACAGACAAGAGATTTTATCTTCTAATCTTCTTCTATCTTTGTCTTTTAATGATTATTCAATTGTGGATTCTTAGTTTTAATTCAATAATGTTGACTTATGTCACACCCTATGTTTTGATGATTACCATAGTTGTTCACTAACCATGTTATATAATATTTCAAGAACATCAAGGAAGAAGGTCCAAAGTTAAGAGGTCTGTGAAGAAAGAAAAACTAATCTGAGTCCTAGGAATATATGTAAGATCTTAGCATTTATCACTTTCCAAAATAAGGCTCTAGGACATGTGCATTACATATATATACTTGCATTCATATTTGATGTTACATGTTAATTAACTAGCTCATAATATGCATGGCCATAATTGCTCACGTAAGGAATCAAATCTTATTATATACGGTAGAGCAAGAAATGGGGTAATTATATTACCATAAGTTTTGCATCATAATATTATCCCACAATTCAAAGGATCTAATTGGGTGTCCGAATATAAGGTAAGATATATGGACACAGGTCATAAGATATTGAATGGTAAGCTCAAAACATGACATCATAGATTATGTTTCATCATGCTGCACAATTTATGCGTCATAAATCAAGGGTCTTAATTCTAGGCAATTAATTAAGGTAACTAGTTGATTGCATAAATTACCATATGTTGCATAGCAGAAATCATGTGCCATAATCTCGCCCCACGATTTGAGCAACCCAATTGGTTAACTCTAACGAACCAATACGTGTTAAGATATATGGAAACATGCCAGCAATTGTTTATGGGCATATAAGGTAATAAACTCCGGCTTTGTAATTGGGACTATAAGTAATCTGCGTCAAGCCTCTCTCCCGTGCAATGGAAATCAATTAAGCCTTAAATGTTGATGGCGTGATTCTCAAAAAATAGAATCTCTGTGATTGAAATCAAGCTAAGTAGATTAAGATTGATATTGAATGGCAAGATGTGTGCAAAGTGTTTCAATCAGCATATGTGACGCCCCAAAAATTAGGTATACATCACCCATCTTGGGTCGCCAAATACATGGTACAGAATTCAAATACAACTTACTAATACAACTGTCGTGTACAATACGACAAAACATAAACTGTGAGTTTGAATACAAATATTATCTACTAGAGATTATACAAACTCAAAAGGAGTCCTCATTATAATTATTATCACACTATTTCATAGAATAGTGAGGACTACTAATGCTATCCTCTGGACCATCACTCCGTTCCCCGACTCATCCCAGCTATATTCTCATTTCCTGAAGAGAACAGTGAAAGGAAGGGTGAGCTCAACTAGCCCAGTAAGAAGTATTATGACTAAGATAATGCAGAATAAATTATCATTAGTCTCCAACAATGTTAAACTGATAAAATATAATAGACATCAAGTTTAACTGCAGCGGAACAAGCAATTCATTAAAAGAGTCATGTAGAAAATAAAATCTACTATCTTTTATGATTAAAAAGGTTTTTCATCACTATTATCGCCGAGACTCAGCTTAATAAATATTCCACATCATCGAATCACCCCTGCACTACGGCCAAGGATATTCTTTAGTATCACGACCACAATTATCCATGCATTACGGGCCAAGAATATTTGTGTATTCATTAATGGTCATGATCATGTCAACAACTGTCCATCAATGCACTACGGGTCAATGAGAACTTTTACCACATCATTTGTAACATTACGGTTATGATTACAATCAATAATCCTCAGTCATAATCATACCAATTCCATCTATGCACTCATGAATACATATGACTTTCAACAAAATATAAACATGAGGATGATGACAATGATATAAGAATTCAATAAAACAAGTTCAAGAATTATTTTATCCGAGAATTATTAACGTCCAAATTGTCAACATGATCTTTGTTTTGTAGAGTAAAATTCAAGAATGATCGTAAGAATATTTCCATGAAAAGATACTAGATGAAGCGCAAATATCAAGGATATTCTACTAATTTCATGGAGTATAGAAGTCAAAACTTTAACCAACCGAGTATAATAAAGAATGGAATAACAAAAGAAATCACCATGTATGCGATTGCGATAAACAAGTTATTCTAACGAACAATAATAACGAGAACCAAAGTCGGTAAAATTTGCAATCAAGCGGGATGTTCCAATGAATAATAATAAGATTTTAACCGGTCCTGTGTAAAACACACGCATGTGATGTTCCAATGAGATAATAATAAGATTTTAACCAGTCCTGTAAAAAACACGCATGGATGTTCCAACGTAATAATAATAAGATTTTAACCAGTGCAGGTGTAAAAAACACATGCATGTGATGTTCCAACAGAATAATAATAAGATGTAACCGGTCCTGTGTAAAACACACGCATGTGATGTTCCAACGGAATAATAATAAAGATGGAACCAGTCCTGTAAAACACACGCATGGATGTTCCAACAGAATAATAGAAGAATGTCACCAAGTATAGGGTAGATCCAGCGTATACAGTTATTTCAATGAGAATAATAAGAAATGGAATAACAATAGTTCTCTTCATGAATAATAAAGAATAACACCCCTTAGTAAAACAAACCTGAATATAAAAGCGCTTCATAGAAGAATACTTTTTTCTATCTCTCTATAGTCTCTCTCTATAGTTTCTCTCTCTAGAGTTCAGTGAATTCGTAAGAAAATAATGAAGGAATGAGCTTCTATTTATAGGAAAATAGAATGCATAGTAACTAATCCATGAACGGTCCAGATTGATTTACTTTAATCGACCAGTCCATATTTAAAGCAAAATCTTTTAAATAAAATATAATATATTCTATTTATAATCTAATAAAACGAATAACTTTATAAAAGATTTTACTATGCAAACACTATGCATATTACTATGCAAACACTATATGCATAATAAAATATAATATATTCTAATTATTGTCTAATAAAATGATAGCTTTATAAAAGTATTCTGCTTTTATTTAAAAAGATTTTACTATGCAAAACACTATGCAACACTATGCATAATAGAATATAATATATTCTATTTATAGAATAACTTTATAAAAGTATTCATTTTTATATAAAAAAATTTACAGATTATTACATTAATAATACCAACAAAAGCTGAGTGACTTATCACGTAAGCATCAATAATCAATACCGCTCTCGCTACTTATGCAACCACGCCAGACATTCTTGTTTCTTTTAACACCGGGTGTTTCAACAGTTAACGGTAAAACTTCCGTCGTTATTTTCATAAAGTATTTTTGTCATTTTCTCAATCCGACAATAATTCCGTTGTGGGGTCCACCAATGATTGTGCCGTTGTACTAATATTTCCTGTTAAAACGAATATTCCCCGACCAATCGAATATTATATAACAACTTGCGTACTTTGCAAAATTTATAAATATTACCCACAACTATTATATCAATTTCACTCCATAATATTCAAAAATAATATTTATAGAAAATTCATCTTTATTCAAAAAGTTGGGGTTTTACAGCATATCACAGCAGCAAACATGTGCAATGGTAATATCCTAGAAGTGGTCTATATAAACAAAGTCCTTTAACATATTTAAATACGAAAAACATACACAACACGATATAACATACAAGCTACGAAATTATTTTTCACTAAGACAGACTTTGATTGCATTAAGAACAGAGTTGCAGCTACGAAGAACATATATAATATATTCTGGTAATATTCTTCTTGCATATCATTTCATTCCATACTAGAGCCTTAAGTTGGTAAGAGATATATTGCTTGATCATTAGACCTCTAGTATTGTATTTTCATTGTCATATCTAAATCTATATTGTATTGGGTAATCTTGTTTTGGGTTGATAACTTATTACAGTCAAGTTGAAGGAAAACATAGGTGCTTAAGAGTGCATAGATGCACAAGGAACAAAGGTGTTCAAATCTGATAGAACTTGTATTGTAATTGGAAAAGTTGAATAAAAGTGAGTCTCCAATACTAGTTGGTATTGGACGTGGATTAGGCTACTATTCTAGAGGGTAGTAGTTGAACCACGTAAAAATTCTGGTGTTTGTGTGATTACATTCTATATTCGAATATTCTATTATTTATCCAGTAACCTGCATTCCATTCATATCAGTAATCCAGCTTGCTGCATTAAACACTAAAGGAAATTTTGATAAGAAATAAAAATTGGACATAGTTGGTGCCTACACTTATTCAACCCCCCTTCTAAGTGTACCTATTTAAATTTCATTTGGTATCAAAGCTTGTCTCTACTTATCTTGGTCTTAAAGGTGACTTGTAGGGAAAGATTCTGACATGGCACAACTTGCAAGTGCTCATCACGAAGGTCAATCAACCAACCGACCTCCACTACTTTTTGGAACTGAGAACTATTACTTCTGGAAATTTCGGATGAGGCGGCGATAAACCCGGTAACTCACTTGGAAATACATCCATGAATTCGTTTACTATATGTATTTGTTCCATGGTTACTCCCACTCTCTGGGTATCAACAACATGGCATAGGTAACCTACACAACCCTTCCTTAAAAGTTTTCTAGTTTGTGTCATCGTAAGGCAACACGGACGTCCCGACAATTTACTACCATAAAATACTACAGGAGGTTGTTTCAACGTCCTGATGCTCACACATTTCTTTTGGCAATCTATAATTGCTCCATGGTTAACCAACCAATCCATTCCGAGAATTACGTCGAATTCTCCTAACTTTATCGGTATTAAATCTACCGATAGTTTACAACCACGCACATCTACGCAACAACTCCTATGAATATCTTCAACATGAATTATCTCTTCGTTTGCTACCTTAATGTTCAAAGGTATAGGCAATTTTTCGGAAAATAATTCTAATCGTCTAGCAAAATCACATGCTATAAACGAACAAGTAGCACCCGAATCAAGTAGCACGTATGCATTTATATTGTTGATCGGAATAACACCTGCAACTACATCCCTTGATGCCACCGCATCTTGGACCGTCATATTAAAAGTGCGGGCCATTGATTTCCCCGGCTGAGCTAGACCACTAATAGCTAACTTCCCGCTATTAGTTCCCTTATTTCCTTCTATCCCTTTCTTGAGGCGGTTCTTTTGCTATGTGGTCATTGATCCACATACAAAGCATCCGTGATTTTTTCTTGGATTGGGACAAGCTAAGCGAAAAGTGCCCTTCCCATCCCACAATTATAACATACCGCCTTTTCCTTTAAAATAGACTCCTAAGTGAGTCTTCCCAAGCAGTTTTACATCCTCCATCCTCCTTTTTAGAGTCCCTTATTTTACTCCTATTTCCCAGAGCTAAAACCCTTCCTCTTCTCCACCATTGCCACTTCCACTGGCTCCCTGGCCTTGGTTCCTCCATCAACCTTACCTTGTTTTTCTTATCTTTGTGGTAATCGGGCCGAGAGCCTCATTCCCACCTTCTAAATTATTGCCTTTTCTAGTATGGTTCCAAAGGAAGTACTTTGGAACACGAGAGATTCTGGCTATAGAGCCGTGGTTTCAAGCCCCTTTCGAACCTTCTAGCCTTTCTCACTTCAAAGTCCACTTGATGTCGCAAGAAATCGTGCTGATTCATTAAACTTGGCAAAGATACTAGGGAACCATCATATCCCCTTGTCTTAATTCCAGAACCTCATCTCCATCCTTCTTCAGATACTGTGGGAAAATAGTTCTCGAAGAAAATCTCCTTGAACCTCTCCCACGTTAGATTTCTTATATCGGCCCTAGCCTGGTTTGCCTCCCACCAGAAGTTGGCCTCTCCTTTCTACAAATAGGTTGCAAAGGCAACCTTTTGACCCTCCTCAACATTTGCTATTACAAATGCTTTCTCAATTTCTTTTACCCATGTCCCAAGCTTATAGGGTCCGTAGTTCCTTTGAACTCCGGCGGACCTACACTTTTGAAATCCTTAAAAGTAGTAGCTCGTACTACTCCAGGAATCACGGGTACATTAGCCCCCGTTCTATTAAATGTAGCCGTTAAAAGATTAATGAACTCTTGCATTGGATTAACCGGACCACCCTCCGGTTGGTTAACATTAGCGCCCTAATTTCGTTGTCTCCTTCTTGGTGGCATTTTGCTGTTAAGAAAACAACACATCATTATTACTTTATTCTTGTTGGTTTGTTATTATTTGTAATAAAACAACAACTTATACTCATTGCTCAACATATTCCTTAAAAAGACTTATATTGATTCATAACTTGTAGTATAACACTACATTGTTTACATTACTCAGCCTTAGCTGATTACATTACCATCCCGCAATTACTTTCTAAAAATTGGGATTTATAAAAGACTACCCTTTGTTATACAAAAGAGGGTTTTACGTCACTACTAGATACATAATATTTATATATCTATTCTATTCTAGCTATTGCTAGACTACATCTGTCGTAGGGCATTCTCGAAATCCTTGCTGGCCAGACCAACAATTACATCCCTACTGATAGTGTGTCGTCCGCCTTCGCTTCTATCTCGATATCCAAATACACACACTCGAAAATCTACGTGACAACTCCTATGAATATAGGACATCCACTCCAACTTCTGCTTTTTAGTCTGTAGCTCTTGCTTGAGCTCAAAGACTTCACATTTCAGCTCTCGAACCTTGTCCTTAGCTAAAACTCTATCATCATGCTCCTCTTCCCACATTCCTTCCATACTAGCCTTGTCCTCACGGACAGCTTGGAGTTCCTCTTTCAACTCCTTAACTTCTTGGCAATAGTGGACATTCCTATCCAATACCGACATAAATAGTGCTTTCATTGATTCCCCCATAGACATTTCCTCTGTAGGTGGAACCTGGTCAAAGGACATCACGTCCACCTCCTCCTCTAGCATGCCATCAAATATAGACATGTAGTCTAAATCGTCTGAGTCTCCCGACTCGATGGTCACCAACTCTGGTTCTATGGCTACGGGATTTGGTAGCATCTCTACCCGATTAACTGAATCCTCGCTCATTACATGTATATCTCTATACATATCATTTTCTCCTGACATCTACAATAAAATAATATAGTTTGATTAGTACACATTAGTAAAATAATACAAATACATAACATAATATAATGCATTTTTATAAGGTTACTTTCCATCTTTTACTTCTTTATTCTTTCGTAAGGTTATGACTTAAGGTTCTACTTTCCCCCTTAAGTTTTATAACCTAGGCTTTGATACCAACTTGTAGGCGCCCCAAATTCGGGTATCTTCCAACCCGACAGATGGTGCTATACTGTATAAACATTCATACATTCATTCAATTGAAAAGTCTCAAAGAACGAACATAACTTCTATATATTTAAAGTAATATTTACATTTCCCAAGTTCTATACCCGTTACAAAGGTTCTTTGTCATAATATCAGTTACATTACAACAATAGATCTATACTATTACAAGACAGCTTAGTAATCTGCCTTAGCTTTTCCTTTATCCTTTTTCGATCCTTCGGGACGTTTAGTCTTAGCTGCATTCATATGGTTCAAGCAAGAGTGAGCATAACTAGCTCAGCAAGTATAAAAATTTAATAACAACATGCCTGACACATACAAACCATATATCTTCAATAACTGAATAATAGTTATGAAGTACTATTGATAATTCAAAATAGCACTTCATCTTTTCTTTCAAAATGTTTTACAATAACAACCATATTTAGTAAAACATTCACTCCGGTCAAAGACCTCGAGTATTCATTCTTTGTTGGAAAAAGGACAACCTAGAAATAAGTCCGTAAGCCCGATATCACTTACGAGCACTTCTAGGTGATCAACCTATTGTACTCTATGTTGATCAACACTACATCCATTAAACGTATTCACATTTAAGCATTTGGCAACCTCACGTGCCTGTCGTTTTACCGGAAAAACATTTGTTTAACATTTCAGTCTTCTTTTGAAAACCATATCAAGTAGTTGATAAAAGATAACAACATTTGATAATACATGAATAGATTATCAATACATCAAGTCTAGCCAAAGGAATTGGCTTCAACTTCAACATACCTCAATTCATGCGAAAGAATACATGAACCTCAAAAACTTGTTCAGATTGAACTGAGACAAGAGTTAAAATACTTGCCTTTAAAGGCCCTCTATGGTAAATTAACTTTATGTTCAAGTCGTTCAAGTCTCTACAATACATGATCACATAATGCCTTACATTAGGTCACATATAATCAAATATGTATATGACTATATCATACCCTTCATTTCAATCTAATTGTGTATTAGATTCAGTTACTATTCATTCCGGTTTATCATTACCCTTCCATTATATTCAACTAGGTTATCTCAACCTTTACATTACATTCCTTAAGGTTTAACAAAGTTTAAACAATGTTACATTACCTTCCTTAAGTTATGTTTACTTTTAAATCAATTAGGTTTTCTTTTCTTTGTACTTAGAAACCTTCATTACTGTCTTTGTTACGAGGCTGGCGCTTCTGACACCAACTTTATATACCTACATCTCGTGTTGCGGCTAAAACTCTTAATGTCATTGTCCTCGACTTGGCCATTGCAGTCCTGAGTCCTTATTATTGGTAGCGCGATGCCGCCACTCTCGAGGTTTTGGTATTGTTCATGAAATTGCTATACCACCATATATATAATAGTTTGCGTGACTGCGACGAACTCTTGCAGTGTGTTTCTACATCGTTCATGACTGTTGCTTGCATGTCATTTTGCTTAGGTTGAAATAGCCATGGCTACCAACCCCGTGCACCTGAAAAAAAAATTTAGTTTTTAATTTTTGTGAATTTCGCGGACGCATAACTTCTTCGTTATAAGTCTGAATTAGCTCGTTCAAAAGCCTACGGTTCATAAATTACGTAATCTACATGATCATGCAAGAATTTTATATATTTGACTTCGTTTGCTAAAAAATTCACCTATTGGTTCATTTTTAACGAAAACGATAAACGTTCGTGAACGTTCAACGCTCGTTTCTTCGTTTTAATTCGGAATCCGATCATTTTCGAGTCCGCAACTCTTAAATGCCAAATAAGACTTGTCTCCATTGGAAAACAATGGTTCCGAGTTCAAACACAAAATTTTGACTTCCATTCTGAGAATTTTACGAATTCGACGATTATCGTCCAATCGTGCAAATTTCGGCAATTCTTCCTTCTTATGATTTATTCAACATTACAAATGAACTTCATTTATCATTTGAACACACTAACATACTTAATACAACAACTTATATTCATTGTTGGATTTTGACTTATTCTTCATGAGCTTATAACATGTCAAATTATAAACTACTTAAGATTTCATTATTAATAACTTATGACAATTAAAGTTTCTTAAACATCATTTCTTATATGTTCTTAACATATAACTTAACTTAGGTATACATAATACATATGATCATATAAATTCTTTTATATTCATATCATTTCTCTCAATAAACTCCTTACAAGTTCATATTATTTTCACATAAGTTTATAACTTATGCTAGCTTAAATGACTTATTACCAACTTAATTGGCTTAAGTTCACTACTTACTCATTCATGTTTCTTAATCCAACTTTTCTTATTATCCTGTTATGGTAGAGATAGAAGATACTGTTAGGTTTGTAATATTTATGAACGCAATCAAATTGCACAAATAAAGCGAAAGCGAGATAAATCAGAGTTTAAAATTTTACAAACCATATACCCGGATCACCCTTTATGCACAATTATGAATTAAACGAAAAATCGAAGAACAAGAATCATACCCTTGAAGATCCGAGCTTCCTTAGGTACAAGTTCACCTCCAATTCTTTTCGCGTTCAACTTGAATCCACCGGGTTTGGTTCCTTCCTTTGATCAACGTTAGCCACCCAAGTGTTTAGCCTCTAGAGGTGATCCACCAAGGAAGAAGAAGGATTCAAGAAGATGGGTGGTTGGCTAAACCCTAGTTTTTCTATCTCTATAGAAAATGAGCGTACTCTCCAACTATTGGAATTATAACGTATATATCTTTGATATCTGATATAAGACTCCTCTTATATAGATATCAAGTAACCCTATTAAAATAAGGTATTATTTAATTAAACTCTTTTAATTAAATGGGCTCCCTAATCTTATTAGGGATAATTAATTAAAATCCTTTAATTAATTTTTCCTCCTAATCCTATTAAGAATAAATGAGAGTACTTATATTAAATTAATTCCTAAACTCTTTTAGAAATTAAAATAATAATAATTGTAATAATATTAATAAGACTCCTCTTATTAATTTATATTTAATATTTCTAAAATATTAAATAATAAATATTAAGCTATTTAATTTATTATATCACCATAGATTAAATTAAATATACTTAACATATTATTACGATTATGCCATTAACTTCTTAAATAATTATTCTTCCTTTTATGGTGTGACCCTTTAGGATCTCCATATTAAACCTAGGTTGTGAATAAATCAATTAGAACAATTCTAATCTTATTTAAATAAATAAATTAAACAATTAATTTATTTAAATAAATAATATTTATTCTACAATAGGGATAAGCCTCCCTAGCGATCAAATCGACTTTCCGGATAATATAGATTTCAACATTAATCATAAAAGAACCTTTGAGTAAATAGTTACCGTACAATTCAATCCTTCCACCATACAATGTCCCAATTAAATATAAGACATGGAATTCTTCACAAATCTTATTTTATTTAATTATATGTATTTCGATCCTTAAATGCACAACACCAAAAATGCAAATTAGAAACTCCTTTCTAATTTCATTCTCGCTTAACCAAGGACTACCGGGTTGTCATTTATCGAATCACATAGGACATTTCTCTTCATTTAATAAAGTGGTAGATTCTTTATTGATCATACATTATCTCCATATACAACTTATTATACCCAAGCATACCCTTTGATATACCCTAAGGGTCTTAAGGAATAAGTCAAAGTATAACTCATCATACACAAGATACTATGATGATCTCAAGTCCAAGGATCACTTGTACTACTATCACTACAGGAATTCCTATTGACAGGCAAGTAAAACTCCATTAGGTATTCCTTAGCGAGCCACATTCAATGAACTTATTCTCTAATAAGCACCTACATACTTGCTTTAGTGTCTCCACACAAATGATCATGAGATCAATCATCCTCATCCAATGAGCAAGCAACGTATGTACCAATCTATCCGGATTCACTA
The DNA here is from genome assembly GCA_020205615.1 of Panax quinquefolius. NCBI lineage: Eukaryota > Viridiplantae > Streptophyta > Magnoliopsida > Apiales > Araliaceae > Panax > Panax quinquefolius. Next base: position 42,975,591 of record CM035165.1, read on the forward strand.
ATCCCTAATTTAGTAATCCAACGATTGGGAACTATTTTAGTTTTAAGCTTTCTAAGAATTTAGATCTCATTAGAATGATCATCATCATTATTCTAAAAGCATTGCTTAAAACTATGGGTTTATCACATATTATAAAATAGCATCATGTAGATAATTAAAAGCCTTTAATAAATTAATATTTTTTATTAATAAATGAATAAGATTGTTACAAAGTATATGCTTTATCATCAAACATGATTGGCTTGTGTGCATACTACTTTCAGATACTTGAGAAGATATCTTATTCTTTTGAAGTCTTGGTAAGGTAGCTTTCTTCTTCTTCTTACTTATGGAAGTAACTTATTTGTGACTTAAACTCTCTAACACTTAAGCACTTTGTGATGTCTAGATTATTTGAACAACCAACAAATGGCTTGTAAGCTTTCTCTATTTATAGAAATTGCAAAGCTAGGGTAGTTTAGTCATTAAACCATCCCACCTCCTCAAGCCACCTCCTTACTATTCATTATTTGCAAGGCACAAAACCCATCCTTTGCTTGGTCATTACTCATTTAACTTGGTCATTAATTCAAAGTCTTGGTCACCACATTACTTGGTCATTACTTATCTTGATCACCACTTATATTGGTCATCACACATTAACCATATTAATATGGTTTTGCCCCATGGGTATATTAATTCATTGGACTCTATCTTGGGCTTGGATTAAATAAATCCTTGGGCTTTGCATTAATAAATACTAGCTTGTTCATTAATCAATTATTGGGCCTCTTCCTTTAATTCACTTGGACTTATATTAATTCCTATCAATCTTTCCAAGTCCATTAACATTTCTTAATACATATACATATAGTTTATATATTATTTTCATATTCTAATTCATATAGAATTTATATACGATATTTCATCCTTCATACAAACTCGTATAATACTTCGTATTATACTCGTTTTCATTACTTTGTACAATACCAAGTATCATACAATTATTACTTATTCCTTAACACTTCGCTTTACTTAACGTTTATAAATTAAGTCCATGTTTAATTATTACATTTTCCATAACTAGATTTTTATTACATAATCCATCTTACCTTGTTATTTCATCATTACGTATTTCTCGGAAACTCAAAATTATATCCCGAGCAAATACCGATGAATAGTGTTTTTCGGAAAATTTCTCGGAAAACTTTTATTTTCGTCTTGGAAATTCAAACACTTTAATTCATCCACGTAGCTCAAATACTACGACATTCTAACATCAATAGGTTATATAATTACAACCGTCTTGATAACACAAGGAATACGATTTTATTATTATTTAATTTAATAAAATCATTTTACAATAAGATCCGAATTTCTCGGTCGTTACAATTTATCCAAGATTTTTCTAAGATAGCTACTCCATTGAAAAATTTGACAAGGAAGACAGTGAAGTACGTGTGGACTGAGAAGTGTGAAAACATTTTTCAAGAATTAAAGAAAAGGTTGAGTGAAGCACCTGTATTATCTTTACCCGATGATACATGGAATTTTTAGTTTATAGATATGCTTCGCATAGAGGACTCAGTTGCGTGCTCATGCAACATGACAAGGTCGTTGTGTACGCATCACGATAATTAAGGGATTATAAGATAATTTATCCTACTCATGATCTGGAACTAGCAGCAGTAGTATTTGCTTTAAAAATTTGGAGGCATTACCTATATGGAGAGAAATGTGAGATATACACGGACCATAATAGTCTAAAATATATCTTTACACAAAAAGACTTAAATATGAGACAAAGAAAATGGCTGGAGTTGATAAAAGATTACGATTGTGATATCCTGTATCACCCAATAAAAGTAATGTAGTGGCTTACGCCTTAAGTAGGAAGGGTCGGGAAAAGTTGTCTATGTTAACGGTTCAAACTGAGTTAATAACAAAGATGGCTAGAATGGAGTTAGAGGTGAAGTTACCGAGTGAGTCGGGTTAGAAATTGTTTACAACAGAGACTTGACCTACTATTGTAGAGAGAGTCAAGGAGGTACAACTCAGAAATGATGAGTGTGACCAGATGAAGAAACGGCTAGCAGATGAAAAAGAGATAAAGTATAGTCTTGATAATGAGGGATTATTAAGATTTGAAGGAAGAATTTGGTTTCCAAGTGAAACAGATTTGAAGGAGGAAGTATTACAAGAAGCTCATAGTTCAAGGTACTCTATTCATCCTGGTAGTACTAAGATGTATCAAGACCTTCGGTAGAGTTTTTGGTGGCCGAACATGAAAATAGAGATAACATAATATGTAAGTAGGTGCTTAACTTGTCAAAAGGTCAAGGCCGAACATCAACGACCAAGCGACTTGTTGTAATACATGAGAATTTCCACGTATTATTAAATGAATATATTAATGGAAATAATGTTTATGAGAATATAAGTATTTTTGATGTATGAGTTGGTTAATGAAATTGATTCGTATTACATCAATGCGTATTAAGAAATGTGAAATGCCTTGTGTGGCATAATGCAAAACGAGGAAATCCCTTAAACAAATTAAAACGAGAATTAAGGAAGATTAATCCGATTGATCATGTGATATCATATAAGTAAATAAATACGCTCGTAGACTTGCAGTAACACTTTTGTGGACATCAATTCATATCGTATATAACAAATTTAGTGATGAAGATTGGCACGGGCTGAAGGTAAACCAGTCTTGGCACTGTCAGGGCACGACGCAGATTGCGCCATTCCAAACAAGATAAAGCGGTGCAAAATCAAGCCAAAGCAATGATGGAGTTGGTTACTTTCTACTGTAGCATTGAATTGGGGACATTAATGTTATATGTGTAACATGGATGAAACCATATGATAGGAGTATATTGCAATGAAATATGTTATGTCTGACAACGGAATTGTTAAACCATTAGTTGATATTAATTAATTGTGGGAAAATATTGATTTCTTTGTAATCAATTAATAATATGTGATTATTATTATTTGCAATATATCTAGAAATATAATAAGAGTTATATCGATAATTAATGGATATGAAAACCCATAATTTCATCAATAAGAAATGGATTAAATTATATTAGTGGTAATTAATCAAGGAGGTGAATAATTTATTTACTTAACATAAACAAGTAAGTTATTAATATAATAATATTATATTGACAATTATGTGTGTATATACAAATATATTATATAGTGTAGTGTGGCACTTACGTAACTATATATTAAGTGTTATGAATAAAGCAATGTGATTATGCATATTGAAACTATATAGTATAAATATATCATGAAATGTGTAAGTAACCATATACATGTGGGTAAACATTAAAATAGAATGTACATGGATTATATAGATATTACATAACACCTACTACCTTGAAATGTTAAATCATACTGTGACATAAAGTTATATTTTGGTTATGTGAGTAGTAGAGTTGATTATGGAACTACTCGAACAATAATACCTGACTGCATTAATTTATTGCGTGTATTTTATGTACATAAATTATATGATGTGAGTATATAAATAACCCTAAATTCTCCTAATATGGTAACACTTGGACATTAAAACTATTTTTTTATAATAAAGTAACTAAATGTGTACAAGTGTAGAGCTAAGTATGGCTGAGATTTCTCTTGTCCCATAATTAGTGTCACCAAGTACCATGAACAGTAACTCAAGGCTAGAATACGTATTCTTCCAAAAAGGCTAAGCCTATTTCTTCTTCAAACTTTTTTTAGAAGATGATCATAGTAGGGAGTGGTGGTCATCAAGAGTTTCAACCACTATCTAACAACTCCTCCATAACCTTCATGCAATCCTATAATCCATGGGTTTGATTCAATGGGAAATTGCAATGTCTGTGTAAAAGTTCTTCTATAAATAGCAGACATGTTTATCAGTTGGGTTGTGTGACGCCCCCAAATCCAAGTATCTTCCAACCCGACAGATGGTGCTATACGGTGCTACAGTTCACACAATCATTCAATTGAAATACCTCAAAAGAATAAATATGTCTTATATATATTCAAAATAATATTAACATTCTTCCAGGTTCTTTATAACCGTTAAATCTGTTCTTGTCATAATATAAAATATTATCATTATAAAACCTATACTATTGCATAGGTAATCTACGGGTCCACCTTAGTCTTCCCTTTATCCTTGCCGGATCCGTCGGTCCATTCGGTCTTAGCTGCATTCATATGGTTTAAGCAAGAGTGAGCCTAACTAGCTCAACAAGTACAATAATTATAGGAAAGTAGCATGCTTGAGACATAGGAATCATATATCTTCAATAAATGAATAATAGTTACGAAGTACTATCGATAATTCAAAATATCATTTCTTTTTTTTCAAAACGTTTTATAACAACAATATTCAGTAAAAAATCAATTCCGGTTTAAGACTGTGGGCCTTTCATAAGTACTTTGAAAAGGACATCTCGGCACAAAGTCCGTAAGTCCGGCATAGCTTACGAGCACGTCTAGGTGATCAACCTATAGTACTCTATGTTGATCAACACTACATTCATTAAACGTGTATACGTTTAAGTTGTGGCAACCTCACGTGCTTGTCGTTTGACGATAAAACAATTTAGCATACTCAGTCTCCTTTTGAAAACCACAACAATATTAGTTTGGTAAATCATTGCACATACTTGAATGATTAAAAGAAATCCAACATAGCATAAGTCTAGACAAAAGAGTTGGCTTTGACTTCATCAGACATTAGCTCATTCGAATAATACATGAATCACAAAGCTTGTCCAGATCAAACTGGAACAAGGGTTAGAGTACTTGCCTTTAGCGTCTGCTTACAGATATAACACATACACTTTAGGTCTTTAAGGTCTCTACAGTGGATAATAACATCACATAGCACATTAGTTCATGAATAATCATACATGGTTACTAAGGAATCTTACCCTACTTCTCAATCTAATTACGTATTAGATTTGTTATTATTGGTTCCGGCTTTCCGTTACGTCGTTCTTACTTTCATATGAAATTTACTTATCTTAACACTAAGTGTTCATACTTAAGGATTAATTATGTATTAATAATGTAACATTAAGACCCATAGTTAATTGGTAATCGTATACTATCCATGCTAAACATGTAAAAATTATTCATGATCTAGACCCTAAGGTTGGCGCAGTGGCGCCAACTATTACACTTTGTGCCGCGATGCGGCGTCATATGTTATTGCCTAGAAACCCGAGACTTCGGCGTTATGCATGCAAGTCCCTTTATTCTGACAGTCACGTGCTGCGGCGTGAGAGATCAGTAGTTAAGCTTTATTTTATATTAAGAATACCGGCTATTTAACTTTCATTGCGATTCTTGCGGCAAGCAGGACTCTCTGTGCCACAAAAAATTTTGACAGACTTTTTGAATTGTGAGATTACCGAACTCGTAACTTCTTCGTTATAAGTTTGAATTGGCTCATTCAAGAGCCTACGGCTCACAAATCACCTACTCTACGTGTTCATGCAAGAATTTTATCTATTCGATTTCGTTTGCTAAAAATTCACCTATTAGTCCATTTTTAACGAAAACGGTAAACGTTCGTGAACGTTAAACGATCGTTTCTTCGTTCTAAGTCGGAATCCGACCATTTTTAAGTTCGTGACTCTATAATGTAAAATGTGACTTGTCTCCATCGAAAACCAACGTTTTTGAATTCAGACACAAAATACAACTTCCATTCCGAGAATTTCACGAATTCGACGATTATCGTCCAATCGTGTGAATTCCGGTAAAACTTCATTACTAGTGATTTGTTCAACATTCTAAAAGGATTCATTTCATTATCTAGACATCTCAACTTATATCGTACAACAACTTATATTCAAATTAGGTTATGGCTTATTCTTCATAAGTTCATAACTTAACAAATTCTATCATACAAGATTTTTATTTCCTTATGACTTACTTTTAATGAACTCATTTAAACTACATTCTTACATCTTATTATTCACACAAACTTCTTAAGTTAATCATCTGACGAGTTCTTATGTTTATTCTATAAGTTCATAAGTTGTTTAGGTTCAAGTTACTTATTCATAACTTATTCAACTCAAGTTCATTGCTTAACCACTTCTCATATGTTCTTAGCATATAAATTCATTAGGTTACACTTCTCATATCACCCTATTATGATAGAGATGGAAGATATATTTATGAGAAGAGCCTTACCCTTGATGAACTAGTACTTCTTCTTCTTGGAAAATCTAGTAATGGAAGTTAAACTTCAAAGTGCTTTTTAGCTCTAACAAATAAGTTGTTTTCAAAGAGAGTTTGTTGGATGAAATTTGAACAAGTAAATGACAAATCCAAGCTTTCTATTTATAGATGGGCCAAGGTTAGGGTATTAAGGTCATTAAGACATCCCACCTCCTTAGTTAACCTCCTTACTATTCATGTCTTAAGGCCTAAGTAATCTTGTTCATCACTCTTAATTCTTGCCCATCAGACAAAGTTCTTGCCCACTACTTCACCCATAGGTTAGCCCATGGATCCTATTTAGTTAATGGATCATTACTTTGGGCTTGGTTTAGTTAATTACTCTATTTCTTGTGGGCTTGCATTCATTTAGATTGGGCTTAATATTGCTACAAATTGGGCTTGTCCCTTAATGCTTAATGAACTTGCACATCCTACAAGATTACACAAGTTCATTCCATAGACATTAATTTCCCAACGCTCTCAATTTAAGTCCGCATACGAAAAATTGCGTTTTCCATACTTAGATTATTTTTACATAATCCATCTCGCCTTGATATTATAACGTTACGTATTTCTTGGAAGTTCAAAAATAATTCCTGAGCGGTAAACGATGAATAGTGTTATTCGGAAAATTTCGCGGAAAACTTTTATTTTCGTCTTGAAAATTCAAACACTTTAATTCTTTCACGTAGTTCAAATACTATGATGTTCTGATGTTTCTAGGTTATAGAATGACATACGTCTTATTAACACATAATAATAACAAATAATATTATTTATTCATTATTTAATTCTTTCAAGTATTTTACAAAAGATCCGAATTTCTCGGTCGTTACATTCTTCCCCCCTTATAAAGACTTTGTCCCTAGAATCTCGCCTTAAATTACGCAAACAAATGAGGGTAATCCACCCTTATCTTTTCTTCCAACTCCCACGTTGCTTTCTCGGCATCGTGGTTTTTCCATAACACTTTTACCGACGATATAACCTTGTTTCGCAGAACTTGCTCTTTTCTATCGATGATTTGAATCGGAATCTCTTTGTACGTTAGATCCTTCTCGATTTAAATAGGCTCAAATTCTATCACATGTTTATAATCCAGTTTGTAAGGGCGTAACACCGATACGTGAAATACGTTATGTATTCGTTCTAAGTCTGGAGGTAACACTACCATATACGCTACCTCACCTACCCGTTTTAATACCTCAAAAGGTCCTATAAACCTTGGGCTTAGTTTCCCCTTCTTTCCAAAGCATATCTTTCCTTTCCAGGGAGATACCTTTAGAAATACGTACGAGCCTACCTCAAACTACCTATTCTCTCGATGTAAATCTACATACTTGTTCTGTCTTTCTTGAGCTGCTACGAGATGTATTCGTATCAACTTCACCACTTTCGCTGTTTGCTGCACCAATTCTGGTCCTAACATTCAGCGTTCTCCCACTTCATCCCAACACAACGACATTCGGCACTTTCTCCCATATAAAGCTTCGTAAGGCGGCATACCTATGCTTGCATGATAACTGTTGTTATACGCAAACTCTACTAATGGTACATGATCATCCCAACTACCCTTAAAATCCATGACGCAAGATCTTAGCATATCTTCTAACGTTTGAATTGTCCTCTCGCTCTGTCTGTCAGTTTGTGGATGATATGCTATACTTAACTTCAACTACGTCCCCAACTGCTCTTGCAGACTTCTCCAAAAGTTCGATGTGAATCGTGGGTCACGATCTAACACAATCGAAACTGGTACTCCATGTCTGGAAATAATTTCCTTAACATAAAGTTTAGCTAACTGATCTAAGTTGTACTTGACCCGAATTGGCAAAAAGTGAGCTGACTTTGTCAACCGGTCCACTATTACCCAAATTGCATCATACCCCTTCTGAGTAGTCGGAAGTCCCACCACAAAGTCCATCGGGATATGCTCCCACTTCCACTCGAGACTCTCCAATGACTGTAACAAGCCACTTGGTCATTGATGTTCGACCTTAACTTTCTGACAAGTCAAACACCTACTTACATACTCGGCTATTTCTCTCTTCATGTTCAGGCACCAAAAATTCTGTCGAAGGTCTTGATACATCTTAGTGCTACCAGGATGAATCGAGTACCTCGAACTGTGAGGCTCTTGCAACACTTGCTCCTTTAATTCGGTCTTATTCAGAACCCAAATTCTTCCTTCAAATCTTAATAATCCCTCATTATCAAGACTATATTTTAAATCTTTTTCATTGGTTAACCGCTTCTTCATTTGGTCACACTCATCAGTTTTTAGCTGCACCTCTTTGACTCTCTCTACGATGGTAGATTGGATCTCCGTCGTAAATAGTCTCTGATTCACTTCACTCGAAAACTTCACCTCTATCTCCATCCTAGCCATCTATGTTATTAACTCCATTTGAGTTGTTAACATAGACAACTTCTCCCGACCCTTTCTACTTAAGGCATCGGCCACTACATTGGCTTTTCCAGGGTGATACAGGATTTCACAGTCGTAATCCTTTATCAACTCCAGCCATCTTCTCTATCTCATATTCAACTCCTTCCATGTGAAGATATATTTTAGACTCTTGTGGTCAGTGTATAACTCACACTTTTCCCCGTAAAGATAATGTCGCCATATCTTTAAGGCAAACACTACCGCGGCCAATTCAGGATCATGAGTAAGATAAACTTTCTCATAATCCTTTAACTGCCTAGATGCATACGCAGTGACCTTGCCATGCTGCATGAGCACGCAATGAGCACGCAATGAGCACGGAATCAAGTCCTCTATGCGAAGCGTCGCTATAAACTACGAAATTTCTTGTGTTATCTGGTAATGACAAAACAGGCGCTTAACTTAATCTCTTCTTCAATTCATGAAAACTATCCTCGCATTTCTCTATCCACGCGCATTTCACAGTCTTCCTTGTCAAATTAGTCAATGGAGTAGCTATCTTTGAAAAATCTTGAACGAATCTCTGATAGTATTTCACTAACCCTAGGAAACTCCGCACCTCAGTCGGCGTTTTCGGTTGCTCCCAATTCATCATGGCTTCCACCTTTGCTGGATCTACTGAAATCCCCTCCTGGTCAATGGCATGTCCTAAAAATTGTACACTCTCTAGCAAAAATTCACACTTTGTGAACTTCGCATATAACTTCTCTTTCCTTAGTGTCTCCAACATTATTCTTAGGTGTTCAACATGATCTTCTGGCATTTTAGAATAGACTAGAATATCATCGATAAACACCACGACGAACTTATCCAAATATTATTTGAACACTCTGTTCATCATATCCATAAATTCAGCAGGTGACTTAGTCAACCCAAATGACATTACCAGAAACTCGTAATGACCATAACGAATTCTGAATGCCGTCTTTGGTACGTCTTCATTTCTAACCTTCAGCTGATGGTACCTCGTCCGCAAATCTATTTTAGAGAAATACTATGCCCCTTTCAACTGATCAAAAAGATCATCGATCCTGGGCAATGGATACTTATTCTTTATTGTTAACTTGTTCAACTCTCGGTAGTCAATACAAAGTCTTAACGATCTGTTCTCTTTTTAACAAATAGTACCGGTGCTCCCCACGACGAAACACTCGGTTGTATGTACTTCCTGTCCAACAGTTCTTGCAACTTCACCATCAACTCCTTCATCTCCACTGGAGCCATACGATACGGTGCCCTGGAAACTGGTGCCACTACTGGCACAATGTCTATCACGAACTCGGTCTCCTAATCCGGTGGAAGACCTGGCAATTCACTTGGAAATACATCCATGAATTCACTCAGTACCGATATTCGTTTAATGGTTTCTCCCATCCTCTGCGTATCAACCACATGACACAAATAGCCAATACACCATTTCCTCAATAATTTCCTGGTTTGTGTCATGGTAAGACAACACGAACGTCCCGACGATTTATTACCGTAAAATATTACATGAGGTTGTCTTAATGTTTTAATGTTCACGCTTTTCTTTTAACAATCTATTATTGCCCCATGGTTAACTAACCAATCCATTCTGAGGATTACATCGAATTCTCCTAACTTTATCGGTATCAAGTCTACCGATAATTTACAACCCCGTATATCTACGCAACAACTCTTATGAATATCTTCAACTGGAATTATCTCTTCATTTGCTACCTTAATATTTAAAGGTATAGGCAACTTTTCGGGAAGTAATCTTAATCGTCTAGAAAAATCACATGTGATAAACGAACAAGTAGCACCTGAGTCAAACAACACGTATGCATTTAGATCATTGATCTTAGTAATACCTGCGACTACGTCCCCTGAGGCCATCGCATTTTGGACGGTCATGTTAAAGGTATGGGCCATCTGTCTACCCGGCTGCGCTGGACCCCCAATAGTTAATTTACCACTATTGGCTCCATTATTCCCATCCGTCCCCCTCATTGGGCAGTTCTTTTCCATGGGGTCAGTTGACCCACACATAAAGCATCCGTGGTTCTTCTTCGGACTCAGTCAGTTAGGCGCAATATGCCCTTCCTGTCCACAATTGTAACACACGACCTTACCCTTGAGAAAGTCTCCTAAATGAGTTTTCCATAGGTCTTGCAGGCCTCCATCCTCCTCTTTAGATCTCCTAGTTTCACTCTGGTATTCCCAGAGCTAATCACCTTCCGCTTGTACCCTTCGCTACTCCCGTTGGCTCCCTCGATCTTTACTCCCCCGTCCACTTTCCCCTTATTCTTCTTATCTTTGTGGTACTGGCTCAACGCCTCGCTACCACGTTCAGCAATTATTGCCTTCTCTAATATGATTCCAAAGGAAGTACTTTGGAACACAAATATGCGGTTATAGAGCCAGGGTTTCAAGCCCTGCTCAAACGGCGTGCCTTCCTAACCTCGGTGACCACTTGGTGTGGACCGAACCTCGCTAGTTCATTAAACTTGGCGGCGTATTGGGGTACTGTCATGTCCCCTTGCTTCAACTCTAGAAACAGCATCTCCATCCTTCCCTGCATGCTAGTGGGAAAGTAGTTCTCGAAAAATATCTCTTTGAACCTCACCCACGTTAAAACCTCTATCCCGACCCTAGCTTGGTTGGCCTCCCACCAAAAGTTGGCCTCTCCCTTCATCATGTAGGTTGTAAAGGCAACCTTCTAGGCCTCGTCGGCATTTGCTATCACAAATACCTTCTTGATTTCCTTCACCCACGTTTGGGCTTCAATATGGTCCGTAGTTCCATTGAACTCCGGCAGACCCACACTTTTAAAATCCTTAAAAGTGGTAGCTCGTGCTACACCAGTATTTACGGGGATGTTAGCCCTAGTTCTATTAAACGCAACTGTTAATAGATTTAAAAACTCTTGCATGGGGTTAACCGGACCTCCCTCCGGTTGATTTGTGTTAGCGCCTTGATTACGTGGTACTCTTCTTGGCGGCATTTTGTTGTTACAATAAACAACGCATTTCGTTATTATTCATTTCTTGGTAGTTAATTATTATTCAATTTTAAACAATAACTCAAACATTCATTACTCAACATGTTCCGAAAAAGAAGCTTATATTAATTCATCGTAGTATAACACTACATCGGTTACATTACTGAGCCTAAGCTAATTACAAAACGTTCCCGCAATTGCTTTCCAAAAATTGGGATTTACAAAAGACTACCCTTTGTTATACAAAAGAGGGTTTTACGTCACTACTAGAAAAAATATATTTACATATCTAAACTACTCTAGTCACTACTAGATCACATTTGCCTTAAGGCATTCTCAAAATCCACCTTGGCAAGACCTGCAATAATATCACGGCTGATAGTATGCCGCGTCTGCCCAGTTTTTACGGGATAACCAGCTACCTGCAGCTAGAAGTCCGCATCAGAACTCCTATGGATATAGGACATTCTCCCTATTTTCTGTTTCTTGGTCTTTAGCTCCCCCCTAAACTCAAAGACCTCCTGTTTCAGCTCATGGACCTTGTCCATAGCCAAAATCCTCTCATCATGCTCCTGCTCCCACATGGACTCCACGTCCGTCTTATCCTCTATAACAGCTTGGAGCTCCGTCTTCAACTCCTTAACCTCCTGATAGTAGTCGATGTTTCTATCCAATACTGACATGAAAAGTGACATCATTGACTCCCCCGGAGCCATCTCTGCTGCTATAGCTACTGCGTTGAAGGACACTACCTCCACCTCTTCTTCTAGCATGCCGTCTAACACAGACATGAGATCTAGACTCTCCGAGTCTCCAGACTCAACCACTACCACTTCGGGATTTGCTGCTATGAGGTTCGGTATAATTTCTATCTGATTAACCGACCCTTCGCTGACTACCTGTACATCTTTATTTTCTCCTAACATCTACAACAACACAAAAAGTTTGATTAGTACACGTTAGTAGAATAATAAAAACACATAACATATATAATGCATTTTTATAAGGTTAATTTCCATATTTTATTCTTTGACTTTTCTTAAGGTTATGACTTAAGGTTTAAATCCCCTCACTAAGTTTTATAACCTAATGCTTTGATACCAACCTGTCACGCCCCCTAATCCGAGTATCTTGCAACCCGACAGATGGTGCTACAGTTCACACATTCATTCAATTGAAATACCTCAAAAGAATAAATATGTGTTATATATATTTAAAATAATATTAACATTCTCCCAGGTTCTTTATAACCGTTACATCTGTTCTTGTCATAATATAAAATATTATCATTACAAAACCTATACTATTACATAGGTAATCTACGGGTTCGCCTTAGTCTTCCCTTTATCCTTGTCAGATCCGTCGGTCCGTTCGGTCTTAGCTACATTCATATGGTTTAAGCAAGAGTGAGCCTAACTAGCTCAGCAAGTACAACAATTCTAGGAAAATAGTATGCTTGAGACATAAGAATCATATATCTTCAATAAATGAATAATAGTTACGAAGTACTATCGATAATTCAAAATAGCATTTATTTTTTTTCAAAATGTTTTACAACAATAATATTCAGTAAAACATCAATTCCGGTTCAAGACCATAGGCATTTCATAAGTACTTTGAAAAGGACATCCCAACACAAAGTTCGTCAGTCCGGCATAGCTTACGAGCACGTCTAGGTGATCAGCCTATAGTACTCTATGTTGATCAACACTATATTCATTAAACATGTATACATTTAAGTTGTGGCAACCTCACGTGCCTGTCGTTTGACGACAAAACAATTTAGCATACTCAGTCTCCTTTTGAAAACCACAACATATTATTTTGGTAAATCATTGCACATACTTGAATGATTAAAAGAAATCCAACATAGCATAAGTCTAGCCGAAAGAGTTGGCTTTGACTTCATCAAACATTAACTCATGCGAATAATACATGAATCACAAAACTTGTCCAGATGAAACTGGAACAAGGGTTAGAGTACTTTCCTTTAGCGACTGCTTACAGATATAACATGTACACTTTAGGTCTTTAAGGTCTCTATAGTAGATAATAACATCACATAGCACATTAGGTCATGAATAATCATACATGGTTACTAAGAAATCTTACCATACTTCTCAATCTAATTACGTATTAGATTTGTTATTATTAGTTTTGGCTTTTCGTTGTGTCGTTCTTACTTTCATATGCAATTGACTTATCATAACCCTAAGTGTTCATACTTAAGGCTTAATTATGTCTTAACAATGTTAAATTAAGTCCCTTATTTAATTGGTAATCGTATACTATCCATGCTCAACATGTAAAAATTATTCATGATCTAGACCCTAAGGTCAAGGCCATGCATGACCGGCTATTACACTCTCTTGCGTGTGCTGCATACACATATATTATTGCTAGAAAGCGGGACTCGTGACTGCAAGACGAGTCCCTTTATTCTGGTCGTATTGCATGGCTTTGAGTTTCTGCAGGGTTTGAAGCCCATTTTGCATGCGGCACACACATTATATTTGGCTTGAGTCACACACATGCCACTTCTGTGCCACATAAAATTTTGACAGACTTTTTGAATTGTGAGATTCCCGGACTCGTAACTTCTTCGTTATACGTCCGAATTGGCTCATTCAAGAGCCTACGGCTCACAAATCACCTACTCTACGTGTTCATGCAAGAACTTTGTTTGCTAAAAATTCACCTATTAGTCCATTTTTAACAAAAATGGTAAACGTTCGTGAACGTTCAATGCTCGTTTCTTCATTCTAAGTCGAAATCCGGTCATTTTCGAGTCCACAACTCTATAATGCCAAATGTGGCCTGTCCCCATAGAAAACCAACGTTTTCAAGTTCAGACACGAAATACAACTTCCATTCCTAGAATTTCATGAATTCGACGATTATCGTCCAATCGTGTGAATTCCGGCAAAACTTCATTACTAGTGATTTGTTCAACATTCTAAAAGGATTCATTTCATTATCTAGACATCACAACTTTTATGATACAACAACTTATATTCAAATTAGGTTATGGCTTATCCTTCATAAGTTCATAACTTAATAATTTCTATCATACAAGACTTTCATTTCCTTATGACTTACTTTTAAAGAAGTCATTTAAGCTACATGCTTACATCTTATTATTCACACAAACTTCTTAAGTTAATCATATGCCGAGTTCTTATGTGTATTCTATAAGTTCATAACTTGTTTAGGTTCAAGTTACTTATTCATAAGTTATTCAACTCAAGTTCATTGCTTAACCACTTCTCATATGTTCTTAGAATATAAATTCATTAGGTTACACTTCTCTTATAACCCTATTATGATACAAATGGAAGATATATTTATGAGAAGAGCCTTACCCTTGACGAACTAGTACTTCTTCTTTCTGGAAAATCTAGTAATGGAAGTTAAGCTTCAAAGTGCTTTTTAGCTCTAACAAATAAGTTGTTTGCAAAGAGAGTTTGTTGGATGAAATTTGAACAAGTAAATGATAAATCCAAGCTTGCAATTTATAGAGGGGCCAAGGTTAGGGTATTAAGGTCATTAAGACATCCCACCTCCTTAGTTAACCTCCTTATTATTCATGTCTTAAGGCCTAAGTAATCTTGCTCATCACTCTTAATTCTTGCCCATCACACAAAGTTCTTGCCCACTACTTCACCCATGGGTTGGCCCATGGATCCTATTTAGTTAATGGATCATTACTTTGGGCTTGGTTTAGGTAATTACTCTATTTCTTGTGGGCTTGCATTCATTTAGCTTGGGCTTAATACTGCTACAACTTGGGATTGTCCCTTAATGCTTAATGAACTTGCACATCCTACAAGATTACACAAGTTCATTCCTTAGACATTAATTTCTCAACGCTCTCAATTTAAGTTCGCATGAAAAAAATTGCGTTTTCCATACTTAGATTATTTTTACATAATCCATTTTGCCTTGATATTATAATGTTACATATTTCTCGCAAGTTCAAAAATAATTCCCGAGTGGTAAATGATGAATAGTGTTTTTCGGAAAATTTCTTGGAAAATTTTAATTTTGTCTTGAAAATTCAAACACTTTAATTCCTTCACGTAGTTCAAATACTATGATGTTCCGACGTTTCTAGGTTATAGAACGACATACGTCTTATTAACACATAATAATAACAAATAATATTATTTTATTCATTATTTAATTCTTTCAAGTATTTTACAAAGGATCCAAATTTCTCAGTCGTTACAAGTTACTTGGAAATTGTCTGGTATTTTATAAGAGTTGAAAGCATAGAAGCATTCTTAGAGCTTAAGAATTCATTGGAGCAAGTTCTTTTCACATTTGAAGAGGTATAACTCCTCTATGGGTATTTTCCCCTTTGATTTGGTGGTAGGCTTCATCACCCGTTGGGGAAGATACAGTCGATTTTCCTTCGACACTTTAGCAGTTGTATGTGAGGTGGATCCTTCACTTTCTCCATAATTCCACAGAATTGTGTGCAAGCTAACAATGGGATATTGTGCTCTGCACGGCAAGTTGATTGGCTCGGGAGTGGCCACTTTCAAAGGACTGTTGCCTCCCTTGAGTTGAATTGTTGGCGTTGTGAGTAATGTATTAATCCCATCAGTTTCAGTGGATATGACTGCTACCACACTTTTCCACTTTGTAGGGCATGCATTCTCACTTGGACGTAACACAGTATCATCGTCCGCTAAGCGCAGGACACCACTATCGATTAGATTTTGAATAAGGTGGCAGAGTGCCCAGCATTCTTCTGTGCTGTGACCACGAGACTGGGAGTGATATTGACATATTCCATCAGAGTTGTACCGTCCTGAACGGGGGTTGATTGGAGGTAGAAGGGAACTGATCCTTCCTTCATTGATTAACATATGAAGGATTTCCTCCATAGGTTGGCCCAGATAGGTGAATTCCCTTTGTTGATTTAAATCCCACGGGCTTTGGCATTTGCTCTCTTTGTCACTTTGTCTTCCAGCATTTCATTTTCTGAAAGTGATGAGGGAATATTCATGATAATAGGTAGGAGACTGGCATGCTCCTGGCTAATTAACTGACGTGTCACTTGATGTTGATAAGTCACCAGTTCCTCCAATTACTCCATTTGTTTGCAGAGAGCTTTCATCTTTCGTTCCATTGTGAACTGGAACTTAGCATAATCCCATCTATCATCACCGTCTTTGATGGTCTGGGAAGAATCACAGCTGAAATTGGAACTCTGTCCATTGTTCCAATTAATCATGTTAACCTCTTCTTATTTGTGTTAAGGAAGAGGGTTGTCTTGTACGTGAGGCTGATCTAGTTTGGTAACCACGATCTCTCCGTTGTCTATCAGGTCCTGGATCTTGTGTTTTAAAGCCCAACAATTCTGAGTATCATGTCCAGGTGCCCCGGCAGGATAAGCACATTTCCTAGCAGCATTGAAACCCCGTCCATTAGGGCTGGCTGGTGGAAGAAGATGTGTAATTTTCTTCTGTGTTGTTAGAAGATTTAAGATGTTCTCGAGGGTATCCCCTAAGGGTGTAAACACTCGAGGGTGTTTGACTTCTCCACCTTTTGGTAGTGGAGGGTTTATAGACTGTGCTGGAAATGGAGTGTCGTTTCTCCTTTGAATAGGCATGTTCTGATTGCCTTTTTGTCCCTGTAGTATCAAGGAAACATCTTCCTCTTTCTTTTTATGGACCCTACAGGGATTGTTCCCATAATTTCCAGATTTGATGTGATTCACAACAACTTTGAGTGCAGCTAGGTCTTGAATTTTTCCTGACTTCAATCCCATCTCAGCCATCTCCCCATGTTTGACCATTTTAGAAAATGGTTTGCCAATGCCGGCTAAAACTCTCTCATAGAAGGGAGCTTCTTGTATGTCTATGAAAGTCATGACCATTTCTGATTCTGTCATGGAAGGACTAACTTGGGCAGAAAGTGTTAGGTTTGTAATATTCAAGAATGCAATCAAATTGCATAAAAAGTGCGAAAACGTGTAAAAATCAGAGTTTAAAATTTTTACAAACCATATACCCGGATCACCCTTTATGCACAATTATTAATTAAACGAAAAAGATAACGAATAAGAATCATACCCTTGAAGATCGAGCTTCCTCAGGTACAAGTTCACCTCCAATCCTTTTTCGCGTTCAACTTGAATCCACCGGGTTTGGTTCCTTCCTTTGATCAACGTTAGCCACCCAAGTGTTTGTCCTCTGGAGGTGATCCACCAAGGAAGAAGAAGGATTCAAGAATATGGGTGGTTGGCTAAACCCTAGTTTTTCTATCTCTATAGAAAAATAAGCGTACTCTCCAACCATTGGAATTATAACGTCGTAGTCTTGATATCTGATATAAGACTCCTCTTATAAAGATATCAAGTAACCCTATTAAAATAAGGTATTATTTAATTAAACCCTTTTAATTAAAGGGGCTCCCTAATCTTATTAGGGATAATTAATTAAACTTCTTTAACTAATTTTTCTTCCTAATCCAATTAGGAATAAATGAGAGTACTTATATTAAATTAATTCCTAAACTCTTTTAGAAATTAAAATAATAATAATAATTGTAATAATATTAATAAGACTCATCTTATTAATTTATATTTAATATTTCTAAAATATTAAATAATAAATATTAAGCTATTTAATTTATTCTATCACCATAGATTAAATTAAATATACATAACATATTATTACGATTATGCCATTAACTTCTTAAATAATTATTCTTCCTTTTATGGTGTGACCCTTTAGGTTCTCCATATTAAACCTATTGTGAATAAATCAATTAGAACAATTCTAATCTTATTTAAATAAATAAATTAAACAATTAATTTATTTAAATAAATAATATTTATTCTACAATAGGGATAAGCCTCCCTAGCGATCAACGACTTTCCGGATAATATAGATTTCAACATTAATCATAAAAGAAACTTTGAGTAAATAGTTACCATACAATTCAATCCTTCCACTATACAATGTGCGAATTAAATATAAGACATGGAATTCTTCACAAGTCTTATTTTATTTAATTATATGTATTTCGACTCTTAAATGCACAACTCAAATAATGCAAATTAGAAACTCCTTTCTAATTTCATTCTACCTTAACCAAGGACTCTTTGGGTTGTCATTTATCGAATCACATAAGACATTTCTCTTCTTTTAATAGAAGTGGTAGATTCTTTATTGATCATACATTATCTCCATGTACAACTTATTATACCCAAGCATACCCTTTGATATACCCTAAGGGTCTTAAGGAATAAGTCAAAGTATAACTCATCATACACAAGATACTATGATGATCTCAATTCAAGGATCACTTATACTACTATCACTACAAGAATTCCTATTGACAGGCAAGTAAAACTCCATTAGGTATTCCTTAGTTAGCCACATTCAGTGAACTTATTCTCTAATAAGCACTTACATACTTGCTTTAGTGTCTCCACACAAATGATCATGAGATCAATCATCCTCATCCAATGAAAGCAAGTAACGTATGTACCAATCTATCCTGGATTCACTAATCCCCAATTTAGTAATCCAACGATTGGGAACTATTTTAGTTTTAAGCTTTCTAAGAATTTAGATCTCATTAGAATGATCATCATCATTATTCTAAAAGCATTGCTTAAAACTATGGGTTTATCACATATTATAAAACAGCAACATCTAGATAATTAAAAGCCTTTAATAAATTAATACTTTTTATTAATAAATGAATAAGATTGTTACAAAGTATATGCTTTATCATCAAACATGATTGGCTTGTGTGCATACTACTTTCAGCAAGGCGTCTCCACCTTTGAGCATACTCTATGAAAGACTCGTTAGACTGTTTCTTGATCTTGATAATTTGATACCGATCAAGAGCCATCTGAGTTTGAAAGCTGTATTAAGTGAGGAAAGCATGTGCTAGCTCTTCCCAGCTATGGATTTTGGAATTGTCTAATCTTGTGTACCACGACCGGGCTTC
Source organism: Panax quinquefolius (assembly GCA_020205615.1). Classification (NCBI taxonomy): domain Eukaryota; kingdom Viridiplantae; phylum Streptophyta; class Magnoliopsida; order Apiales; family Araliaceae; genus Panax; species Panax quinquefolius. Next base: position 42,995,210 of record CM035165.1, read on the forward strand.
TCCAGTTAGACTCTTTTGGAACAATTGCATTCTAAGTTTTTCGTCTTCTGCATAAGATCCAAGTTCTCCAATAAACACTTTTAAATGTGTGTAAGGATCTCCTAACCCGTCATATTTTTCAAAGTCAGGAGTTTTAAATTTTTCTCGGATAATGAACACCGTGAAAAATACACGATCAAAGATATGAAATACTACCGCAGTTCCAATTCCTTTGATAAGCGAAGGGTCTCTTCTATTTGAGGACTTTCTTTTTGATGTCACCAAAGGTTCGGATCTCCGGTGGGATGGGCAACATCAAGAGTTTTGTTTGTCGATCCAATCGTGGTTCGTGTGCAGAATGGCGGATTCCTCCTTGTGTGGAGGATTCAAAGATGTACGGGTATTTTCTGACCATGTGTAGACTGGTGTAACTCTTTGAGTAGAACAGCCAAATCTGTAATTTGTTTGCTTAATCTGTTGAATTATTTGCGAGAAACTGGATTAAGTTCACTCTGGTCGGATAACGACATGATTGACTGTAGGCCTGTTGCCTTTTTGGACTTTAAACGGGTAGTAGGTCCGATTGATTCCCTGCGAAAGACTTGCATAGTTTAGTCTTTAGGGAATGTATACAATAACATGCTATGTGATGTGTCTATTTTAGGATTTTTATCCTGCAAAACAGATGTCAGCTGTTTGTAGCATGTTTCAAAATATGTATGTGTACACATTCCTTCATATTTCTCATTACATGGATATAGATATGGAATACAGGTAATTTTGAAATGAGAGCATGAAGAGACTTTCCTCCGTTTTGGGTTTATCAGAGGCTGACCTATCTTAGGTTAATCTCGCAGCTTTTTGGCATGAAGGTTCCCAAATCATCGCAATCTACTTGACGGGATGTTAATTCGGTCTTTCAACTAGAGCGAATTTGGGTGGTGCCTTTCCCGAGCCTCGGAGAATTAGTCTTCTCACGAGTCCAGTAATCAAACACCGACGGGATAGCCTCCTGGTGGAGGGACCACACAACATACATTCACATACATCGCGTCACACTGTATGAAAATGATGACATGTGCAAAGCACTAATATCACAAGAAGATATGGTGCAAAGCACTAATATCACAAGCAGTTATTGTGCGAAGCACTAATATCACAAGCAGTTATGGTGTGAGGCACTAAGTGCAATAAGGAAATGCATTCGTACACATTCATCAAATGTAAATGCAACATACACACACAAGCAGATAATAGTTTTGAAAAGATTGTAATAGCGGTTTAAGTCCTCTTACTGGAGTCCCAAGCAGAAGTCGCCACCGTCAACGCTTGGATTTTTGGATGTCCTTTCACACTTGTTCTTTGGTGTTCTCATTTTAGGTGAGATTTGTTTGAAAAAACAAGTGAAAAAGGTCCGACATGTATAATTTCGACGATGGACTGTTAAGAGTCACCAGTTGGTTTTTTAAATGGTTGTACCAACACAACCGAGAAAAGGTTTGCACATTGACCCAGTGATGTGACACTACTAAAATGGGTCGGTGAAACCGAGATTATTTAGGGTCCGGGGACTTGGTTATGCGGGGGGAAGGTGTTAGGCACCCCCTGACATCCGTGTTACCACGGTGACCGCCTCTTTTCAAGAAACTATTATCTGAATGTGTGTGTGTGTGTGGGTCAATGTGCTGTTATTTGGAAGTAGTGCGAGGCCTCGTTCGAACCTATATACACAGGGTTTGAATTTATGTAAAAATTCAATTTTTAGCAAGATATATCAATGATGTTTTATAAAAAGGTTTTTCAAACCCTGATGCTCAATAGTAATTGAGACCTTTTACACTCCCATTTTCTTAAGTGTTCGGCTTGATTGGTTTTATTTTACGAATGCGAGGCATCCGTATGAAAATAATGTACAAAATAAAGCCAATTTCCTCGTGGGTATGGAAACCATCTGAGGAAATTCAGACACCGTAGAATAATTTACAAGCTGCTTACAGCTGAAAATGTCCATCATGGGAACCGAATCTAGATCCAATAGGTCGAATCTATGATCACATGATTCCTAGGTGCATAAGATACCGCAATTTGTATGAAAGCAGTAAGCAGGTATATATATAAAAGCTGTAAATATATATATATACAGACAGGATCACCAACCACGAAGCACCTCCATGGGGGATCAGAAATATAAATAAAGCTATTAAAAGTTATCAACAACCACGGAGCAAAAACTCCAAAGTGACGTAACGTAAATAAAGTCAGAATACTTGTTAACCGCCACGAAGGAAACTCCAAGCGGGACGAAATGTAAATAAAGCCGGAAAAGCGATCAACTGCCATGAAGAAAACTCTAGGCAGGACGAATATATATATATATATAAGCGAATAAACGCATATGGATGTAAAATCTGCACTCATCGTAATGAGCAGTCCCAACACATAGTTAATATATATAAATGTATATATATATTAAAGTAGTAAACGCACCAAACCGAAAGTCTCAGCTCATCGAACAAGGTTCACACACGCTTAATATATATAAATGTATATATATATATATATATATATATATATATATATATATATATATATTAAAGCAAATAAACGCCTCCGCATCAAGTTCAGGCTCAATCGAGGCATAACTCGATAATGTTAGTCAATATATATGTAAATATATATAATATATATATATATATATATATATATACAGATCAAAATGAAACCACTGAATCAAGTTCAGGCAAAAGCAAGCAACACGACTCTCAACATATAGAAGGGTGTGTGCAAAGATGAAGAGAAAGACTCTAAAGTGTGTGGGAAGGCTTACAGCTGACTGCTAAAGAAGACTTCTATATCTTTAGAGTGGGTAAACACTGACTTTTGTAGGTACAAAAGGCTATATATGAGCTCACAGGTGTTTAGAAGGGGAAAGTAGACTACATTGGGTGAGTGCAGAGCAAATTGGGCAGGGCTTCCTCACCTTTTTCTCTTGCAAAATGGGGAGCCCAAGCCCTCTATTTATAGGCATTTTAGCTACAGGTGTACCTGCGGCTGAGCCGCAGGTGTACCAGAGGCAACCCGGGTGGGCCCGAGTTTTCTGGGTCGGGTCGTCTCGAAATACGTGCACTCGGGCACTGTAATGTCCACTCGAACTTTCAGAAGTGCAATATGGGCATCCGTTTGAGGTATACAGGACCTATTTTGGACCGCCGTTGTCGAGAATTGTACGATGGCATGGGATTAGAGTTTGTACGAAGTCATTGAAGATGGGACGATGCCCTCCGGTCTTCAAGCTTCAACTTTCATCCGTTACTTCGCACAATAGTCACTCGGGATTGGTTTAGTCTTGTGGGACATTGTTGCGTAGAGATGTTAAGACGACGTGATGTGACATCGTATTTGACGAGATGATGATGTTTCCCCTCACCGGTGTTATCGTCGGATTTGGCTGATGAAGCAGACGTTGCTCAAACTTCGCTGAGATTGGACTGCTACAATTGTTGAAGGTCCTCATTGTCACCTTTGAGGTGTGCCTGTCTACTCCATGTTATTGTTGGGATGGTGCAGTGTATCTCGTTGTGAGCACCGAGATTGAAGCTGGTCGTATTTGAAACAAGCATTTCTGGGGTTATCGCCGAAACTGCATTCCTTGGGGTTATCACCAAGGTTGGTGGCTATTCCCATGGTTGGGGCCGAGGCCGATACCTCGGGGTTATCTCTGAGATTAATCGGTCTTCTCTGGTGTGTGTTCCGGTATTGGATCTGCACGCCTCGGGGTTATCTCCGAGGTTGGAATTGTTACTCCCAGAATGTGATCTGGGGTTGATGTTGAACTTCCGATAGTATCCGGTATGGATTTGGATTGTCTTTCAGGGTTCTCTCTTAAAAGACGAATTTATCCTCCTGCAATGTTAGTTACAGTGGTACAGAAAATTTCGAGTGTCTACAATGATGAAAAAGGAAAGAAAGAGGATCGTAAAATAAAACGATCACGAGTTAAGAAAAGAATCTTAAGGGAGATGATTATAGAATAAGATCACGGCGTGATCTGTTTAAATTACAAAAGAAAGATGGTCTGTAATGTTTGAATAATTATAGCTTGATGCAATGAAGATATTGTACAATGAAATAGTATGAGGTAAACTCACGAGGAGTTATAAATGATGAGGTACGAAAAAATCGTATCGAGCAAAAAGAAAGTTATAAGCAAGATAGAGTTAGGTGGGATTTCAATTAAGGACTCATGTGATGGCTGAGTTGTACAAACCTTTGTATGGGCGAGGGTTTTGTGCTTGCACTCAGTTTATCACATTGATAATCATTGGAATGTTGGTATCGTTCTATCAATGTATATGTGGCGAAGAGGTGATTCTTTTCTCATGTGTATATTTGATAGTTAGAAACTATTAAGATTAGTCAAATATTATTAGGATTAGGTGCGGTTCTTAAAACTAATGCATATGTTATGTTCGTGACTCATAATAATATGGTATGTTTGGAACCCCTCAGCGAATGGACGCCTATGGTCTGACTAGGATAAGTTCTTAAACTCATATTATTGTGGCAAGTTCATGAACTTCCAATGTGCAGTAAGTTTGATGAACTACACTGGGGGTATAGGAAGATTGAAGTTGATGGATACCTGGATATTCTAAATCTACTAGCTATGCTAGACTTTCGAGATTTATTGACTTCGTGCCGATGTTTATACTTTTGATTTTTGAAAAAAGTTGGATCACACTAGTGAACCAAAGAATTTTTAAAACAATGCTATTATTCGTGTATCTATGCTGTTTGTTTCGGCTAGAATTTTTTTTTTAAATTTTCAAAATATATTTTAACTATATGTATCAGGTGATATGATAAATGACGGAGTCATCAATTCAATGGAACTTGGTGTTGGATGCGATCATGTGATCATCAGCCCACTATAGTGAGATGTAGTAAGACAACGTCATAATCATGATGCCATAAAAAGATTTTTGAGATTTCTTTAAGATATGAGAATATATATGTGTGTGTATATATATATATATGTATATGCATATTTTGATTGATGTCCGAATTGTTGTAGAAGTCTATGCTATTTGATTCAGCTAGATGAATATTGAAAGATGTTCATGAAATTCAAGCGTTTCTTGAGAAGTTATGCCAAACCAAATTGTTTTGGTGCGGATTCAGATGTTGAAAAGCTGAGATGAACAATCCTTTTATAGGGGATTATGCGGAGGCGTTTAGATGTTTGTGCACAATACATGGTACGAAGGGTTGATCACCCTAATTACTAGGAGTCCCTACAGTATTACTGTTAAGGTTAAAGTTGAAAGATTACTTGTAACTATGGACATAGTTCGTGGTCTTGTGACCCTCAGTTACATCTCTAAAAACTGAGAAGAACAACCCTAAAATGGGGAAATTATTTTTACGCGATGCGTTTAGATGTTTGTGCATAATACATCGTACAAAGGGCTTAACACCCTAAGTATGGGAGTCCCTATAGTCTAATGACTATTAAGGTTTAAGTTGAAAGAGTACTTATAACTGTGGATGTAGTTCAAGGTCTTGTGACCCCTCAACATGATTTGAGAATCTTTTAAATTTCTGAGTTATTTATATCACTTTCCAATTATTGAGCAATTGTGGAAGATTCATATTATTCTGATGGAGAATGTAGCGATAAGAATAGCCCTTATAAAGAAGTAGTTGTAGAACACTTTAATCAAGTGAATAGAGATTAATGTAAAATCTATTTTGATAGATTGAATGAATGAAGATTAATAAATAAAATTTCGAGGACGATATTCTTAGAAGAAAGGGTGAATGTAATATCCCGAGTGTTTATGATAACGATCCTTAGAAAAAGAAATTAATGGGTTAATGAATATATAATATTTGATATATGACTGTGTTTAATTGAAGGTTATGTAATAAAACCTAAAAGTTGTTGAAGAAATGAATAAAGTATATATATATATATATATATATATATTTTGCTAAGTTAATGTGTTGAAGTTATTCAACGATAATTTTGAAAGAGATTTTGCGAAAACCGAGTAAGGGAGGTTTCGTTGATTTCGAGGATGGAATCCTTATAAGGAGGGAAGGATGTGACATCCCAGATTTTTAAGAATTAATAAATGAGAATTTAATAAATAAATTTTTTATTTTAAAATGTTTAAGTACGAGTATGTGTATATGTGTTATATATTGTGAAATATGTGAATTGGTGTGAAGGGAATTTAAATGTTAATTTAATATTTATCGAAGTAAATAAATATTTTAATTTAATTATTTATTGAGATTATGTGATTAATATGGAGTAATGTAATTATGTGTATTATATTAATTAAATGATTATTTAATATTTAATTAATATGTAATGATTTTATGTTATAGTTCTTATTTAATTGAGATAATGTAGTGATGTGGTAATTGTTACATGAAGTTATAATTAGCAAGTAATTATAATGTGACAATTTTATGTGATTAATTGATGTTAAACTTTTAATTAATTAAATTAATGTTAAGATTTAATTAATTAAAGGATAACATTCAGAAAATGTGTTAAAGGATCTATTAAAAGAGTTTAAAGAGTTTTTAAAACCGTTTTCCCAAACAAGGCCTTACTTTTGTTTTAAACCTGTTTTACCCAAACAAGACCTTAACTATTAAAACCTGATTTTAAAATAATAAGGTTTTGCCACACAAGCCTTAGGGCTTTTAAAATTCTAATTTTTGTAACTTATATATTAAATTGATAATTAGTATATGTAATTATATTGAGAGTTACATATTCTATAAGTATATGTGTTATATGTATATTGTATATACATTAAGTTACGTTAGTTTTCTAAACCTAAGTCTAAACTAAGAACAAAGAGAAGAAGAGAGAATACAGAGAAGAGGAAGAGGAAGAGGAAGAAGAAGAAGGGAAATCTTGAGAAAATAAAAGAAAAGCTTTCATCATCTCCATCTTTTCTCCTAATTCAACCTAGAAAGGTATCAAACTAATCCTTATACTAAATTAAGATATTTTATATCTAGTCTTTGTAAAATTAAGTTTTTATGATTATGAATTTATATGTATATATGGTGTTCATATGTTTTCATATGTGATTGTATGCCATGAAAGGATTTTCACAATACAATTGTTGTAAGAACAAGTTCTAAAATCATGTTTTTCTATCGTTTCATAGTTTTAGAGTTCTATGTAAAAATCTTTTGGTGAAACTTCATAATTTTGATATATGAATGGGATGCGTGTATATATATATATGTATATGTATACGCTTACATGAGATTTTTATAGTTGTTCAAAAGTTTCAATTCACAAAGATATGATGAATATGATGAAATCATGTTCATAGTGTTTGATTATGAAGTTACGTTGAAAATTGTTCTTAACTCTTTGATGTGAGCATGAGTTATGTGTAATATGGGTTATATTATGATATATTATGAGTTATATGGTTGTTCTAGCAATTCAATCCATGTAATTTTGATAAACAAGAGGAATTTTGTTCATAATGATTTTGTGTGATTTAATTTCGGAAAAATAGCTTTTAAAACTATCAAATTGATGTTTAATTCATAGTATAATTATAAAATTGGTGATGAATTGTGTTAATGCGATAAGAAACGAAAAGAACGCAAGTTGAATGAATATATTTGGTTAAAAAACGAATTCGTAGTGAATGAATTCGCTAAATATGTGAAAACATAAAAGTTTAGTATGAACATGAGTTTTGGGTCAATATTTAAGCTAGTTAATATTTCTGTAAATTGTTATAAGTCTAGTATGTTTTAGTTCAATGAATTACGAATCCATAGAGTCAAAAACGGACTGATTTGAGTGTGTATAACTCAAGTTATGAAGTTTGGAACGAGAAAGGGTCAAAAATTCATAAGAACAGTAAAACTGGGAAAAACAAATGCGTACCTTACTGTTAAGGGGCACTGCAGCATGACCCCCAAGGCTATTCGGGGAGCTGCAACGCCGGAATAGTTGACACGGCCGTATAGTTTTGACCTCATGTAGTAAACCATCCATAACATTTTCATACATACTCCAATTGAGGTGATTAAAGATGATCCGGAACGAGGACGAATAGTCCTACAACTTTTATTCTTTAAGGTTTTCAATTTGAGGTCGGGAACATGGGTCAAAATGGTCATTTGTGGAACTGATATGTATTAAGAGGCAATCAGAGGGCGTCGGGCATGCACGTATGCAAGTGTAGTGCTCCTGGCATTAAAATATGGTGTCCTACATTATAAAATATAAATGTTCGTAAATATAATGATGATTAACATTAATAAATGATGTATTAGATAAGTTATGTAAGCACACTAAACATACACAAGAGAGACGATTTGGGCATGTGACGAATGAACGTCGAAACGCCGTGACAAGTGTTAATGAACATTATAAGATATGTAATGGGTTTAATATAAAATCCATAAGTATTCCTAGCAAGACTTAAACACTTGAATGAATTTCGAATATTACATAAGTCGAAAAGTTAACACAATCTAATTGAACATTATGTGCTAATTAACAAAAAAGATTATGAGATGTGGAGTAGAGTTTACATTACAATTACTATGCGTTGTTATGTGACTAATAGTTGGTGTGTGTGATTATATAATTGTGTAGGGCACGTGGAGTGTAGATAGCTGTAAGCTGTTAATCTGTTATTGGTAAACAACGATCAAGGCAAGTCTTTTGGTTCCTATTTTCTACGTGGATTTGATGAACTATTTTAAATTTCATGATATGTTATATATGTTGTAAGCGGGTGTGATATATTATAAATGTTGTAATCATGAAATGTTAAAGTTAATTTATGACTACTTTGTTTTGGTTAAATAATGATGATTGAGTAGGACACTCAATCTTATATTTGCTATGTGAATTAAAGCATGTATGTCATGTTACTTTAATTATAAGGATATGTATGTTGGGCATATTATTACGTGTTATGTGATGCATAAAAACTGTTAGAACTTGCTGAGCTGTCGAGCTCACTCTTGCAAATAATAATTTTTACAGGTCAAGATTTCAAGGTAAGGATATGTGCTAAGTGAATTATAGAGATCCATATTCACGAAGATTGCCACCAGCGTAGCTGCGCTGGTGCGCAGATAGAAACTACGTAAATAATTTATTTGCGCTGTTCAGTCCAACCATCACAAATTTCATCCATTAATCAACAAATTATAGATACCGAAATGACATAGACTTTATATAAACATTACCCATCGCATATATACTGATTAAGAACATTTAAACAAAAACTAGAATCAAATTAAAGCCTTTAAATTCCATACATTTGCCAAAAACTTCATTTTTGACATCCTTAGCAAAAATTAACACTAAAGTCTCATTACTACACCAAATCAACTCAGTTAAATTGTATTCTTTTCGTTTCTTAATGAATTAACATATTTAAGACTCAATTTACTGTTTAGCTCACAAACCAACTATCAATTTTGGACTCTCACAAGCCATATTCATACTCATATTCATTGTAAACGATTTCTTTTCTTTTTGAATGTAATTCATCTAAATTAACATCTCAAATCCTTGTCTAGATGTTAGTTATAACATCACATTTTACTAATAAACACAATCAATCACTTTGTATAACAATAATTTATCAAATTTGAATTTACAGAGAATTTGAAACTAAAAAAAACACACAGCTTTCATATACGTAACATTAAAGTTTTAGAAATTATACCTTCAATTTCTTGAATAATCCTTGATAGAAGACAAAGAAGTAAATTCACAGAACTTTTTCTCAAACTCTCTCTATTTTTTCTCTGTATTCTTCCTCTCCTCTACTCTCAAGTCAAGCCCAAACCTTTTACGTAAATAAAACAGACGTGAGAGATAAAAAAATGGACAAGTAACTAGTACCCTTACTAAATACACTTTTATGTTAAAAAAATTTAAAAAATTTGCCAGTTAAAATTTCCAAAGCCACGAGGCTTTGTTTGGATAAAACTAATTAAAATAAAGACTTAATATTTTTAAGCCTTGTTTGGTAAATCCATTTAAAACTCCTTTAATTTATTTTAATAAATTATTTATATTATATTTTATTGTCCCACATTATTTACTTGGATTTCCATATCCTATCCTAATTAAATAAAAACTAATTACAACTTATTAAATAAATTTTCCACCTAACCAATTACCACAAAATTATAATTTTCATTATAATTTTATTTAATAAATAACATATCACATTGATTACTAAATTAAATTACAAAGAACATTATAGGAATTCATATAATTAAATTAGAGTATTATCTCATAAATTTATTTCATCACTCTTTTATCTTAATTAAATAATTTCACAATACCAAATTACCAATTATCACTTAATTAACAAATTAAGCTAATTCCCTCAACTCATAAATTATTTATTTAATAATAAATAATCAAATCGAATCAAACATATATTTATTCAACAACAAACATATCAATTAAAATATTTATATATTTCAATAAATATTTAAAATTACAATTTAAAATTCTGGATTGTTACATATTTTCAACCTTACAAAGATTCTGTCCTCAGAATCGAAGACATAAATTAAACAAATAACTCAGAGTAGTTCATCACTTTATCTTCGAGTTTCTACGTACTTTCTTCAGCATTATGGTTCCTCCATATCACCTTCACGAAAGGTATCACCTTATTCCTGAGCACTTGTTCCTTTCTATCAACTATCTGGATAGGAACCTCCTCATAAGACAAGTCTTTATCGAATTGTAATGGTTCGTACTCGATCACATGTTTGTAATCGGGTTTATACGGTCGTAACACCGAAACATGAAAAATATTATGAACATGTTCTAACTCTGGAGGTAGAGCTACAGTTGCCTCTTTTTTACGACTAACAAAAGAGCTCTAACTCATGCAAGCATACATGTGTCAACAAGTAATACAGAGCAAGTAAAATATCGATCCCACAGAGAAAGTTGTTTAACTTAAACTACTATTCATTAAATAAATCACTATATTTATGTAAGACCCCAACTTATTATTAATGAAATTTAATTTTCTCTATTTATTATTTTGAAATAGCAAGGGTTGATTTGATTAATGTGGATAGTTATGGGTAAAATACACAAATATTTCGAATAAGCAAGTGGTTATAAAATATTCATTATTGTCGGGGAATATTCGTTTGGTCGTGGAATATTCGTGATCGCTTGTGGAATATTCGTATGACCACATAGATCTTTTGGGGTCCCATAACTGAAAAGCGATTGGATGAAGAAAACGACAAATATAAGTTGTTTATAAATAACAGCGTAGTTATTCACACTGATTATCTTTGTTGGAATACCCAATGGTTAAAACACACACTAATACGTGTTGTTGAACAAGAAGACATGGTATTGCACCAATTATTGATTCTTACGTAAGAAGACACTACTCAATAGTTATTACAGAATTATTCTCAAAGATTTTATTTTATTGATTCAATAATTGTTGCGTTGATATTTTATATTCTTTGTTGTTTCAATAATTGTCATTACACAAGTATTTTTTTATTATCTGACAATAATTCATATTATCTCGAATAATATTATTAGAAAACATTATTGGCAATGTCTAGAAAGTTCTGTCTAATGAGAGGTTTGGTCACCTAATTGCGGCCAGCAAGATGAGAGATCCTTATTGAAAGCCCCTCTTTCTGGGGACTACCGTTGCGCATCTCTCGATTCTCAGTAATATTATTTGTGAATAATTAATTATTGATTCATATGATGAGGAAAATATTGATTTTATGTGGATATAGATGGAGAAAAATTTTAAAATGACAATTGTTGAAAATTAATATTTTATCTTTTTCTGATAAAATAATTCATTTAAATATATTATTTTAATAATATATTAACGGTGATATTTTTACAATGAATGTGGGATATATGAGTATGTGAGGAGGAAGAGTATTTTTATTGCATTAAATGATTAACACATATTTTGTGTGTCGGTGGATCCCATTTCTTGACTGAAATTTGATTATAGCTTGTAAAATCGCCCGTTTGTGAATTTCGGTCAATTTCTGTTTGGAATTTGGAAAAACTTTCTTCTGCAAAGTTGTAGAGAATTGAATTTCCTATAAAACACGCGAGATTCGAATTTTCTGATAAAAGGGCTATTTATTATGAATTATTGAAGTTCCGGAGTTCCGAAATAATTGATTTTTGGGAGTTTTAATTAATTATTTTGAGAAAAACGTTTTTGGTGAGTTGTGAACCTCATTTAACATGTGTGGCTGGTGTTTTTGTCCAAAAGGTGGGCTAAGGAAAATTTGTATAATTATATTAATATTATATTCAATTTTCTCGCTTTTGGTGTTCTAAGCGTTTTCCTATAAATAGGGTGCTTAGGTTAGAATTGAAAATGACACGGCTCAAGTTTTCTCTCTATATTATCGGCGTATTCTTGTGAGTATTTTGAGTATACTTTGAGTATTGCTATACGGTGCAAGTTCAAGTCATAGCCTATATCCGGTGTTTCAACTAAAGTACTGTCTTTCGAGGTAAGGGATGTTATTTTCTTCTCAAATGATATTATTTCTTCAATATCATTATCTTTGAAATATTGGTTGGAACTTTTATCAAATTTGGAACTTTTTCATGTCGGGGTTACTATTCATGAGTTACTATTCACGAGTTACTATTCATGAGTTACTATTCACGAAGTTTCTTATTCACGAGTACTATTCTACGAAAGCGTGAAGATGTTTTTTGGAAAATTTCTATCTTTTGGTGTCTGAGTTATTATTCACGATACGGCACTATTCACGATATCTGGCACTATTCAATAGAAAAATAAAATTTCTTCTTTTTGTCCAAAATATCTATTCGGATACTAGCTTTGATTGTATCCATGTTTTGATCATTCTTGAATTTTACACCACTATGATTATTTTTGAGGTATTTTGAACATGGATAAAACAAAGTACTGAATCCTTAATCCTTAATCCTTGTCATTTTGTTTCAATTTGGATTCGCTTTCTTTAAAAATATTTTTCATCATCCTCGGTCTTAAATGATGATATTATTGAATATCTTTGGCACAGTAGTCAAAGATGAATGATTTCTGAAGAATATCTTTGGTAGTAGTGCAAAGATGAATGTGTTTAGATCAACATGACCAATCGATGAATATCTTTGGCACAGAGTGCAAAAGATGAATATTTGATTCCGGATGTATATTGATTGATGTTACGAGGATAAAACATAGACGATGAACTTTTAAATTCATACATAGAAGATAGTAGTTTGCATTCTCTACTTAACTCTTCTAATGAATTATTATTTCATTGCGAATATTGATTTAAAATTTGTTGTCTATTGTATTCTATTAGATTTTTCCCTATTGAAGACTAACGGTAATTTGTTGTATATTATCTTAGTCATAATATTCTTTACTGGGCTTTTTGAGCTCACCCTTTTCCTTTTTGTTCCATTTTTCTTCTCAGGAGGCGAGAATATAGCGAGTACGAGCCGGGGTATGGAATGAAGGTTTTAGAAAGAATTGTTTAGTAGTCCTCACCATTTTTGTAAAATAATGTATCAATAAATGTGATGAGGATTTATTTGAGTATAGATATTGTCTAGAAGATAATATTTGTATTCAAACTCACAGCTTTCTTGTTGTAATAATAAAGTTGTAGTTATTTCATACCATGTATTGACAACTTCGAATGGGTGATGTATACCTATTTTGGGGGCGTCACGGTTAGTATCGAGCTTAGGGATATGATCTCCATGGCGGAGATCGGGGAATAGAACTAGGAGGGGAGAGCGAGTAAATCCTTCGCTAGTGTGTCCTACCTAAGCTTATTTGTTAGTTGGTCAAGATATAGGGATATTATGTGATATATTGATTTCCTTAATTAACCCTTGTTTTATGGCGGATTTGAGAATGTCGAATGAGAATATTAACGATGGAGTAAATGAGACCGTGGAGATGCTGTCTTTACCAACGAGGAGAACGTGCAACAGTCGACAAATGTACCTCCTGTGAACAACACCAATCGAAGCAGAGATGATGAACGAGGGGATGTTTAGAAGCTTTTTGCGATTCATGCAAAAATCGATTTAGGAGACTCGTGTTCAAAATCTACGGGAGGAAATGATAGCAATTCACGGGTGGTCACAAACCAAGTAGTTCAATGAGTTGGGACCACTAGAATTCAGGGAAAGCCGGATCCGATTAAAGGCGAGACGTGGGTCAAACAAATTACCAAGATATTCGATGTCTTGGGATGCACGGAGGAACAGAAAGTTCCATTCGCTACTTTTATGTTCCGTAACGAGGCGATTCTTCGGTGGGAATCAGTGGCGTACCCATCCAAATTGCACTCAAAGGCATGACATGGGAGACGTTTGAGAACAATTCAATGACAAGTACTTCCACGAAAGTATTCGTCATATGAAGGAAGTGGAGTTTATTAGGCCGGAGCGAGAATAACATGACGGTGTCCCAAAGACGAGGCAAAGTTCATGCGGAGTTATCCAGTGTTTGCACCTCATTTGGTGGAGAATGAGGAACGATGACGCGGATGTTTCGAGAGGTTTGAAACCCGACATACGTCGATATCTCATTTCTCATAAATTTTCTCTCTTCGGATGTTGTAAATGGGCTCAATTATTAGAGCGAGATAACGAAGTACGGTCAACCGAGGGACCATAACCGAGGATCGTACTGGAGATAGCGATCAACAAAATAATGATAACCAAATGAGAAAAGAAAGCAGACGGACAAAAATGGTAACCACTCTGGTGGTAATCATGGCCATGAAAATAGAAGAAGCGAGTCAGGAGGAGATTTTAAAAAGAGGAGATTTAACAACGACCATGTGAAGACGACAGTACCGGCAGCAACTGGTTCCAAGGGAGGAGAAAGACCACCAGTCGTATGTTACAAATGCGGGAAAGAGGGACATATCATTGGCCCCAAACGCCTAACAGCTTTAAGGTATGCTATAATTGTGGAAAAGAAGGACATATCGCTCGAGATCAGATGCGATATCGAAACCTAGTCCACAGGAATGGTGACTCAAAAGGATGTCCCGTAAAAGTCAAAGTCAACGGTTCTGGAAGAGCGTTTGTCGTGACCGGTCAAAATGCGAAGAACCCGAACGAAGTTAGCACGGGTTAGTTAATTATAAATTCTTGCGAAGTTTATACCTTACTAGATATCGGTTCTACCCATTCTTTTATCTCTCTTGCTTGCGCTCAACGTTTGAACTTGACTACGGAGAAATTAGACTTTGACCTATTTATGGAGACTCCGTTAGGAGAAACTTTCATTACTTCCGTTGTTTAGAAATCTTGCTTGATTCAGGTTGGCACTATCACATTACCTGTTAACCTTATTTCTATAGAGATATTTGCTTTTGATGTGATTTTAAGGTTAACTACTCATCATGCCGAAATTGATTACTTTCGTAAGGTTGTTAGTTTTCATATTCCTAGGCAACCTGTTATTCGAATTCAAGCAATCAAACCATTGTAATCAAACATTTTCATATCAAGCCATGAAGTCATTCGTTTATTACGGATGTAAAGTTTTCTTAGTCCATGTTATGGATTTGAATAAAGACACGCCGATTTGAATAATATTCTGTTGTTATTTATTTTTCCCGACGTATTTCTGAAGAATTTCTTGGCTTACTCCCAAAGCACGATATTAAATTTTGTATCGAATTTGAACCCCAGACAAAATTCATTTCTAAAATCTCATATCGAATGGCTCTATTGAACTTCGTGAGTTAAAATTCAACTATAGAATTTGGTACTGAGCCTTTATCCGGTGACTTCCTTTGTGGAATGCAAAACGATTCTCCGTAGGGGACACCATATTCGTGCAATAGTAAACTGATAGGTGTCATTGTAACGTGCTATCCAAGGTTGGGATATGAGTCACAGTTGAGAACAACCTAAGTCAGTAATCGAAATACGTAGCTTTCTAGGCTTAGTTGGTTATTATCAGAGATTCGTTGAAGGATATTCTCGAATCGCTATTCCATTAACGCAGCTGACTTATAGAGATACAAAATTCGAATGGAGCAAGGAATGTTGGAAGAGCTTCGAAGAACTCAAGAGGAGACTCATTTCAGCACATGTTCTGACCATGCCATCCTGGAAAAGCGAACGTGGTAGCTGACGTGTTGAGTAGAAGATCATATACAAGTACGAGATGGAGATGAAAACTCTAGGTACCCATGTGATGATATACGAGTATAATCGACTTTAATCGATAAAGTTAAAGCTATTCAAGCTACACACCGGAGCTGATGCGTATGAAGAAGAAAGTACAAGAAGGAGCTATTCCGGAAGCGAGAATTGATGAAGAAGGAATACTTCGAGTCCACTCTAGACTTTGTGTTCCTAACGACTCTGATTTGAAGTACAAGATTATGATGGAGGCACACAATACACCATTTGCAATCCATCCTGGAAGTACTAAAATGTATCGTGATCTTCGATATACATTTTGGTGGAACAATATGAAGAGAGAGATTGCAAAGTTTATCTCAATGTGTTTATCTTGTCAACGTGTAAAGGCGGAGCATCTGGTACATAAGGGTCCGTTGCAACCACTTGAGATTCGAAATGGAAGTGGGAACACATTACCATGGATTTCGTTCTGGGTCTTCCTACGGTTTCTCGGGCATCAATGCTATTTGGGTTATTGTTGATAGATTAACCAAGTCCGCTTTCATTTCTTGCGGATACGGAGACTTATTCACTTGAACGTCTTGCTAGTATGTACGTGAATGAGATTGTGAGGTTGCATGGCATGCCAGTATCCATAGTTTACGATCGTGACCCAAGATTCACTTCAAGATTTTGGGTTAGCTTGCAAAAAGCTATGGGCACGGTTCTGATTCATCTCGGCATACCATCCTCAAATGGACTACAATCGAAATGACTATTCAAACTCTTGAAGATTTATTAAGACTCGTGTCCTAGACTTCAAGGCGGTTGGGATAAGTATTTACCATTGGTGGAATTCTACTACAACAACAGATTATCGTGCAAGTATAGGTGTGGCTCCATTTGAAGCATTATATGGGCGAGAGTGTCGCTTCCAAGATGTTGGGACGAGGTGGGTGAAGCAACACCGTTGGGGACCCGAGTTGATACGTATGACTACGGAAAAGATCCAAATGATTCGACAACGATATACAAACGGCACAAGATCGACAAAAGAGTTATGCGGATCTTCATCGAAAGGATGTGGAATTTAGTGTGGGGGATCATGTATTGTTGCGAGTTGCTCCATGGAAGGGAGTTACAAGATTTTGGAAGAGAGAAAGCTCAATCCACGATTTATTGGTCCATTTCAAATTCTTGACCGAGTAGGAAATGTAGCCTATAGACTCGCGTTACCTCAAAGTATGTCTCGTGTTCATAATGTGTTTCACATATCTCATTTTGTAAATATGTGAAAGACCCGAACCACGTTATAGAGTTAGAACCAGGACGAGATAGCCAGAAGACTTAACGTGTGAGGAGGTACTGTCAAGATCTTAGATAGGAAGGAGAATGTCCCTACGCCGCAAAGGTCATACCCCAAGTTAAAGTTTTGTGGAGGAATCATGCTATAGAGGAAATGACCTGGGGAATTGGAAAGCAAAATGAAAGCGAGGTATCCTCACCTTTTGAAACACACCGTGCGTACGTCAATTTCGAGGGACGAAATTTCATAAGGAGGGAGGTTGTAAGACCCCAACTTATTATTAATGAAATTTAATTTTCTCTTTATTATTTTGAAATAGTAAGGGTTGATTTGATTAATGTGGATAGTTATGGGTAAAATACGCAAATATTTGAATAAGTAAGTGGTTATAAAATATTCATTATTGTTTGGAATATTCGTTTGGTCGTGGAATATTAAATGCTGTCGGGGAATATTAAATGCGACGCACATGCGGTCTTTTGTGGGCCCCATAACGAAAAGTGATTGGATGAAGAAAACGACAAATATAAGTTGTTTATAAATAACGGCGTAGTTATTACTGAATTATCTTGTTGGAATACCCAGTGGTTAAAACACACTAATACGCGTTGTTGAACAGTAGCACATGGTATTGCACCAATTATTGATTCTTACGTAAGAAGACACTACTCAATAGTTGTTACAGTAATTACTGTTCATTATTTTATTTTATTGATTCAATAATTGTTGCGTTGATATTTTATATTGCTGTTGTTTCAATAATTGTCATTACACAATATTTTTTATTATCGGAGCAATAATTCATATTATCTGAATAATATTATTAGAAAACATTATTGGCAATGTCTAGAAAGTTACATCTAAGGAGAGGTTTGGTCACCTAATTGCGGCGCAAGATGAGGAGAGATCCTTATTGAAAGCCCCTCTTTCTGGGGCGGCACGGTTTGCCGATCTTGTGATTCTCAGTAATATTATTTGTGAATAATTAATTATTGATTCATATGATGAGGAAAATATTGATTTTACGTGGATATAGATGGAGAAAATTTTAAAATGACAATTGTTGAAAATTAATATTTTATCTTTTTCTGATAAAATAATTCATTTAAATATATTATTTTAATAATATATTAACGGTGATTTTTTTACAATGAATGTGGGATATATGAGTATATGAGGAGGAAGAGTATTTTTATTGCATTAAATGATTAACACATATTTTGTGTGTCGGTGGACCCCATTTCTTGACTGAAATTTGATTATAGCTTGTAAAATCGCCCGTTTATGGATTTCGGTCAATTTTTGTTTGGAATTTGGAAACACTTTCTTCTGTAAAGTTGTAGAGAATTGAATTTCCTATAAAAATTTGCGAGATTCGAATTTTATGATAAAAGGGCTATTTATTATGAATTATTGAAGTTCCAGAGTTCCGAAATAATTGATTTTTGGGAGTTTTAATTAATTATTTTGAGAAAAACGTTTTTGGTGAGTTGTGAACCTCATTTAACATGTGTGGCTGGTGTTTTTGACCAAAAGGTGGGCTAAGGAAAATTTGTATAATTATATTAATATTATATTCAATTTTCTGCTTTGGTGTTCTAAGCATTTTCCTATAAATAGGGTGCTTAGGTTAGAATTGAAAATGACACCGAAAATCAAGTTTTCTCTCTATATTATCGGCGTATTCTTGTGAGTATTTTGAGTATACTTTGAGTATTGCTATACGGTGCAAGTTCAAGTCATAGCCTATATCCTGTTTCAACTAAAATCTTTGTCTTTTTCGAGGTAAGGGATGTTATTTTCTTCTCAAATGATATTATTTCTTCAATATCATTATCTTTGAAATATTGATTGGAACTTTTTATCAAATTTGGAACTTTTTCATGTCGGGGTTACTATTCATGAGTTTCTATTCACGAGTTACTATTTATGAGTTACTATTCACAAGTTACTATTCACGAGTACTATTCATGAAGCGTGAAGATGTTTTTTTGGAAAATTTCTATCTTTTGGTGTCAGAGTTATTATTCACGTATACGACACTATTCACCAAAAAATAAAATTTCTTCTTTTTGTCCAAAATATCTATTCTGGATACTAGCTTTGATTGTATCCATGTTTTGATCATTCTTGAATTTTACACCACTATAATTATTTTTGAGGTATTTTTGAACATGGATAAAACAAAGTACGAATCCTTAATCCTTAATCCTTGTCATTTTGTTTCACTTTGGATTCGCGTTTCTTTAAAATATTTTTCATCATCCTCGGTCTTAAATGATGATATTATTGAATATCTTTGGCCTCAGTAGTGCAAAGATGAATGATTTCGAAGAATATCTTTGGCCATAGTGCAAAGATGAGCAGTGTTTAGATCAACATGACCAATCGATGAATATCTTTGGCTTCAGTAGTGCAAAGATGAATATTTGATTCCGATGTATATTGATTGATGTTACAGGGCTAAAAGATAGACGATGAACTTTTAAATTCATACATAGAAGATAGTAGTTTGCATTCTCTACTTAACTCTTCTAATGAATTATTATTTCCGCTGCGAATATTAATTTAAAATTTGTTGTCTATTGTATTCTATTAGATTTTTCCTGTTGAAGACTAACGATAATTTGTTGTATATTATCTTAGTCATAATATTCTTTACTGGGCTAGTTGAGCTCACCCTTTTCCTTTTTGTTCCATTTTTCTTCTCAGGAGGCGAGAATATAGCGAGTACGAGTCGGGGTATGGAATGAAGGTTTTAGAAAGAATTGTTTAGTAGTCCTCACCATTTTTGTAAAATAATGTATCAATAAATGTGATGAGGATTTATTTGAGTATAGATATTGTCTAGAAGATAATATTTGTATTCAAACTCACGATTTATTGTTGTAATAATAAAGTTGTAGTTGTTTACATACCATGTATTTACAACTTTCGAATGGGTGATGTATACCTATTTTGGGGGCGTCACAGTTGGTATCAGAGCTTAGGGATATGATCTCTGGCGGAGATCGGGGAATAGAACTAGGAGGGGAGAGACGAGTAAATCCTTCGCTAGTGTGTCCTACCTAAGCTTATTTGTTAGTTGGTCAGTATATAGGGATATTATGTGATATATTGATTTCCTTAATTAACCCTTGTTTTATGGCGGTGATTTGAGAATGTCGAATGAGAATATTAACAATGGAGTAAATGAGACCGTGGAGATGCTCAGACTTTACCAACGAGGAGAACGTACAGTCGACAATGTACCTCCCGTGAACAACACCACCGAATAGATGATGAACGAGGGGATGTTTAGAAGCTTTTGCGCAGTTCATGCAAAATCGCATTTAGAGACTCGTGTTCAAAATACAGAGGAAATGATAGCAATTCACGGGTGGTCACAACCAAGCGCTTCAAGAGTTGGGACCACGAGTGCAGGGAAAGCCGGATCCGATTAAAGCGCGAGACGTGGGTCAAACAAATTACCAAGATATTCGATGTCTTGGGATGCACGGAGAAACAGAAAGTTCCATTCGCTACTTTTATGTTCCGTGAATGAGGCGCGATTCTTGGTGGGAATCGTGAGGCGTACCCATCCAAATTTCTCGGCATGACGTGGGAGACGTTTCAGAAACAATTCAATGACAAGTACTTCCCTGAAAGTATTCGTCATATGAAGGAAGTGGAGTTTATTAGACTGGAGCAGAATAACATGACGGTGTCCCAGTACGAGGCAAAGTTCGTGGAGTTATCCAGGTTTGCACCTCATTTGGTGGAGAATGAGGAGCGTATGACGCGGATGTTTACGAGAGGTTTGAAACCCGACATACGTCCAATATCTCATTTCTCATAAATTTTCTCTCTATTCGAGATGTTGTAAACAAGGCTCAATTATTAGAAGCGAGATAACGAGTACGGTCAACCGAGGACCATAACCAGGATCGTACCGAGATAGCGATCAACAAAATAATGATAACCAAATGGAGAAAGAAATAGACGGACAAAAATGGTAACCACTCTGGTGGTAATCATAACCATGAAAATAGAAGAAGCGAGTCGGGAGGAGATTTTAAAAAGAGGAGATTTAACAACGACCATGTGAAGACGACAAAGTCTTAAGCAAAGAATCGGTTCCAAGGGAGGAGAAAGACCACCGGTCGTATATTACAAATGCGGAAAGAGGGACATATCACCAAAGCGCCCACAACAGCTTTAAGGTATGCTATAATTGTGGAAAGAAGGACATATCGCTCGAGATTGTACTATATCGAAACGCAGATCCACCATCGGAATGGTGACTCAAAAGGATGTCCCGAAAAGTCAAAGTCAATCGGTTCTCGAAAGAGCGTTTAAATCGTGGCCGGTCAAAATGCGAGGAACCCGAACGGTTAGCACGGTTAGTTAATTATAAATTCTTGCGAAGTTTATACCTTACTAGATACCTGGTTCTACCCATTCTTTTATCTCTCTTGCTTTAGCTCAACGTTTGAACTTGACTACGGAGAAATTAGACTTTGACCTATTTATGGAGACTCATTAGGAGAAACTTTCATTACATCCGTTGGTTAGAAATCTTGCTTGATTCAGTTGGCACTATCACATTACACCGTTAACCTTATTTCTATAGAGATATTTGCTTTTGATGTGAGTTTAAGGTTAACTACTCATCATGCCGAAATTGATTACTTTCGTAAGGTTGTTAGTTTTCATATTCCTAGGCAACCTGTTATTCGAATTCAAGCAATCAAACCATTGTAATCAAACATTTTCATATCAAGCCATGAAGTCATTCGTTTATTACGGATGTCAAGTTTTCTTAGTCCATGTTATGGATTTGAATAAAGACACGTCGATTTGAATAATATTCTGTTGTTATTTATTTTCCGTATTTCTGAAGAATTTCTTGGCTTACTCCCAAAGCTTTGATATTAAATTTTGTATCGAATTTGAACCCGGTACAAAACTCATTTCTAAAATCTCATATCGAATGGCTCTATTGAACTTCGAGGAGTTAAAATTCAACTATAAATTTGGTACCGAGCCTTTATCTGGTGACTTCCTTTGTGGAATGCAAAGCCCGCACTCTCCGTAGGGGACACCATATTAAATGCAATAGTAAACTGATAGGTGTCATTGTAACGTGTTATCCAAGGTTGGGATATGAGTCACAGTTGAGAACAACCTAAGTCGATAATCGAAATACGTAGCTTTCTAGGCTTAGTTGGTTATTATCGGAGATTCGTTGAAGGATATTCTCAAATCGCTATTCCATTAATGCAAATTGACTTATAGGGATACAAAATTGAATGGAGCAAGGAATGTGGGAAGAGCTTGAAGAACTCAAGAGGAGACTCATTTCAAACGTGTTACGACCATGCCATCCTGGAAAAGCGAACGTGGTAGGCGACGTGTTGAGTAGAAGATCGTATATCTGGTCGATACGATATTGTCAAAGACTCATTTCAGTATAATTTACAAATAATAGAGATGGAGATGAAAACTCTAGGTACCCACGTGATGATATCTGAGTATAATCGACTTTAATCGATAAAGTTAAAGATATTCAAGCTACACACCGAGAGATGATGCGTATGAAGAAGAAAGTACAAGAAGGAGCTATTAGGAAGTGAGAATTGATGAAGAAGGAATACTTGAGTCCACTCTAGACTTTGTGTTCCCTAACGACTCGATTTGAAGTACAAGATTATGATGGAGGCACAATACACCATTTGCAATCCATTCGGAAGTACTAAAATGTATCGTGATCTTGACATACATTTTGGTGGAACAATATGAAGAGAGAGATTGCAAAGTTTATCTCAATGTGTTTAACTTGTCAACGTGTAAAGGCGAGCATCCGGTACCTAAGGGTCCGTTGCAACCACTTGAGATTCCTAAATGGAAGTGGGAACACATTACCATGGATTTACGTTCTGGTCTTCCTACGGTTTCTCGGGGCATCAAAGCTATTTGGGTTATTGTTGATAGATTAACCAAGTCTGCGCTCATTTCTTGCCGATCACGGAGACTTATTCACTTGAACGTCTTGCTAGTATGTGCGTGAATGAGATTGTGAGGTTGCATGGCATGCCCTGTATCCATAGTTTCGATCGTGACCCAAAATTCACTTCAAGATTTTGGGTTAGCTTGCAAAAAAGCTATGGGCACGCATTTACGATTAGTTGGCCGGCATACCATCCTCAAACGGACGAACAATCGAAAGGACTATTCAAACTCTTGAAGATTTATTAAGACTCATGTCCTAGACTTCAAGTGCAGTTGGGATAAGTATTTACCATTGGTGGAATTCTCCTACAACAACAGTTATTAGGCAAGTATAGGTGTGGCTCCATTTGAAGCATTATATGGGCGAGAGTGTCGCTCTCCAGTATGTTGGGACGAGGTGGGTGAAGCAACACTGTTGGGACCCGAGTTGGTACGTATGACTACGAAAAAGATCCAAATGATTCGACAACGAATACAAACGGCACAAGATCGACAAAAGAGTTATGCGGATCTTCATCGAAAGGATGTGGAATTTAGTGTAGGGGATCATGTATTGTTGCGAGTTGCTCCATGGAAGGGAGTTACAAGATTTTGGAAGAGAGAAAAGCTCAATCCACGATTTATTGGTCCATTTCAAATTCTTGACCGAGTAGGAAATGTAGCCTATAGACTCGCATTACCTCCGAGTATGTCTCGTGTTCATAATGTGTTTCACATATCCTCATTTAAGTAAATATGTGAAAGACCCGAACCACGTTATAGAGTTAGAACCGGACGAGATAGCCGAAGACTTAACGTATGAGGAGGTACCTGTCAAGATCTTAGATAGGAAGGAGAATGTCCTTCGCGCAAAGGTCATACCACAAGTTAAAGTTTTGTGGAGGAATCATGCTATAGAGGAAATGACACAGGACTTGGAAAGCGGAAATGAAAGCGAGGTATCCTCACCTTTTCAAACACTGTGCACGTGACGTCAATTTCGAGGACGAAAATTTCATAAGGAGGGAGGTTGTAAGACCCCAACTTATTATTAATGAAATTTAATTTTCTCTATTTATTATTTTGAAATAGTAAGGGTTGATTTGATTAATGTGGATAGTTATGGGTAAAATACGCAAATATTTCGAATAAGCAAGTGGTTATAAAATATTCATTATTATTAGGAATATTCGTTTGGTCGTGGAATATTAAATGCTTTGTCGGGGAATATTAAATGCACGCCAGTAGCGGTCTTTTGTGGGCCCCATAACGGAAAGCGATTGGATGAAGAAAACGACAAATATAAGTTGTTTATAAATAACGGCGTAGTTGTTACCGTTAATACTGTTGGAATACCCAGTGGTTAAAACACGCTAATACGCGTTGTTGAACAGTAGCACATGGTATTGCACCAATTATTGATTCTTACGTAAGAAGACACTACTCAATAGTTGTTACAGTAATTACTGTTCAGTATTTTATTTTATTGATTCAATAATTGTTGCGTTGATATTTTATATTGTCATTGTTGTTTGAATAATTGTCATTACACGATTATTTTTTATTATCGAGACAATAATTCATATTATCTGAATAATATTATTAGAAAATATTATTGGCAATGTCTAGAAAGTTACATCTAAGGAGAGGTTTGGTCACCTAATTGCGCCGCCAAGATGAGAGAGATCCTTATTGGAAAGCCCCTCTTTCCTGAGGATGGCACAGTTGCCGATCTTGTGATTACATAATATTATTTGTGAATAATTAATTATTGATTCATATGATGAGGAAAATATTGATTTTATGTGGATATAGATGGAGAAAATTTTTAAAATGACAATTGTTGAAAATTAATATTTTATCTTTTTCGATAAAATAATTCATTTAAATATATTATTTTAATAATATATTAACTTCATGATATTTTTACAATGAATGTGGGATATATGAGTATATGAGGAGGAAGAGTATTTTATTGCATTAAATGATTAACACATGTTTTGTGTGTCGGTGGACCCCATTTCTTGGTTGAAATTTGATTATAGCTTATAAAATCGCCTGTTTGTGGATTTCTACAATTTCATTTGGAATTTGGAAACACTTTCTTCGCAAAGTTGTAGAGAATTGAATTTTCTATAAAAAAAAAAGAGATTCAATTTTCTGATAAAGGGCTATTTATTAAGAATTATTGAAGTTCCGAGTTCAAAATAATTGATTTTGGGAGTTTTAATTAATTATTTTGAGAAAAACATTTTTGGTGAGTTGTGAACCTCATTTAACATGTGTGGTCGGTGTTTTTGACCAAAAGGTGGACTAAGGAAAATTTGTATAATTATATTAATATTATATTCAATTTTACGCTTTGGTGTTCTAAGCATTTTCCTATAAATAGGTGCTTAGGTTAGAATTGAAAATGACACCACGTAAATGAAGTTTTCTCTCTATATTATCGAGCGTATTCTTGTGAGTATTTTGAGTATACTTTGAGTATTGCTATACGGTGCAAGTTCAAGTCATAGCCTATATCCATATCCTGTTTCAACTAGAAATCTTGTCTTTTGAGGTAAGGATGTTATTTTCTTCTCAAATGATATTATTTCTTCAATATCATTATCTTTGAAATATTGGTTGGAATTTTTATCAAATTTGGAACTTTTTCATGTCGGGTTACTATTCATGAGTTACTATTCACGAGTTACTATTCATGAGTTACTATTCACGAAAGTTACTATTCACGAGTACTATTCATGCGAAGCGTGAAGATGTTTTTGGAAAATTTCTATCTTTTGGTGTCGGAGTTATTATTCACGTATACTGGCACTATTCACGATATCTGCACTATTCACCAAAAAATAAAATTTCTTCTTTTTTGTCCAAAATATCTATTGCGGATACTAGCTTTGATTTGTATCCATGTTTTGATCATTCTTGAATTTTACACCACTATGATTATTTTGAGGTATTTTTGAACATGGATAAAACAAAGTATGAATCCTTAATCCTTAATCCTTGTCATTTTGTTTCACTTTGGATTCGTTTCTTTAAAAATATTTTCATCATCCTCGGTCTTAAATGATGATATTATTGAATATCTTTGGCTGTAGTGCAAAGATGAATGATTTCTGAAGAATATCTTTGGTAGTAGTCGCGAAAGATGAGCAGTGTTTAGATCAACATGACCAATCGATGAATATCTTTGGCTTTGTGCAAAGATGAATATTTGATTCGGATGTATATTGATTGATGTTACAAGGATAAAAGATGAGACGATGAACTTTTAAATTCATACATAGAAGATAGTAGTTTGCATTCTCTACTTAACTCTTCTAATGAATTATTATTTCATTGCGAATATTGATTTAAAATTTGTTGTCTATTGTATTCTATTAGATTTTTCCTGTTGAAGACTAACGGTAATTTGTTGTATATTATCTTAGTCATAATATTCTTTCTTGGGCTTGTTGAGCTCACCCTTTCCTTTTTGTTCCATTTTTCTTCTCGGGAGGCGAGAATATAAGCGAGTACGAGTCGGGTATGGAATGAAGGTTTTAGAAAGAATTGTTTAGTAGTCCTCACCATTTTTGTAAAATAATGTATCAATAAATGTGATGAGGATTTATTTGAGTATAGATATTGTCTAGAAGATAATATTTGTATTCAAACTCACGCTTTCTTGTTGTAATAATAAAGTTGTAGTTATTTACGTACCATGTATTGACAACTCGAATGGGTGATGTATACCTATTTTGGGGCGCCACGGTTAGTATCGAGCTTAGGATATGATCTCTGGCGGAGATCGGGAATAGAACTAGGAGGGGAGAGACGAGTAAATCCTTCGCTAGTGTGTCCTACCTAAGCTTATTTGTTAGTTGGTCAGTATATAGGGATATTATGTGATATATTGATTTCCTTAATTAACCCTTGTTTTATGACAGTATTTGAGAATGTCGAATGAGAATATTAACAGTGGAGTAAATGAGACCGTGGAGATGCCTGTACTTACCAACGAGGAGAACGTGCAACAGGCTGACAATGTACCTCCTGTGAACAACACCACTGAACAGATGATGAACGAGGGGATGTTTAGAAGCTTTTTGCAGTTCATGCAAAATCAGACGAGGGAGACTCGTGTTCAAAATACAGGAGGAAATGATAGCAATTCACGGGTGGTCACAGCCAAGCAGTTCAAAGAGTTGGGACCACGAGTGCAGGAAAGCGAGATCCGATTAAAGGCGAGACGTGGGTCAAACAAATTACCAAGATATTCGATGTCTTGGGATGCACTTGGAGAACGAAAGTTCCATTCGCTACTTTTATGTTCAAATGAGGCGAGATTCTTGGTGGGAATACGTGAAGCGTACCATCCAAATTGCACATTCGGGTATGGAATGAAGGTTTTAGAAAGAATTGTTTAGTAGTCCTCACCATTTTTGTAAAATAATGTATCAATAAATGTGATGAGGATTTATTTGAGTATAGATATTGTGTAGAAGATAATATTTGTATTCAAACTCACAGTTTTACTGTTGTAATAATAAAGTTGTAGTTGTTTCTGTACCATATATTGACAACTCAGAATGGGTGATGTATACCTATTTTGGGGGCGTCACAATTTATATGCTCACACTAAAGATTAAACTTGGTTGATTCTTAAATCACAAATAACAACTACAATAATATAAACGATATAATAAATGATATTGGAACGAATGGGATTCTAACTTCATTTATTGCTTCATTCAATCGCCACTATCATGCCTTATTTGTTCACATATTATAGGAAAGTAGCCGAAAGCACTAAAAGAGTATTATCCATTTTTTAATGCACTAAGACCTACTTACACATCATCCACAGATGATAGACTCTATGCAATCATCAATATAACCAACATCACTATATGTCTATGTGAAATTGCAACTATATAGATTTTAAGTTGAAGCTCTTATCTTAACTTATACGGTGAAACAAAGATATGTCTATCCGTTCACGAAATCTGAAAAGCCATATAACACGACCCTATATCGTATACTATCATGATTACAAATCCATATTTGCATGTTCATTGTCAATTCCATACAAATCTTTGAAACGAATGGTGATCAAGCATTCATGTATGTAAAACAATCATGACAGACATCCCATATAATATGCAAAACAACCCAGCATTTAAGCATGCAATCAAACTACATAATAAAATTCGTTAGAATCCCATAATGGAGTTTAGTTCATGACTGAACCAAAAGCCATTATGGGATCAAAGTTAAACATGATCAATAAGCAACAATTAAAAGACGAAAGATGAAACTATCAAACCCAATTGCTGAATAGACATCAATATTCAATCCTCATAAGATTCCAGCAAAAACTAATGTTAATAATTCGCTCTCGTAGAGAAATCCCAAGAAGGAGTAGAAAAATAGAGTTGTAGCCTCCTTCTTCGTAGGAATCCTCTCTAGAGAGTAAAAAATCCTAATTACGATGTAAAGTTACGTGAAAAACTAATAAAATGTCGAATCATACCCCTGACACTAGTCAGGAATCATTTTAAATCAATTACAACCTTTAAAATTCGGAAATAAAATAACACATCAGCAACATCAGACATCGCGCGTGGCCGCATGCTCTTCCAGCATAATAGTCTCGTGGCCGCGAGACTTGCAGTAGGTTCATATGTTCGGCTGCTCTCGTGCTGCGCGCTCCATCCATAGATTTATACATCTCGCGGCCGCGAGACTGCGATAACATCCAAGATCCAAGGGTGATCGGCGGTATGCGTCTTCAATCTATTTTTTGCCGCAACCTTGAACTCTGCAGGTCCTGGTTTCTATTTTCCTACTGCTGCTGCTTGCTCCGTTATGCTCTATTTCCTTGCACCAATGCACCTTCATGCCATTCATATCCCATCCTTTTACCTCGTTTTAAGCATCCATTTGCCTTATGCTCCAAATCACCACCAAAACAGGCCGATTCCTGCACTTATTCACCAAAAGGAGTTTTAAGAACGTGCAATGTAATTTAACATGAAATGCCGCTAAACTAGACTAAAATGTACTTGAGATAGGCATAGTTCGCATGAATTGGTACTCCATAAGTAGGTAAAAATCCTACTTATCAGCTACCTCATAAGACATTTCTCCCACTCTTCGCAGTACCTCGAAAGGTCCAATAAACCTTGGGCTTAGCTTTACTTTCTTGCTAGAACAAATTTTTCCCTTCCAAAGAGAAACTTTTAGGAAAACAAAATTTCCTACGTCAAATTCGTGATCTAGTCTATGTTGATCAGTATACTTCTTTTGTCTGTCTTGAGCAGCTACCAGCCTTGCTCTGATGAGTTTGATAACTTCAACAGCCTGTTGTACCAGTTCCGGTCCTAACATTTGATGTTCATAAACTTCATCCCGGCACAGTGGAGTTCTGCATTTCTTGGCGTACAATGCTTCGTATGGTGGCATGCCAATGCTTGCAAGGTAACTTTTGTTGTAGTCAAATTTTGCCAATGGTAGATGATCTTCTAGCTCCCTTTGAAATCTATGATGCATGCTCTAAGCATATCTTCCAACGTTTGGATTGTTCGTTCGCTTTGGTCGTCTGTTTGAGAATGGTGCGTCGTACTCATTCTAAATTATGCCCCAATGCATTCTTGTATTCTCTTCCAGAAGTTTGATGTGAATCTCGGATCATTGTCTGACACAATTGACACAGGAACTCCATTTCTCGAAATGATATCTTTGACGTACAATTTTTCCAACTACTCAAGATTGAATCCAATCTTTATTGGAAAAAAGTGTGTTGATTTTGCTAATCTATTTACTAAAACCCAAATCACATCGTATCCTTTTTGAGTAGTTAGAAGACCTATCACAAAATCCATTGTGATATGCTCCCACTTCCATTCCGGTATTTCCAACAGTTGTAGTAACTCGCTTGGTCTCTGATGCTCGGCCTTTACTCTCTGACATGTTAAGCATTTTGCAACACATTCTGCAACATCTTGGATGGATTGAATATCTTGAGTTACGAGCTTCTGTTAAGATTTTGTCTTTAATATCCAGTAGTGCTGGAACCCAAATTCGTCCCTCGAATTTTAGCAATCCCTCAATATCAACCTTGTACTTCTCTTCATTACCCTCGACCATACTTTCCTTGATTTTTTTGCATTCTTCATCTTGTAGTTGAGCATTCTTCACTTTATCCCCTAAAGTTGGATTTGCTTCCATCTGGAATAATCTTTCATCGGATTCTTTTGGAAATTTTATTTCCAGCTCTAATCTTGCCATTGCTGAAATAAGCTCCTCCTAGGTAGTTAACAACATAACCTTTTCCTGACCTTTTCTGCTCAAAGCATCGGCAACCACATTTACTTTGCGTTGATGATAAAAGTTCTCGCAATCACAATCTTTTATCAATTATAACCATCTCCTTCGACGCATGTTTAGGTCCTTCTATGTGAAAATATACTTCAGACTCTTATGGTCTGTGTAGATCTCACATTTCTCTCTATAGAGATAGTGTCTCCATATCTTCAAAGTAAATACTGCCACAACCAACTCTAAATCATGAGGCGGGTATCCTTTCTCATAATCCTTTAGTTGTCTTGATGCATACGCAATGACTTTGTCGTTTTGCATAAGCACACAACCAAGTCCTTTATGTAATACATAACTATACACCACAAAGTTTCCCGTATAATCCGGTAATGACAACACAGGTGCCATGCTAAGCCTCTTTTTAAAATCCCGAAAACTCTCTTCACACTTTTCCGTCGAAACACATTTTATAGTTTTCCTTGTCAAAATTGTCAACGGAATGGCAATCTTGGAAAAGTTCTGTATGAACCATCTATAATAGCCCGCCAGTCGCAAGAAACTTCTCACCTCTGATGGAGTCTTTGGTTGTTCCCAATTTATTATAGCTTCGACTTTTGATGGGTCCACTGAAATCCAATCGTTGTCAATCACATGCCCAAGAAATTATACACGTTCTAGCCAAAATTCACACTTAGAGAATTTTGCGTACAACTTTTTCGTTCTTAGCATCTCCAACGTCAAATGTAAGTGTTCCACGTGTTCCTCTCGAGACTTGAAGTACACCAGAATATCATCAATGAATACCACCACAAACTTATCTAGGAATGATTTAAACACCATATTCATCAAATCCATGAATGTTGCATGGGCGTTGGTCAAACCAAAAGACATTACCAGAAACTCATAGAGTCCATACCGAATTCTGAATGCTATTTTTGGTACATCCTCCTTCTTTACCTTTAATTGATGATACCCACTTCTCAAATCTATCTTCGAGAAGTATCTAACACCCTTCAATTGATCAAACAAGTCATCTATTCTTAGCAATGGATATTTATTCTTAATAGTGGGTTTGTTTAATTCTTTATAATTAATGCAAAGATGCATTGACCCATCCTTATTTTTCACAAATAACACCGGCATTCCCCATGGCGACATGCTCGACTAAATGTATTTCTTGTCCAACTTCTCTTGCAGTTGTATCATCAGTTCCTTCATCTCTACAAGAGCCATCCTATACGGGGCCTTCGATATCAGAGCAGTTCCTAGCACTAAGTCGATAACGAACTATATCTCTCTGTCAGGCGGAAGTCCTGGCAAATCTTCCAGAAATACATCCACAAATTCCCTAACCACTGGTATCTCCTCCAGTTTCACAACCTTCTTTTGAGTATCTACTATGTAAGCTATGTACCCTACACAGCCTTAACTCAATAACTTCTTGGCCCGCATAATCTTCAGACATCTCGCTTGTCTAGGCGACTTGCTACCATAGAAAACTACCTTTAACGGAGTCATAAGGTTTACATATTTCTTTTGACAATCAATTATTGCTCCATAATTGAACACATACTTGAGAGGATCCACACGGGATATGAGATGGGTTGTGTGACCATGGAGGTAATGTTGTAACCTCATGGAAGCACATGCTAAAGCACAACAAGTCTTCTTAATTAGAGTGTACTTGTGTTCACTGTTGCTGAATCTTTTGTCGAGGTAATAGATAGCTCGTTCATGGCCTCTATCGTCTTTCTGTCCCAGCATGCAGCCCATGGCATTGTCACTTATGGATAGGTACATGAACAGGGGAACATCATCCCTGGGTGATACCAAAATAGGAGCTTTGACCAGCTGCTCTTTGATCGTAAGGAAGGCCTTCTGGCAATCATCATTCCATTTCATGGAGGAGTTCTTCCTTAACAACTTGAAGATTGGCTCACAGGTTACGGTGAGTTGGGAAATGAACCTGTTGGTGAAGTTGATTCTTCCCAAAAATACCCGTATTTCCTTCTCTGTCTAAGGAATGGGCATTTCCGTAATGGCCTGGATTTTGGTGGGATCCAGCTCAATCCCTTTGTGGATGACTAGAAATCCTAGCAACTTGCCTGATTTAACGTCACAGGCGCACTTGGCTAGATTTAACCTCAAGTTGTACTTACGCAACCTGTTGAAGAGCTTCCTAAGATGGTCTAAGTGGTCCTCCTCCTTTCGAGACGTGACAATGATGTCATCCACATAGATCTCGATCTCTTTATGCATTAAGTTGTGGAAGAGAGCCATCATAGCTCGCTGATAGGTGGCTCTGGCATCGATGAGGCTGAATGAAAACCGTCTATAGCAAATGGTTCCCCAAGGTGTGATGAAAGCAGTTTTCTCACGATCTTCCTCAGCAACCATGATCTGATGGTACCCCACAAAGCAATCAGCAAAGGAGTACATGCAGCATTGAGCAATATTGTCAATGAGAATGTGGATAAATGGCACGGGAAAGTTATCTTTAAGGCAAGCTTTGTTCAAGTCCCGATAATCCACGCAAACTCGTACCTTTCCTCCAGGTTTAGGTATGGGAACGATGTTAGATATCCACTCAGGATATGTGGACTCCATGATGATGCCAACTTGAAATTGTTTCACAATTTCTTCTTTCACCTTTAAACTCCACTCGTGTTTCAATAAATTCGAGCTTCGCTTGACCGCTTGAATCCCTATTTAATGGGAAGGCGATGAAGAACAATGTCAGTGGACAAACCTACCATATCTTCATGAGACCATGTAAACACATCCTGGAATTGGGTTAGTAGCATAACCATGGCATTCCTTTGGTTTGGGGTAAGGTCTGAACCAATCTGGATTAACTTAAGGCTTTCTAAGGTTCCGAGATTGAAAGAAGTGGTTTGATAAAGGTTGGATTTAGGTTTGTCTTCGACCCATTCTTGAATTTCTGGAGGCACCTCAATGTCCTCATGTATTTCCATTAAGGCTGAATTCATCTCTACATTAAAGTTACAATCTTTGTGGAGAAGAGGCATCAGTGTCGCTAAA
The DNA here is from genome assembly GCA_020205615.1 of Panax quinquefolius. NCBI lineage: Eukaryota > Viridiplantae > Streptophyta > Magnoliopsida > Apiales > Araliaceae > Panax > Panax quinquefolius. Next base: position 43,029,013 of record CM035165.1, read on the forward strand.
GACTGAGCACATCTAAATTCAGGGTCCTGAAACAAAATATGCTTTCAGTTAGTATATATGAAAGGGTTTGATCATATAAAGTGTTAGCATATACTGGCAAACGACTGCTAATACTGTACAGAAAAGTAAGTAGTTATGATATCTACAGGGAAGAAAGAGTTCCTGCCCATTTTACCCTTATCGACCAATGCAAGGAGTGCTACTCCAATTGGCAAGGGCAATGTCCGGGTGGACTGCAGTGATGGAGGGGCTGTCATCGTCCTCCCTATCCCAAATGATGGCCATTACGTATGGGCAATCATCATCTGGAGTGTATCTGTTTGTATGTTCATCATGAACGATGATGCGTATTTTTGACATCATTCTGACGATATCTTGCTTGATTCTTCATTCCTCTTTTTCCACTGCGGGATATGGAACAAAGACTTCTTTCGCCTTCACCGGTACTGGCTTGGGAAATAACATAGCCATTACGTTGGCTGGCACCTTTACAAGAGGTTGTGCAGACTCAAAATTCGAGGATGAAGATAATCGCCATGCGGCTAAAGCTGAAGGAATCTGCTGATGCTTATGAGGATTCCTATGACAAGAACTGGCAGAATAGCCTAGTCCAGCTATCCCAGTTTGACTGGATACTTGAATGGGGTGTTTGATACCATGGTGATCTTTACACAGCCCTTGTCCTGACTGATGACCCAATGACATCATTTCTTGAGTAGCCGACATTACTTCGGCAGAAATCTTGGGTATGGGAAATGGCATTACAATAACATGGTACTGAGTGTCACTTACTTCCAAGGTATGAAAACTGACTGGTTCAACATCTGAATTGACGTTGATGTATGGTATGTCACCATGTTGAGGACAGTCCGGTTCAGCGTTGGCCGTGACTAGGCTATTGTTGATAATGTATTTCAGTTGTTGATAAAGGGTGGAGGCGACTGCCCCAGCCATATGATTCCACGGTCTTCCCAAGAGAAGGTTGTATCCTGAATCTATCTTGACTACGTTAAAAGACATGCAGAATGTGTGGGGACCAATTTTGATTGGCGGTTCAATTACTCCGACCGAATTCTGGCGGGCTCCATCAAAAGCTTTGATAACCGTATGGCTGCTCCGGATTCGCTTAAGATTAACATTCATCTTTAACAAGGTAGCGTATGAACAGATATTTAGAGATGAACCTCCATCTATCAAGACTCGAGCTAGCATATACCCGGAGGACAAGACCGTAATGTGTAACGGCTTGCAATGACCGGTTCCTTCGAGCGGTATATCATCATCAGTGAAGGATATCACATTGTTGTTAAAAATGTGATCAACTAAATGTTGAAATTTTTCCACATCCACTGATTTTGGTAAATAGGCTTCTTTTAAAACCTTCAGTAAGATCTTCTGGCGATCCTCGGAAGTCAAGACCAAGTCCAAAATTGAAATTTGGTGTGGAGCTTCTCCTAATCTTAAAACCACCTTGGCTTCGTTATGACCCATAGTGCAGAGGAATTTTTCAATCTTCTCCATGGGTATTTTCCCCTTTGATTTGATGGTAGACTTCATCACCCATTGGGGAAGATACCGAGGATTTTCTGTCGACACTGCAACAGTTGTATGCGAGGTGGATCCTTCACCTTCTCCATAATTCCATGGAACTTTGTGTAAGCTGACAATAGGATATTGTTCTCTGCATGGTAAGTTGATTGGCTCTGGAGTGGCCACTTTCAAAGGATTGTTACTTCCTCTGAGTTAAATTGCTGGTATGGTGAGTGATTTGCTAGTCCCATCAGTCTCAGTGGATATAACTGCTACCAATCCCTCCCGCTTAGTAGGACAGGTATTCTCACTCTCACGTAGCATAGTATCATTGTCTACTAGTTGCAGGACACCACTATCAATTAGATTCTGGATAAGGTGGCGGAGTGCCCAACATTCTTCTATGCTGTGACCGCAAGAATGGGAGTGATATTGACATACTCCATCAGAATTGAACCGTCCTGAACGGGGATTAATTGGAGGAAGAAGGGAAGTGATTCTTCCTTCATTGATTAGCATCTACATGATTTTCTCCATAGGTTGGCCTAGGTATGTAAATTCCCTTCTATTGACAAATTCCCGACGGGCTTTGGCATTTGCTCTCTTTGTCACTATGTCCTCCAGCGTTTCATTTTCTGAAGGTGACGAGGGTATATTCATGATAAAAGGAAGGAGACTAGCATGCTCATGGCTGACTAACTGGCATGTTACTTGATTTTGATAGCTCTCCAGTTCTGCCAATTGGTCAATTTGTTTGCATAGAGCATTCATTTTACGTTCCATTGCGAACTGGAACTTGGCATAATCCCATTTGTCAACACCGTCTTTGGTGGTCTGAGATAACTCGCCGTTGAAATTGGAACTCTGTCCATTACTCCAATTAATCATGTTGACCTCTTCTTCTTTGTGTTAAGAAAGAGGATTGTTTTGTACGTGAGGTTGATCTGGTTTGGTGACCACGATCTCACCGTTGTCTATTAGGTCTTGGATCTTATGTTTCAAGCCTCAACAATCCTAAGTATCATGTCCAGGTGCACCGGCATGATAAGCACATTTTCGAGCAGCATTGAAACTCCTTCCATTATGGCTGGCTGGTGGAAGAAGATGCGTGATTTTCTTCTGCATTGTCAGAAGAGTGAGAATATTTTGCGGTTGGGGCTGTCTTGGGTCAACACAGAGAGAAGGTATTTCATGCCATATACTCTGCAAGTAAAACACTTATGGAGTTCCAAATGAATTACACAACGACGGAAAAGGAATTGTTTGTAGTAGTATATGCCTTTGATAAATTTAAGGCATATTTGATCAGAACAAAGGTGGTAGTTTATACAGATCACTCGGCTATTAGGTACTTAATCTCGAAAAAAGATGCTAAGCTACGCTTTATCAGATGGATTCTCCTTCTCCAAGAATTTGATTTGGAAATAAAAGATAGAAAGGGTACGGAGAATCAAGTTGCTGACCATTTATCTAGGCTGGAAAATCAGGGTAAAACAGAAGAGGACAGATGTGTAATTACTGAATCATTTTCGGATGAGCAGCTGTGTGAGATCAATACAGAATTTCCATGGTACGTGGACTTCGCTAATTATCTAGTGAGCAACATTCTTCCCCTGATCTTACACAACAATAGAAAAATAAATTCATTCATGATGTCAAGTGGTACATGTGGGATGAGCCATATCTATTTAAATAGTGCACCAACAAGATGATTAGAAGGCGTGTACCCTACATCGAGGTGAATAGTATATTGCATGAATGTCATTCATCTGCGTATAGGGGACATTATGGTAGTGAGAGAACAACGACAAAAGTACTTCAAGCTGGGTTTTATTGACCTAAAATATTTAAGGACACCCACTAGTTTGTTAAAAGTTGTGATAGATGTCAAAGGGTGGGCGACATATCGAAAAGCAATTAGATGCCACTACAAACAATCTTGGAAGTTGAAATTTTTGATGTTTGGGGCATTGATTTTATAGGGCCATTTCCATCATCATTCTGTAATCAGTATATATTGCTTGCATTTGACTATGTATCAAAATGGGTTGAAGCCGTAGCACTCCCAACTAACGATGCCAAAGTGGTTCTCAAATTCTTGCAGAAGAATATTTTTACGAGATTTGGCACGCCAAGAGCTATTATAAGTGATGAAGGGAGTCACTTCTACAACAGATCGTTTACAGCTCTCTTGGCAAAGTATGGGGTCAACCATAAGGTGGCAATGACATATCATCCCCAAACAAGTGGGCAAGTTGAAGTTTCAAATAGGGAGGTGAAGAGAATCTTGGAAAAGGTGGTAAACCCGAATAGAAATGATTGGTCTCTAAGATTGGACGATGCACTATGGGCCTACCGAACTGCGAACAAAACACCAATTGGTATGTCACAATATCAATTGGTCTATGGGAAAACATGTCACCTGCCTGTGGAGTTACAACATAAAGCCTACTGGGTTATTTAGAAACTTAACTTCGATCAAGCAGCTGTGGGTAAAAAGAGACTACTTCAGTTAAACGAGCTCGATGAATTCTGACTTCAAGCTTAGGAGAACTCTAAGTTATATAAAGAAAAGGTTAAGAAATGGCACGACCAGAAAATCATGCAAAGAACGTTCGTACCGGGGCAATCAGTACTACTTTTCAACTAAAGGTTTTGGTTTTTCCTAGGGAACCTAAAATTAAGGTGGTCGGTCCATTTACCATTAAAAGAGTTTTCTCACATGGCGCCGTTGAGCTTTATAGTAGGAATCCATTGGAAACGTTCAAGGTTAACAATCAACATACCTAAAATGTAGGCAGCATCACCCAAATCTTTCATGGAGAAACATTTTCCTAACCATGTTTTTACAGCTTGTAAGGAAGGAATGTCATTCCCAATAATTAATATGTCATCAACATATAATACTAGGAATACAATGTGACTCCCACTAACCTTCTTATATACACAAGGTTTATCTTCATTTTTTATAAAGCCAAATTCTTTGACTGCTTCATCAAATCGAAGATTCTAACTCCGAGAGGCTTGCTTTAATCCATAAATGGATCGCTGCAGTTTATATACCTTTCCAGCATCCTTTGGAGTGATAAAACCCTCAGGTTGTGTCATGTACACATCCTCAAGGAGATTTTCGTTTAGGAAAGCATTTTTGACATCCATCTGCCAGATGTCGTAATCATAAAAAGTTTTAATAGCAAGTAAGATCCTGATGGATTTAACCATTGCCACTAGAGAGAAGGTTTCGTCATAGTCAACACCTTGAATTTGTTTGAAACCTTTTGCTACCAGTCAGCCTTTATAGGTTTATACATTACCATCCATGTCAGTTTTCTTCTTGAAAACCCACTTGCACCCGATTGGTTTTACCCCTTCGGGTGGATCAACCAAAGTCCATACTTGGTTAGTATACATGGAATCCATCTCAGATTTTATGGCTTCAAGCCATTTCTTAGAATCTGGTCCATTCATAGCTTCTTGGAAGGAAGCAGGCTCATCCTGATCTATGAACATCACATCATCATTTTGAGTCACAAGATATCCATAATATCTCTCAGGCTCTTGGCGTGTCCTACCAGATCTTTGATTGCCTTGTGCAATTTGAGCAGGTTCACTTTCCACAATATCTTGTGGTTCATGCTCACGTTCCAACTCAGGTTCAATGATATTTTGTGGTTCTCGAATTTCTTCGAGTTCTACTTTCCTCCCACTTTTCCTTTAGAGACAAATTATCTTTCTAGAAAAATACCAGTCCGAGCAACAAACACTTTGTTCTCAGAAGGTTTGTAGAAATAATACCCTTTTGTTTCCTTTATGTATCCCATAAAATTACATTTGTTAGATTTGGGTCCGAGCTTGTCAGAATCCAGATGTTCAACAAACGCCTCGCAACCCCAAATCTTCATGAACGACATACTAGGACGTTTCCCAGTCCACATTTCATATGGTGTCTTCTGAACCATCATTGTAGGAACACGGTTAAGTGTGAATGTAGTTGTCTCAAGGGCATGACCCCAGAAGCTTATTGGAAGATCTGCATGACTCATCATTAATCGTACTATGTCCAACAAGGTGCGATTCCTCCTCTCAGATACACCATTCCATTGTGGTGTTCCAGGTGGAGTAAGCTGTGATATAATACCACACTCCTTTAGAAGGTCATCAAAGTCTTGGCTTAAGTATTAACCTCCTCAATCGGATCGAAGGGCTTTTATGCTTTTGCCAAATTGGTTTTGAACTTCATTCTTGAATTCCTTGAATTTTTCAAAGGATTCGAATTTGTGTCTCACAAGATACACATATCCATATCTACTGAAGTCGTCAGTAAATGTAATGAAGTAATAAAACCTACCTCTTGCTAACGAACTCATGGGTCCACATACATCACTATGTATAAGTCCCAATACATCGCTAGCCCATTCACTGTGTCCAGTGAAACGGGCTTTTGTGACGCCCCCAAATTCTGACATCCACTTGGTCACCCAAATTTGGTTCATCACTTTATCAAAATATTACCATAATAACTAAAATCATATATTTGCAACGAAAGATCAAATTTAGAATAATATACAATATTTTATTATAATTATTCCCCCAAGTTTCGCAACCTACAGTACTTAATTGATTACATAATAATATCGATTAAAGACTTATTACATAATCCTACTTAACTTTAAACATAGTCTACAAATAGTCTTAATACAACATGAGTAACTTAAACATAAAGGGACAAGCTAGTCGGTAGCCTTTCCCTTGCCCTTGTCCTTCCTAGAAACACCTCCATGTTCTGCCATAACTGAAAGTTTTAAATAAGCAAGGATGAGCACAAATTGCCCAGCAAGTAATATACAACAAGGGTATAGGATATATATATATATATATATATATATATATCATAAGGTTTGAAATATCGAAGTGTCATTTCTAGGACAGTTCAAGTGTTAGAATTAATATCATGGATGAGAAATATCAACAATTCTTGGAATAAGAACGATAATTCAATATAAATCAACTGAAATATATATGAATTCAACGACTATCAAGGTGTCCAACTGGATAAACAATTTATACTGAGTAGTCACTAAGGACTATTGAACATCTTCTAGAATCATCAATATTAAACTGATAACCCAAAAGAACAAGTATTATAGAGGATCAGTCTACAATACTCCACATTATGCATAACACTACAGTAATAATATACTCATGTGTTGGGGTTTCCAACAACATACAATCCTCTTACCATAAGGGTTGTTCAACTCAGTTTTCAGATTTCCGCACCAGTCAATTGGTTTTGACAGTTTTATAAACATGCATATAATCTAGCAGAATCAAATGGCATAGATACTCTCACAATATTCAAGGACAATACTAAGTTCACATGAAATAATAGTTGTCACAAGGGTTTAAGCATAATGGCTCATTTGAACGAGAAAGCAATATAACTTGTATTCAAAGAGATAAGCTTACGTTATTTGTCGAATAAAGAATGCAAAGATACTTGCACAAGGTAGTAAGATAGGTTTAGAAAAACTTGCTTAAGCGTAGTTTATCGACGTTAATGACTCAACCTTTCAAATCCTATTTATAGCGTATTATATGTATACAAGGTTCATTAGTTAACACATTCTTTAATCAAGCTTGACATGACTCAAGTACTCACAAATGATACAAAATCAGTTTATACATCACCACAAGTTCAACGCATGTAACTTTGTTTCGATATCATGTAAACATTCTTTTGGTCTTATTATTCGAAAGTTATGAACAACCTTTATTTCTATCATATGGCATGTTCCTTAACACATTACATAGCATGTTGATCATATAATACGAGTTAAAGTCATCACATAGGCATGCGTCAAACATTATACCCAAAATGAAACTCGGTTGTATTCGCTTTCATGCCTTGACTACACCATAGCAAAGTTTAGGGCCGTAGCAATTTGCTTGCTGTCCCCTCACCCATGCCAAGACTTAGCTGCTGCCTTGTGGTTTCTGTCCGTCTTGACCAAAACCCTCACACAAAGTATATATGTTATATTAAAGGTCTTTTCATGTTTCTCAAGTACATCTAGGTTCCCTTTTATAACATATTTCTAAAGTAAACACTTAAACCATTTAAGGCCATTTGAGGTTACGAATTCACAAGGTCTAGCATGCTTGCTTTCTAATCATACAAGATAGTTCTAAAACTCATATTAAGCATGCGTACGAGTATTCACAACATATATGTGAAACTAATATCGCTTTAGTTGAAAATTGGCTTTGTTCATGCCTTTCTTGAAGCGTGCTACCTAAGCATGGTATATATATGATTATACTACATGAGCGTGTCTAAGAGTGTCATTAAATATGATCACAAATGTCAGATTCTAGTCCTCAAGGTAACATGACAATATTCATATTCAAAGGTCATATTTTCATTTGTAAAGTATACTAATTCACTCAACATGTTCATGCTTTATTGTCGATCATATAAACACAATCTAAAGGTTTATTCATGCATGTCTAAGTTACACTAACATGCTTTGCGAAGTCAGAATATACAACATGTAGAAATCATATAAGTTAGCATACTAGGCTAAGTCTTTCCTTGAAAACGTTTTTAACACTAGGCTTAATAAGTTTGTTCATGCTCAAGAGGACTATGTACACTACAACATGCTCATCTATGTGCAAAATCAGTCATGTATAGCTTACTAGGTTCATAATTTGTAGAACATAATCTCTACATAGTTTGTTTTTAAAACTTAAGGTTCAACTCTCCATTTAAACCATACGCCTTCATTTAATCATGTAAATCTATCAAAACATGCTCAACTTAGGTTCATATACTTACATATACATCTTAAACATGCTTTCGTACTAGCTTAATCCATAGCACTATATCAGATTGCAAAACAGAAATTAAAAACCGATTTGAAAGAATCGCATAAATTGCATACTGCCTTCTCAATACAAATGTGGCTAATAGCCTACACTGCGTTCTGTTCAGGCAGAAAGCGATCTGTTTTGATGGCCGACTACCAAATCTCAAAGTTTATGCACCAAATGGGTTTTAAACACTTATAAACCAATTGAAACATGCTTATATGATCATATAACAACTAATTAAACATTACCCAACCTCCTTAACATATAATTCCATGAATTTAAGAAATCAAAATTTCACTTCTTACGAATTCTGTTTATAGAAACTGAATAATGGAAACAAGGAAAAGGAATTATACATTTGCAATAAGAACTAGCTTGTTCCTAATGAACTCCTAGACCCTTAGAATGCTTGAATGCTCTCAATCACACACCTTGACAATTCTCAGCACTTGGAAAATGGAAGGAGAGCTTCTTATTTATAGACAAATCATTATCTAGATTTTAAAGTTTTCCATGGGATCAAACTCATGGATTGAAGGTTTACATGGGGATTATGAAAGAGTTGTTGGATTGCATCATTATGCCCACTCCTCCACGATCATGGCCTAGCAAGCTTGGAAGAAGAAATAGGCTTTAGCCTTTTTGGTTTATACGTGACTGAGAATTGAGGCAAATGGGACTCTCAATTTGGGACAAATAAGTTAACTAGCATTCTTGTATACTCCTACACATCTTCACTCTTATGTTATATTTTTAATACACATCTCAACCATATATTATGATTAAATGTTACACTTAATAATTAAGGTTTCAATGTAGTAGATGAAATATGGGAATGTAATATACATATAATCCAGGTACATTTTATCACACGGGTATACTTTAATAAAATAATAATTTACAATATGCTCAGGGGATATTATTCTAATACATACCGACATACATATTGTCACATAGATAATGTATTTATAACATACAGCTTTCAATATATTTTAATCGCCTTGCCTCACATAATATACTTTTATAAGACTTAATATATAGTCACATAATATCACACTACACTATATAGTTATATTTGTATTATCGTTCACATGCATATATCTATCAATATAATATTATTATTTTACAAGCTTACTTATTTATGTTAAATAAATAAATCATGTATCTCCTTAATTAATTAACACCAATATTAATTAATCCAACAATTGATTAATGTAGTTATGGATTTCCATAATCATTATTCATCTTTATAATATATTGCAAATGATAATAATCGTTTATTACGAATCAATTACCAAGAAATTCATATTCCACCACAATTAATTAATATTAATTAATGGATTAACAATTCCGTTATCGGACATAACGTACTTAATTCATGGTTTATCAATGTCACACATATCACATAATTGTTTCATTAAATTTCCAAAGTGGAAAATTTTATTTTTCACCAATCGACTCTGGCCAATTGCTGCCGATTTATCATTGGATGGGATGCAATTGTTGCCTTGCGTTCTACAACAATGCCAAGATTGGATTTACACTTCGCGCCGATTTTCGACGCTAACTCGTTAAACATGACGTGAATTGATCTGCACAAAAGTGTTACTACAAGTCCATGAGCGTATTAATTACTTATACGAAATCACATGATCGACACGATTAATCTTTCTAATTTCTGTTTTAATTCACTTAGTGAATTTTCTTGTTTCGCATTAGGCCACACAAGGCATTTCACAAATCTCTTTGTCACTTCACACTTCTTAATACACATTGATTTAATACTAATCAATTATATTATCCAACTCATAATACAATAACACTTATTTTCACATAAATAGTACTTTCATTAATATATTCATTTAATAATACGTGGAAATTCTCGGGTATTACATCCTCCCGCTTATAAAAATTCCGTCCCGGAATTGCTATAAGGTTACACAAATAGATGGGGATAATCCCTCATCATCCTATCTTCTAACTCCCACGTAGCCTCCTCGACATCGTGGTTACGCCAAAGTACTTTTACAGAAGAAATAATTTTATTTCTTAAGGTTTGCTCTTTCCTATCAAGAATTTGGACAGGAATTTCTTCATGCGCTAAATTCTTTTCCAATTGAAGGGGTTCATAAGAAATCACGTGCTTGTAGTTAGGCTTGTACGGACGTAACACGAATATGTGAAACACGTTATGGATGTGCTCCAACTCAGGTGGTAGTGCAACTTTGTATGCTACATCCCCTACTCGCTTGAGTATCTCGAACGGTCCTATGAACCTTGGACTCAGTTTTCCTTTCTTGCCGAAACGGATTTTCTGTTTCCACGGAGATACCTTCAAGAATACATAACTGCCGACTTCAAAGTCTCGGTCTTGCCGATGCAAATCTACGTACTTTTTCTGGCGATCTTGAGCTGCTACTAGTCTGGCCCTTAATACTGTCACCACGTTCGCGGTTTGTTGTACTAACTCTGGTCCGAGTATTCGTCGTTCCCCGACTTCATCCCAACATAATGGCGTTCTGCACTTCCTTCCGTAAAGAGCTTCGTATGGTGGCATGCCGATACTCGCATGGTAACTATTATTATACGCAAATTTGACTAAGGGTAGGTGGTCATCCCAATTCCCCTTGAAGTCCGTCACGCAAGTTCTAAGCATGTCCTCTAGCGTTTGTATGGTTCTCTCACTTTGTCCGTCTGTCTAAGGATGATAAGCAGTACTTAACCTTAACTGTGTTCCCATCCTCTCTTGTAAGCTTTTCCAGAATTTTGACGCGAAATGCGGGTCTTGGTCAGAAACAATCGATACCGGCACTCCATGTCATGAAACAATCTCCTTTACGTACAGATTCGCTAACTGATTCAAACAGTAGCGGATCTTGATTGGTAGAAAATGTGCGATCTTCGTAAGTCGATCGACGATAACCAAAATGGCATCTAATCCTTTCTGCGTGACCGGAAGTCCTACCACGAAGTCCATCGTAATATGCTCCCATTTCCAGTCTGGTATTTCCAATGGTTGTAGCAACCCACTCGGCCGCTGATGCTCTGCTTTTATGCGTTGACAAGTCAAACATCTACCAACGCACTCTGCGACTTCCCGTTTCAAATTGGGGCACCACAAATGTTACTTCAAGTCTCGATACATCTTAGTGCTTCCCGGATGAACGAAATATGTCGTATTATGAGCCTCTTGTAAATCTCCTCTCTCAACTCGATTACCGTCGGTACCCACATTCTCTCTTCGAATCTTAGAATACCATCTTTATCTATTCGTAATATTTCTTCCTCATTTTCCGTATTTCTTTTCCTGATTTTCTCGCATTCTTCATCTTTCTCCTGTGCTTCCTTTACTCTATCCAACAATGTCGGATAAGCTTCCATTACAAATAATTTCTTGTCAGGCTTCTCGGGTCCCTTCACTTCTATTTCCAACTTCTCCACATCTCTTATTAATTCCTCCTGAGTCGTTAGTTGAAACAATTTCTCCCTTCCTTTCCTGCTCAGAGTGTCGGCAACTACCTTTGCCTTCCCCAGGTGATAAAGAATCTCACACTCATAATCTTTGATTAGTTCTAACCACCTCCTCTGACGCATATTTAACTCCTTCTGTGTGAAGATATATTTCAGACTTTTGTGGTCCGTGTATATCTCACATTTCTCTTCGTACAAATAATGTCTCCAGATCTTTAACGCAAAAACTACTACCGCTAACTCTAAGTCATGAGTAGGGTATCATTTTTCGTAATCCTTCAATTGTCATGACGCATACGCAATGACTTTTCCATGCTGCATTAGAACACATCCCAGTCCTCTATGCGATGCTTCACTATACACTACAAATCCCCCCGTATCATCTGGTAAGGATAATACAGGCGCCTCGCTTAACCTCTTCTTCAACTCTTGAAAAATCTCTTTGCATTTGTCAGTCCATACAAATTTCACTGTCTTCCTTGTCAGATTAGTCAACGGGGTCGCTATCTTAGAATTTTTTTTGATGAATCTTCGATAGTACCCTACTAACACTAGGAAACTCCTCACCTTCGTCGGTGTTCTTGGTTGTTCCCAACTACTTACCGCTTTAACCTTTTCAGGGTCTACTGAGATTCCATTCTCATCCACCACGTGGCCTAAGAATTTAACCTTCTTCATCAAAAATTTGCATTTTGAAAACTTTGCATACATCTTCTCCCTTTACAGTGCCTCCAAAACAATCTTCAGATGTTCGGCGTGTTCTTCCTCTGTCTTTGAGTAGATCAAAATGTCGTCGATGAAAACTACTACGAATTTTTCCAAGTATGGCTTGAAAACTCGATTCATCAAGTCCATGAATGCTGCCGGATCATTAGTTAAACCGAATGACATTACTCAAAACTCGTAATGTCCATAATGGGTTCGAAACGCAGTCTTTGGTATGTCCTCATCCCGCACTTTCAGTTGACGATATCTCGTCCGTAAATCGATCTTCGAGAAACACTTTGCTCCCTTCAGTTGATCAAACAAGTTGTCTATCCTCGGTAACGGATATCTATTCTTGATCGTTACTCTGTTCAATTCTTGATAATCGATACAGAGCCTCATCGATCCGTCTTTCTTCTTCAGGAATAACATTGGTGCTCCCCAAGGAGACACACTCGGTCGAATGTAACCTTTATCTAATAGCTCTTGAAGTTGTATAATCAATTCCTTTATTTCTACTGGCGCCATACGATATGGAGCCTTCAAAATTGGTGTTGTTCCCGGTGTTAAGTCTATTACGAATTCGATTTCTTTGTTTGGTGGAAGACCAGGCAGATCGTCCAGAAACACGTCTTGAAATTCATTTACTACGAGTATAACTTTAATCTCGACTCCCTTTTTCTGAGTATCTATTATGTAAGCTAAATAACCGACACATCCTTTCCTTAACAACTTGGCCTGCATCATCGTAACACAACACGATTGCTTAAGCGATAAGCTACCATGAAACACTACCTTAGACTTACTCGGAGTCTGAAGGTTCACACACTTGTTCTGACACTCAATTATCGCTGCATGATTATATAACCAATCCATTCCCAGTATTACGTCAAATTCTCCCAGTCAAATAGGAATCAAGTCTACGCTCAGTTCATGTTCTCTAATGTTTGTGTGATAATTTCGATAAATGTATTCTACAGGGATTATTTCCTTATTTACAACCTCTATGTTCAAGGAATCTTCTAAATGTTCTCGGGGTGTACTAAATTTACTAGAAAATTCTTCAGATACAAAAGAACAAGTGGCACCTGAATCAAATAATACATAAACATTTATATTATTGATTGGGATTATACTTGACACCACGTCCTTTGCAGCCACTGCGTCCTGGACGGTCGTGTTAAAGGTTCAAGCGGTCGATCGGTTGGGTTGTGCAGGTCCACCAATCATTAACTTGTTTCCTCCTCCCTGGCCTTCGCCAGCTCCACTGCTTCCTTTTTTCGGGCAATCCTTTATCTGGTGCTTTGTTGATCCACAAGCAAAACATCCTCTGATCTTCTTTGGCTTTGCACAATTTGGCGAGATGTGCCCCTCCTGGCTGCAATTATAGCAAGTTATCTTTCCTTTCCAGCACTCCCCCTGATGGCTCCTTCCGCACTTATTACAAGCTTCGATCCTCTTCTTGAAGTTTCCTTGGCGATTCCCACCTTGGTTATTGTTTCGGTTGTTGTTGTTGTGGTTGTTGTGATTGTTTTAACATTTCCTTTTTCTGGAGTTAGTTCCTCCACTGTTGCTCCCTCCACGATGCTCACTTCAGGCGTTCTTATTCTTCTTCTCCTAATAATACAGACTCAAGGCCTCACTGCCACCTTCAGCAATGATTGCCTTCTCCAAAAACGTTGTAAAAAAATAAATCTGGAAGACCGATACCTTATTATACAACCACGGCTTCAACCCTTGCTCAAAACGTCTCGCCTTCCTTTCCTCGTCAAGAACTTGGTGCTCTGCAAATCGCGCTATTTCATTGAACTTAGCAGCGTATTGCACCACCGTCATATCTCCTTGTTTCAATTCAAGGAACTTCACTTCCATCCTACTCTTCATGATATTCGGGAAATAGTTCTCGAAGACCAACGTAGTAAACCTTTCCCATGTTATCGTTCCTTCCCCCGCTCTCTGCTGCTTTTTTTTCCACTAATAGTTTGCTTCGCCCATCATCATGTATGTGGCAAATACAGTATTTTGGTCTTCACCCACAAGTGCTATAGTGAAGGCCTTCTCGATCTCCTTAATCCAGGTTTGTGCAACTACCGGGTCAGTAATTCCAGTGAATTCTGGGGGTCCTACACTCTTAAAGTCTTTGAAGGTTGTTACTGGGACAGCTCAGGGAACGGGTGGTATAGGTTCATTTCTTCCCCTCAAAGCTTCTCCAAATAAATCTACCAGTTGTTCTAGCGGATCTACTGGACCTTTCTCATCGTTAACTGACTCTTCTGGGACAGGTATTCTACGTTTGGGCGGCATTTTCCGCATCACAAAATTTCATCTTATTATCTAACTATCATATGTAAACATTTCTCAATTGAAAAGAACTAATAGTTTATAACACGTTTCTGAAATAAGATCATTTATATTCATATGCCAAATGGTCATAATACACGTTCTTTTCTAGCATACTGCTATAAATGAAAACACATATTCCCTAATATCACAAAAGTCGGGGACAACACTAGCTTACTACCCCCTCCAACATTTTTCAAAAGTTTGGGGTTACCATCCTCTCGCATCTTACACAAAAGATTCAGATTACAACAACATATTAACAACACATAAATAAATCTACTATACTATTGAGCTTTTCCCTCTAGACTCAATCTAACATTCAACGCTCCACGACGCTTTCATACTCCTTTTGTGTGATGTGTGCCACCATATCCCGACTTATGGTATGCCGGGTCTGTCCTT
The DNA here is from genome assembly GCA_020205615.1 of Panax quinquefolius. Classification (NCBI taxonomy): domain Eukaryota; kingdom Viridiplantae; phylum Streptophyta; class Magnoliopsida; order Apiales; family Araliaceae; genus Panax; species Panax quinquefolius. The sequence goes on from CM035165.1 coordinate 43,044,337, forward strand.
GCTCAGCGGGATAGTGATTTACCCCATCAATCAATCTCTCCATGGCCGTGCGTAGAGTATAACCCATCTTGTTCATCTTCCTCCTCTTACATCGCACCTCATCTTCAAGATCACCCACTATGTCATTAGAATCCTCCCACTTCTCCTCAAAGTAGATCCTATCCATCACCTCCATCTCTAACTGAGTTCGGAGAGCCTCCTTCTCCGTCTTCTCACTCAACACACTCTGTTCCAATTCTTCTAATTTTCCAACTAACTCAATGTTCCTCGCCACCGACCTGTGAAATAAGGCACCCATCTGGATCCCTGCCTCCTTACGGTGAGCAATTTCCACCTCCATCTCCTGCATCACTAGCTGCCTCTCAAGAGTCTCAGTCTCTAGCTCTTCGACTCTCCCTAACTCCAAAATCTGCTCCTCATACTCTCCTAGTATCCGATCCTCAAAAGTAGTCTCGTTGGAGTCCTCCATGGGCTCGGGTTCATCCCCCACAGTTTCCTCCTCCATAGGCTCATCCTCCGGATTAGACTCCTCAGGTAGAGGCACCATCTCCTCCTCCTCATCATCATCACTAATAGGGACAACTATTGATATAGGCTCCGCTATCACGGGTGCCTCATAAACTACGTGGATATCATGTGGTTCCTCCTCAACTACTCGGCTAGGTCCTCTCATGTCAATCATCCTACAATCACCAACATAAGACAAGACAAGCAACAACTCCATCAGAATGTTAAATAAACATAAGTTCATTGTATAGAATGAAGTTACATTTCATAACACGCTAAGTCTTTCAGGGAGAACGCTACATGAGTTGTATCCCCTTTCCTAACTTCTAAGTTTTCTTAAGTTATAGTCTAAGGAGTCTCGTTCCTAAGGTTTATAACTATAGCTCTGATACCAACCTGTGACGCCCCCAAATTCTGACCTCCACTTGGTCACCCAAATTTGGTTCATCACTTTCTCAAAATATTACCATAATAACTAAAATCATATATTTGCAACGAAAGACCTAATTTAGAATAATATACAATGTTTTATTATAAGTATTCCCCCAAGTATCGCAACCTACAGTACTTAATAGATTACATCATAATATCGATTAAAGACTTATTACATAATACTACTTAAGTTTAAACATAGTCTACAAATAGTCTTATTACAACATGAGTAACTTAAACATAAAGGGACAAGCTAGTCGGTAGTCTTGCCCTTGCCCTTGTCATTCCCAGAAACACCTCCATGTTCTGCCTTAGCTGAAAGGTTTTAAATAAGCAAGGATGAGCACAAATTGCCCAGCAAGTAATATATAACAAGGGTATAGGATATATATATATATATATATATATATATATATATCATAAGGTTTGAAATATCGAAGTGTCATTTCTAGGATAGTTCAAGTGTTAGAATTAATATCATGGATGAGAAATATCAACAATTCTTGGAATAAGAACAAAAATTCAATATAAATCAACTGAAATATATATGAATTCAACGACTATCAAGGTGTCCAACTAGATAAACAATTTATACTGAGTAGTCACTAAGGACTATTAAACATCTACGAGAATCATCAATATTAAACGGATAACCCAAAAGAACAAGTATTATAGAGGATCAGTCTACAATACTCCACGTTATGCATAACACTACAGTAATAATATACTCATGTGTTGGGGTTTCCAACAACATACAATCCCCTTACCATAAGGGTTGTTCAACTCAGTTTTCAGATTTCCGCACCAATCAATTGATTTGGACAGTTTTATAAACATGCATATAATCTAGCCGAATCAAATGGCATAGATACTCTCACAATATTCAAGGACAATAATAAGTTCACATGAAATAATAGTTTTCACAAGGGTTTAAGCATAATGCTATTAATTGGTTTGGACAGTTTTATTGCTTAAATGCTATTAATTATTATATTAATTAGGTTAAAGCTTAATTAATTAGCAAACCCTAATTTCAAATTTTTAAACCCTAAATTATGGATTTGAAATCCTAAATTATAATTAGGGAAAACCTAAGTGTTAATTTAATAATTTTAATGATAATTAGGAAATATTAATTCTAATTTTCAAGTTAAGTAATTAGAAAACCTTAATCTAATTACGAAATCTAATTTTTAAATTAGAAAATTATCTGTCTATTAGAAAACCCTAATTCGTGGATTATAAACCCTAATGACCAATTACGACCATAATTGCTAAATTAGCAATTTTAATTAGGAAATACTAATCCTAATTAGCAAGATTTAAATTGTGATTAGGAAATTGTAATATAATTAGAAAATCCTAATTATAAATTAGAAATATTAATTTTCTATTTTTGGAAACCTTAATTGAAAATTTTAGAAAATCAAATTGCTAAACTTGAGGGTTCAAACCCCAACCCTAAAGGGTTCATACCCTAAACCCTAACCCAATTCCTAAACCCTAAGGATTTGGCTAATTGACAAGAATGCCATTAAATATAAAATCCAAATGACCATTATGCCCTTTTTACTTTCTTTAATTGGTAACTTGTAAAATTGTCTAACACCTTTAGTTGGTGACCTACTAAATTAACTTTGGGGCTTATAATCTCAGCAAATTAGCAGCAATATCATCAAATACATTGCACCAATTGATATATATATACATATTAGGAAAGAGAAAGTGTACAAAATTTGGTCATTTGCACTCAAGCTCTCAACATACATTTCTCTCTCCAAAACCTCTGAAATTCTAAAGTATATCAGTCCCTAAAACAACCCCTAGCAACCATAAGATCAGATTGGAGAGCTAGATCAAAGATTAAAATCAAGAAGGTATAACCCTAAATTAAATTTTTGATCTTGTATGCTAAGATAGAGTTAGTGTGTATGTGTTTAAATGTTTGCTAAAGGATGTTTCATGATGGTCTATGGTGATCTATCATAGATCTATAGCATCAAAGGCCTTAAAAATGAAGGTTTTCAAAATCTGTCTAGGAACACAAAAGTGGCCTGACAACCGAATGCCAGTGGACGTAGATTCTTTTCTGTTTTTAATTTTTGTTGTTTTAAAGTTGTAATCCATAGCTTGTAATATGGTCTTTGATCTGCAAGAGACATCACAATCATTGGATGTCTAGATCGCGAGTTATTAACGGTCAAAGTGAGTTGACCGACGTTGACCAACTGCATTCTGGGTAACCCAGAAAGCACTTTTCGGTGTCTGACACGATTTTGTAACGCTTATATCTGATATGTATTATGTGATTTGTTAAGGTTGTTGTAACATACTTGTAGCCTGTAATAAGGACTCTAGATCCCTGGCCTTGGGGCTTTTAAACAACAAACAGATCGGACGTAAAGGATGGTCAAAGTAGACCATCTGCTAACTTTACCTGTTTTTTGGAAATTCCAGAAAAGTAAGAACGAGTTTTCTGATAACATTTGACCGAGATTAATATGGAGATTGTGATGTTAGTGGACTAAACTAATGTTATATAGTTGTTCATTGACATGATCACTACATGTTAAGACCCTAAACCCAACCATTTGATGACTAGAACTTAAAGGAAATCAAGCTAGAAAGTAGGCACTCGAACTGCCTGGGTTTCTGGAAAACCCAGGTAACGTCTGACAGAGACTTTGGGAGATCAGATCTCCTTGTGTATTTGGTGTATGACCAAGATGATGCAAGGATATTGTAGTGTTACATACACACTACACGATCCCAGTTAGATCTATCCCAGAACATAATTACACTGAGAATTAAAGCCGGTCAAAGATGACCCCTTGTTAAGCCGACTGTCAGTGTTCTTGAGGCTCAAGAACACCAACAGCGATGCTTTGTGTCGCTAAAGGCTTATAGCGACGGTTTTATTTATTTTATTTTATGAATATTCCGGAAATTAATTAATAAATAGAAATAAATAGTTTTTAATTATTAAAACTACTAAATAAATTCCGAAAAAATATTTTAAAGTCTGAAAAATAGTTTTTTAATTATTTAGAGTATATTTCATAAATATTTAATATTTTTGGAATATAAATGGTATTTAATTTATTTAGTTATAATATTAAATAAATTATTTAAAATGATTTTAATACATGAAAAAATATATTATGGTAAAAAAAATATTTTAAGTTATTTTTAGTGACTTTTAATATTTTGTGAGAAATTTCATTAATTAATTAATATTAATGATAATTAGTTTATTTAATAAATATATTAAATAAATTATGAAAAATAGAATTAATGATTTATAAATCATATAAAAATGATTTAAGTGTTAGAAAAATATTTTCGGTTATAAAATATAACTTTTGATATTTTACCATGAAAATAGTAATATTTTAATATTAATAGCAATTATCGGATAATTGATTTAATTGTTTAAAAATCGTATAAAGGTGATTTTAAAGTATTAAAAATACTTTGTGATATTATAAATATATTATAATATTATGACATGTATTTCATTAAAATTTTATAATTAATAAATATTAATGATAAAGGAATTATGTGGTATTTAATTTATATAAATATGATATTAAGGATTGAAAAATTAAGATAAATGATATTAATTATCTAAAAATTGGTATGAGACTTAGAAAAATCATTCGACTGTTAATAAATTATCTTAGATAATTGTGAAGTGTTAGGCAGAGTTTAATTGAAATTAAACTCGAAATTTTGTCCGACTAGACCGTTGGGACGTTAGAACTTTGTCGAACTCAAGACAGACTGAAATAGTTTGACTTGATACTGAGTCTTATGTGTGTTATAGACTGATAGGGTTACATGTTATGTGTAATGTGTTTAGGTTATTTTATAAATTGTGATGATATTATTCTAACTTAGCGATCGATATTATTTATATATTAGGTTCAGACAAAGCGTTATAAATTGTGTAGCGGTAATCAACGGTTCAGACAAGTTTGTTTTTACTTAACTCTACTAAGAGTTGTTTCATTCAGATAAGCTTATGGTTAATCATTGCTGGTTGCCATGAATTGTACTATGTACATATTGTATGTATAAGTCAGGTATGAAAGGCTGATCACCTTCATTACCAGTTGGTTCAGATATATTTGTTCATGTATAATACTTGTTCAGTCATAAATTTGTTTCTGCTAATTCATAATTATATTGTTGAATTATAGCCAGCTTATTATTCAGATTCTTTCAATCATGATATATCGTTAAATTTTTGAACTTAAACTTGGTGGGCAACTTTCATGCTCACCCTTGCTATATCATGAAAAAACATTGCAGATTAAGGCGAATGCGTCGGATACAAGGAAAGGTCAAAGACAGTTCCAGCTTTAGTATACGTATGGAGTAAATTTGTAATAGTATAGTTTGATAATAATTTTATATGTTAGATAAGTTATGATTTGTGTATAAGTTAAGGTTACTTGACCTTGGGGAATAGTGTGTAATGTATTGTATAAATAATTTATGTTTATATCTTCCGCGAATAGTAATAGTGTTAGAATAATCGAACCGGATCCGCGGTGATTCGAGACCTCAGATTCAGGGCCCTCACAAAGGTTATGGATTCACAAGGTATAGCATGCTTGCTTTCTAATCATACAAGATAGTTCTAAAACTCATATTAAGCATGCGTACGAGTATTCACAACATATATGTGAAACTAATATCGCTTTAGTTAAAAATAGGCTTTGTTCATGCGTTTCTTGAAACGTTCTAGCTAAGCATGGTATATATATGTTTATATTACATGAGCGTGTCTAAGAGTGTCATTAAATATGATCACAAATGTCAGATTCTAGTCCTCAAGGTAACATGACAATATTCCTATTCAAAGGTCATATTTTCATTTGTAAAGTATACTAATTCACTCAACATGTTCATGCTTTATTGTCGATCATATAAACACAATCTAAAGGTTTATTCATGCATGTCTATGTTACAATAACATGCTTTGCAAAGTCAGAATATACAACATGTAGAAATCATGTAAGTTAGCATACTAAGCTAAGTCTTTCCTTGAAAATATTTCTAACACTAGGCTTAATAAGTTTGTTCATGCTCAAGAGGACTATGTACACTACAACATGCTCATCTATGTGCAAAATCAGTTATGTATAGCTTACTAGGTTCATAATTCGTAGAACATGATCTTTACATAGTTTGTTTTTAAAACTGATGGTTCAACTCTCCATTTAAACCATACGCCTTCATTTAATCATGCAAATCTATCAAAACATGCTCAACTTAGGTTCATATACTTACATATACATCTTAAAATGCTTTCATACTAGCTTAATCCATAGCATTATATCAGATTGCAAAACAGAAATTAAAAACCGATTTCAAAGAATCAAGGCGTGGTTATTGCTACGCCTCAATTCAAATGTGGTGCAACTACTTCTGCGTGCTCGGTTCAGGTGCGAAGCGATGCTGCTTGACGAATTGACAGGCCAAATCTCAAAGTTTATGAACTAAATGGGTTTTAAACACTTGTAAACCAATTGCAACATGCTTATATGATCATATAACAACTAATTAAACATTACTCAACCTCCTTAACATATAATTCCATGAATTCAAGAAATCAAAATTTCACTTCTCACGAATTCTATTTACAGAAACTAAAAAATGGAAACAAGGAAAAGGAATTATACCTTTGCAATAAGAACTAGCTTGCTCCTAATGAACTCCTAAACCCTTAGAATGCTTGAATGCTCTCAATCACACACCTTGATAATTCTCAGCACTTGGAAAATCGAAGGAGATCTTCTTATTTATAGACAAATCATTATCTAGATTTTGATGTTTTCCATGGGATCAAACTCATGGATTGAAGGTTTACATGAGGGTTATGGAAGAGTTGTTTGAAGTTATTGGATTGCATCATTATGCCCACTCCTACATGATCATGGCCTAGCAAGCTTGGAAGAAGAAATAGGCCTTAGCCTTTTTGGTTTATACATGACTGGGAATTGAGGCAAATGGGACTCTCAATTTTGGATAAACAAGTTAACTAGCATTCTTGTATACTCCTACACATCCTCATTCTTATGCTATATTTTTAATACACATCTCAACCATATATTATGATTAAATGTCACACTTAATAATTAAGGTTTCAATGTAGTAGATGAAATATTGGAATGTAATATACATATAATGTAACGCCTCAAAATACGGTCTATCTTCACACCCGGATTCCGTACGTCACTAGTACATCCTTCATCCAACATACATCATTATATACTGAAATATAATGACAAACACTCTGAAATCCTAGGTTCTGGAAACCTTATAACCTTTTTCATTACAAATAATAATAAATACATTATTCATTTCATCTTACAAGAGATACATAATAGTTCATTAGACTAGTCTATTGTTCAGTTTTATCTTTCTACATTACAAGTCTTCACTTGATCTTCTCGCTCATTCACCTTCTGACTGGTACTTCATCTGGATACCGTCAGATTGATTTTTACAAGATCTTTAAGTTCTTCTAACCTTGTTCGCTGAATATTGTTTTTCATTTAAAGCAAATGTGAGCATTCAATTGCCCAGCAAGTCATAACAGTTGAACAAACCACTTTAGAAATAAAACATTTCTTTAGAACTTCTATAACCGAACAAAGGTTATGAAGCAGCTTGAATAATAGGAATAGTCTCGATTCCTATCATCTTAAAACATCAATCATTTTTACTTTGAAATACTTTTATTCCTCTACCTTTGTCATACACATCTGTCTGGCTAGAATCATTAACGTATACATAAAAATCACGGATCATATATAAACAGAACATACTTGTATTGAACATCTCAATCACAAAACAGTTCATATCATAGAAACACCAAAGTGTTCAAATTGTGGCTCAAGGCCTCATACGTTCTACCACCTTGTACAAATATCACACATTCACACATAGACAGAACTTCTCAAGTTCAACATCTGAGAAGTTTAAGAAACTAGCATTCATGTAATATGAATGAAGTTAGGAAACTTGCCTTATGCCCAGCTACAACTTACGCTAAACTGCTCATTTCAATTCCTATATAACACATAAGGGGAAAACATAAACACCAATTAGTTATATATTGAACTTACGCATGGGTTTACTTAACTTTACTTCTTAGGGTTCGCGTTCTTGCAATATAATTTTACTCGACTAACTTCCTTTACCAGTTTACGACTTCATGACATACTGGGATATCTTACTCAACGTTCATCATCTTGGATGATTATATTCTTATCTTCTTCTTATAATTTCTCAAAAACTCAGCACACATTGCTTTTCTGCTAGTAGTCCATGTGGTACACTGAGTGGTTTCCCACAAACAACCAACAAACAAGTTCCCGTCTCATCTACACTGCCATCACAGTGAATTAAATCGGTTGCTAGTTTTGTATATACCTTCGCTCTCTGAAAGAATTGTTTAGCCCAGCTCCCATATGTCAACCATCAAAGTTATGATTGTACCACAACCTAACTTCTCTTAACTTATACGAACTATTAAACTATAATGTTCGATTAAGTCAATTTCTTATTCCTTACGGCTTTCTGGCAACTAATTGACATACTTCAGGATTAATTCCTTATCGACTCACATTCGACTTTTATTAATCTTATTACTGTTCGTTACGACTTTCTTGATAATTCATATCTTATTAATACTTTTGTTATCCATTACATGAACCCCATGTTCATTACCCTCGTCGCTCAACCTCTAAGGAATCACAACCATAGCAATCCATCACGTTCGTTCATCGCGACTACGGTCCCCGGATATCGGTTACGTAACCTGCGTTTATATTCTTTGTCATTTAATCTTGTTTAATCTATATGCTCAACCTTCATTAAAGGTTTACATCAGTTGATTAAGTGTTACATTAGTTGAATATTATATTCTTTATCTTCCCTTACATTTCTCCCAAGAGCTGAGCAGTTAAAAGCTCATCTCTGGCTTTTTTCCCAACACTGGCGCTGCGGAGCCACTCCCTTCTTTATCTCTCGCACCGTGGAGCGAGTTTGTATTACCTCTGCCCCGTCTGCAGCTTGCTTGCCGCCACTCTATATAAGGCATGGTGGCCATGGCGGCTGAGCCCTAACCCTAGAAAATTTCTCTAAGTGTTAAATTAATTTTGGGATGCTTACTTCGCGATCTCATAACTCCTTCATTATAACTCGGAACGAGGTCGTTCCAAAGACATTATCTTCCTTATCTTACGTACTTTAATACCCCTTAAGCAAAAATTCATTATAAATCCGTTAACATGCCATTTGATTGGCTTGATCTTCACCCTTTGTTCATTTTACGTTTTTAACGCTCTTCGTTCGTTCGTCCGTAATTCGGTCATCCAAACTCGAAACTCGTTCGTTCTTGAGTCCACGACTCACGTTTTCTATCTTCTCTTACTTTCTTATGAAACCCTACCCACTCGAGTTCATTTACTAACTTTCTAATTCTCATTTATCTTTTATGAAATTTTCACCATAACTTCGTTATAGCTAAGTTTTAATCTGTTCTTCATGGACGTTTCTACCGTTCCTAACCAAGCAATACTGATCTAACTTATACGCGATAGTTTTAAACTTTTCCATCAACAACAATTATCCTACGATGGTTTTAAATTTGTCCATCAACAACGTTCTTCATGTTCTTTGCGTGTTCTTCGTTCGTTCTTCATTTTAATCGATATTTTGGATTATGATTTCACTTTTTACTGGAATTTGATGTTATAGAACATCATTCCTTACTTATTTCACCTACTTATTCATATAATCCACTCGGATCATTCTAATTCATTACGAATCTTATACTTCCTTAAGAAATTTATTAACTAAATTTCTTATTTCTTCTTTTCTCATAATTTCACCAATATGAAATCCTCTCTAACCTTATCTACTTCTTATCTTCATTAAGTTATGCTTTTAAACATAAAAACTTAAAGAAAAAATATACGAGATAAGGTTTCGGATTACCTTTCTCCTTTAATCTTCTCCCGTCGAACAAAGTTTGTACGCGGGCTAGCCTTTCCTCCTCCTCCTCCTCCTCCCATCCGAACTCTCTCTCTCTCTCTCTCTCTCTCTCTCTCTCTCTCTCTCTCAAGTGTCTTAAGATTTTCAAAATCGCAAAACAAATAAATGAGCTTCCTATTTATAGAAAACCAAAGTTAGTGGTAGTTTAGTCATTTCGCCCACCTTAACCTCCTTACTATTCATTACTTAAGCCCTAAGTTTACTTAGCCTCCACACTTACTTAGCCATTAAGTCTTCTTAGCCCTTAAGTTTACTTAGCTCTTAAGTCTTCTTAGCCCTTAAGTCTTCTTAGCTCTTAAGTTAAGCACTTACTTAGTTATTAAGCATAAGTACTTTACTTAGCTATTAAGTTTACATAGTTATTACTTAACTTATTATTTACTTAGCCATTAAGACTAATCGTATTCTACGCATCTCATTCCCGTATTCTCTTATTCTCTTTGTATTTAATTCGTATGATAATCGTATTATACGTCGTATCAATCCTCTTGCTATACTCGTATTCCTCACGCATAATAATCCTAATTATTATACGTAAACATTAAATTTTCGGAACTCACTTTTCCTAACCCTTAGGTTTTGAGTCCGCATGCGAAAACTTTGTTTTTGTCATAACTGAAATATTATTAAATATTCCCTCACGTCTCAAAATTATACGTAATCAATAACTTCTCGGAATTTCAAAATAAATCTCCAAACAGAAACGGATGAATAGTGCCTATTTCGTCTTTTTCCACGTAAATATTTTTGTTCCCTAAATTTTTTTATTTTTGTCTTGAAAATAAAAATTCGATCAATCTAGCTCGTAGCCAGAATACTCCCGACTTATAATCATCCTAGGTTCTAGAACGATTAATAAACATATAGCACATAATAGTATTAATAAGAATTCATTTTATTAATAACTAATTCTTTAAACCTAAATTCTGGATAATCCAAAATTTCGGGTTGTTATATTCTTCCCGCCTTATAAAATATTCGTCCTCAGAATTTCTTAAAACCACACCCTTACCCGAGTCATCACATTCACCCCTTCTTTACAGAATTTCGTCCTCGAAATTTTAGCCTACCTTTCTTCTCAACTTCACTTCAACGGTGTTCTTATCTTTCTCTCATTCCTAACCCCTATAACCTATAAAGAATCAAGAAGTAAAAGGAATAACGAGGAATATAAAATTTACTTTTAAAACGTTTTATACTTTTACTTAGGGGTCAAATCGACCATGAACTCTTACTAGGTTAAACAACATTTCGCCCTAAGCCCTTCTTTAACTGTCAGTTTACAATCAGAAAGAAAGTAACTACCTCTTCCATGTTCTCCTCAGACTAAATCATTAGATTTTGCACCAAAACAATTTGGTTTGGCACAAGTTTTCAAAGAAAGCTCGATGACATACCATTTGTCTAGCTGAATCAAGTAGCTTAGACCATACCAATAAATTGGATATCAACGTGAAACATTCGTCTAGTCAACTCAATTGACGTCGACTACTTCTTTAAATTGTTTTCGCAATACATCAAAACAGTTTATAAAAATGAACCAATTCTTTCCTTTTAAATGTGCATATCGGGTACTTTCAATAAAGTTCAAAATTTAGCATAGCTAGATTTGGAATATCCTATGTTCTTACTTCATTATCTTCATCGCTAAATATCATCTATCTTGATCTACCCATAAATATCATCTATGCAACCCACCAAATGCAATAGATAGAAAAATAAAATCTTCCCTTTATGGGTTACAACATCCTAATCATAAACATAATTCCATGTTAAACTAACCTTAAACATCTGTGCAGAAATATAAACAATAAGTCTTAAACAACATCATTAACTCAAGTCTAACATAAATACATCATCAAATAAAATAACAAGTCTTCATCACTTGCTAACATTGCCCTTGCCTTTACTAGTGGAAGGTTCATCGGTTCTTTCGTTCTTAACTGCAATGTTATTATTAAGCAAGAGTGAGCACGATTGCCCACAAGTATAACAATAAAATAACAGTAATAATAACATGCGAGTGAATCAAAGACATCTAAATAAAAGCTTAACTTTTGAATCAAGAATAAATAACAAGAATCAAAAGATTTGTGAGGGTCATAAGACCTTGAACTATGTCCTAGGTTATCAAGGGTTATACTTGAAACCTTTAACGATCGTAAGACTATGGACCTTTCTACTCGTATTTTGGGGGATCAACCCTTAGTACCATATGCACACATATCTTAACGCTAACGTATAAGTAAATCCCTTTGCGAGGGTTGTTCATCTCAGTTTGACATTCGAGTCCGCACCAAAGGAAGTTTGGTTTGGATAATTCAATAAGGGTTCTGGAATTTAGAACGTCCATCAACTAAGGACTAGTTGAATCAATAAAGTTCACTAGTCTAATAAGGTTCAACAATAATGATATTCGATTGAATAATAATCTCAAGAAGTATACACTAGGACAATTATTGTATAACTGAATCATGCTTTGAAAAGATAATCAATCTTTAATATAATAATTCAACTTGAATAATAGTAATGATAATTTACTCGAAGTAAATAATAAACTTGAACAATAATGACAAGTAGGGTTAGGAAACTTGCCTTGTGCGTAGATTACACTTTAACTAAGCACGTTCTTTGAATTTAATCCTACATACCATTCACATTCACAATACCAGTTAATTATAACTTAACTAATCATCAACGATTATTCTTTTGTCTAAACTTTGGTTATGACTATTTTAGTCAAATTATCACATTTACTGTCACATAATATCACTTCATGAATAATAATTTAATGATGTACTCCATAACTCAATCTACATATAATTATGTTATTTACATGTTAAACATCTATTTTATTAACACATTATACTTCTAACATGTTTACATGTTCATTACATTAAGTTACTAACAGATTGTTAGACTTAATCCTTTTTCAAAATTTCATTTCTGAACTTTATGGAGAGTGGCTGTTTGCATTTCACTAGTATATACTTCTAGTATTCATTGCCATGCATGCGATGGTATGACTCTTGATGGGACTCTTGGCTGGCTGCCGGATCGAGACTAGGCGAGCATGCGCTTGGAAATAAGGCATAAGAGTCTAGTACCATGCCATGGCAAAAACTATAAAGTTGCTTATGCAATTCGCGAAAATTGCAAAACACAGCCCAAAAACTCCAATTAAGTTACTACTACGCGAAATCAATCATACCCACCTGTTATAATTCATATATAGTCAATACCCAACACTTATAGAGTCATTTTAACCCATTAAAACACATAATCACAAAACTAAAATATGTGAATTTCACTGACTTTGATGTTCTTGAAGGTTTTGAAAATAAAAAATGAAAATTGTCACTACGGATTCATTATAACACCGAATTCGTTTATTTAAACTCTGGTCTCTTCGTATCAACATGCATAACAACGTACGAGTGTAAAAATTTAGTGATAATATATGATCAACACATGAAATACACGTATAAGGCCATAAGGCCAAAACCCATACTCTGTAATTTTGTAGAAATCATATACTACGTATTTTTTAATGAAACCCGATGATATATGGTTTACAAAATATATATAATTAAATATGATTTGACAACATCTTAACCTATATATGCACATAAGCCTTACAATTTCCCATCATAAAGACTCTACAGAAAACTGTGAAAGCCAATTTCATGAAAACCAATTGACGTGAAATATAAATTGGATTGAAGAGAATTACCCAAGCGTAGATGAACAAGGATAACAATTCTCTCTATTTCAAATATAATTTCCCAAACTTTCTCAATAAAATTCTCAAACTCTTTCTTTTTTCCCTCTCTGTTTTATGCCAGACTTAGCCAAATAATGAAAAGGAAGAAAGGAGAATACATATATTAATCAAGCAACTGACGCGCATAATGGAGGTCAGTTACCTAACATGGGTAACTGCTCCCAACCTCCCTTAGTGCCATGTTTGTCTAGCAAGAATAGGTTCCAAAACAATTTAATCTTATAAAGCTTTATCATATAGTTTAATTAATGTCACACTCCTTTATAAAATAAATCAATATCTTATTTAAAATTAAATATAATAATTTCTCATAAATTCACATAATCATATAATTAATTTTCTCATTAATTAATTATATCAAATTATTAAATCTCTAATTAATTATTACATTAATTAAAATAACATTATGCTTATTAAATATTTCATTTAATTGATAAGCTCACATAATGACATACTTGAATAACAATTATTCTCTACATTAATTTAATAAATGTAACACATATAATTAAATTATTCTACCACTATTGCATCAAATAATTATTTAATCCAATAATTAAATCATCGAAAAATATTTATTTAATTCAATAAATATTAAAATTCAATTACAAAATCTCGTTCGTCACATCTTTCCCCCCTTAAAAGGATTCTGTCCCCAGAATCACGACTCAAAAATTTCGTCCCGTTACATTCTCCCCCCTTACAAAGATTCTGTCCCCAGAATCGCTTACACATAATTAAGTAAATAAATAAGGGTAATTCTTCATCATATTCTCTTCGAGTTCCCACGTAGCTTCTTCAGCGTTGTGGTTCCTCCAAATTACCTTAACAGAAGGTATTACTTTATTTCTGAGAACTTGTTCTTTTCAATCGACAATTTGGACAGAAATTTCTTCGTAAGATAAGTCTTTCTCAAAATGCAGGGGTTCGTATTCAATTACATGCTTGTAATCGGCTTTGTAGGGTCGTAATACAGTAACATAGAAGACGTTGTGGACATTCTCGAGTCTTTGGAGGTAAGCTACCTCAATCGCGACTTCTCCGATTCTTCTCGATTTCTTGAATGGTCCAATGAATCTTGGGCTCAATTTCCCTTTCTTTTCGAACCTGATCTTCCCCTTCCAGGGAGAGACCTTCAAGAAAACATAACTACATGATTCTAACTCGATATTTTTACGAAGTGGATCAGCGTATTTCTTTTGTCGATCTTGAGCTGCTACCAGTCGTGCTCGGATAACTTTGACTATTTCTGTTGTCTGTCGTACCAATTCTGGCCCTAGCAATTGTCTTTCACCAACTTCATCCCAGTAAAGTGGAGTTCTGCACTTTTTGCCGTATAACGCTTCGTAAGGCGGCATGCCAATACTAGCGTGGTAACTGTTGTTGTAGTCGAACTCTACTAATGGTAGGTGATCATTCCAATTTCCTTTGAAGTCCATCACATAGGCTCTTATCATATCTTCTAATGTTTGAATTGTTTATTCGCTCTATCCGTCTATTTGAGGGTGGTATGCTGTACTCATTCGCAATTGCGTACCCATGCATTCCTGAAGACGTTTCCAGAAATTTGATGTAAAGCACAGATCTCTATCAGAAATAATTGAGACCGGCACTCTGTGCCTCGAAACAATCTCTTCAACATATAACCTTGCCAACTGATCTAAGTTGAATCTGATTTTGATCGGAAGGAAGTGTGTGGATTTCGTCAGTCGGTCAACGATAACCCATACTGTGTCGTAGCCTTCCTGAGTCGTCGGAAGGCCAACCACGAAGTCCATTGTAATATGTTCCCATTTCCATTCTGGGATCTCTAACGGTTGTAGCAATCCACACGGTCTCTGATGTTCTGCTTTCACTTTCAGACATGTAAGACACTTGGCAACACATTCTGTAACATCTCGTTTTAAATTTGGCCACCAGAAATGTTGTCGAAGATCTTGGTACATTTTGGTACTACCAGGGTGAATTGAATATCGTGAACTATGAGCCTCGCTCAAAATTTCTTCTTTAATCTCTTGTACTGGCGGTACCCAAATTCTACTCTCAAATCTCAGTATTTCTTGCTTATCCATCTTAAATCTCAGTTCGGTTCCTTCATATATCTTCTTTGTCACCTTTTTACATTCTTCGTCCTGAAGTTGAGCCTCCTTTACTTTTTCTAGTAGAGTTGTACAAGATTGCATCTGAAATAGCTTCTCATCAATCTTCATAGGATACTTCACTTCCAACTCTAGTTTCTCCATTTCTGCAATTAGCTCCTCCTGAGCAGTCAACATCATCAATTTCTTATGACCCTTTCTACTTAAGGCGTCGGCAACCACATTTTCTTTACCCGGATGGTATAAAATCTCACAGTCGTAATCCTTAATTAATTCCAACCATCTTCTTTAACGCATATTTAAGTCCTTCTGTGTGAAAATATATTTCAGACTCTTGTGGTCTGTATATACTCCACACTTCTCCCCGTAGAGATAGTGCCTCCAAATTTTCAAAGCAAAAACAACTGCAGCTAACTCCAAGTCGTGGGTCGGATATCCCATCTCGTAATCTTTAAATTGTCGTGATGCGTACGCAATGACTTTGTCGTTTTGCATCAACACACAGCCAAGTCCTTTATGCGACGCATCACTATAGACAACAAAATTTCCTGTATCATCCGAAAGAGATAACACAGGTGTCGTACTCAACCGCTTCTTTAATTCTTGAAAGCTTTCCTCACACTTATCCGTCCAAACAAATTTCACAGCTTTCCGAGTTAAATTCGTTAGCGGAGTTGCAATTTTGGAAAAGTCTTGAATGAATCTTCTATAATATCCTGCTAATCCGAGAAAACTTCTTACTTCCGACGGCATTCTCGGCTGATCCCAGTTAATCATGGCTTTGACTTTAGATGGATCTACCGAAATTCCATTTTTATCGATCACGTGCCCAAGAAATTGCACTCGCTCGATCCAAAATTCTCATTTCAAAAACTTGGCATACAACTTTTCCCTTCTCAATACTTCCAATGTTAATCTCAAATGCTCTTCATGTTCTTCCTTGGTTTTCGAATAGACCAAAATATCATCTATAAATACCACTACGAACTTGTCCAAAAATGGCTTGAACACACCATTCATTAGTCCCATAAATGTTGCAGGAGCATTCGTAAAACCAAACGACATTACTAAAAATTCGTAGTGACCATATCGCGTCCTGAATGCTGTCTTCGGTACATCCTCTGTTCTCACCTTCAGATGATGATAATCGCTTCTCAAGTCTATCTTGGAAAAGTATCTCGCTCCCTTTAATTGGTAAAACAGGTCGTCGATCCTTGGTAATGGATATCTGTTCTTAATCGTGACCTTGTTCAGTTCTCTGTAGTCAATGCAGAGTCGCATCGATCCATCCTTATTTTTCACGAATAACACCGGCGCTCCCCATGGCGATATGCTCGGTTGAATTTACTTCATGTCCAGTAATTCTTATAGTTGTACCATTAGTTCTTTCATCTCTACTGGTGCCATTCGGTATGGTGCCTTTAATATTGGAGAAGTTCCGGGCGCCAAATCGATGACGAAGTCTACCTCTCTATCTAGTGGAAGTCCTGGCAAATCGTCTGGAAATACGTCGACGAAGTCCCTCACAATCGGTATCTCTTCTACCTTCGGATTATCTTTTCGACTGTCGACTATGTAAGCTAAGTATCCTATACAGCCTTGTCTTAATAACTTCCTGGCCTGCATCATCGTCAGACAACTCGCTTGTCTAGGCGACTTGCTACCATAAAACACAACCTTTGACAGAGTCATAAGGTTAATACACTTCTTTTGGCAATCAATTACAGCCCCGTAATTGAATAACCAATCCATTCACAATATAACGTCAAATTCCCCAAGTCGAATAGGGATAAGATCTACGTTCATGATATTACCCTTAATATCCACTCTACAGTTCTTATGTACGTACTTAACATGGATTATTTCTCTATTTGCAATTTCTATGTTCATGGGGTAATCCAATTCATCCTTAGGCAAATCTAAATTCTTGGCAAAATCATCGGATATAAAGGAACAAGTAGCACCCGAATCAAATAAAACATAAGCATTAATTTTATTGATCGGAATGATACCTGACACCACATCACGGGATTGAACTGCATCTTGTACCGTCATGTTGAAAGTCCGGGCGGTCGGTCGGTTTGTTGCGGTTGGTCCGGTGATGGTTAAGGAATTTCCACTGTTGTTTCCCCGGTTTCCTCCTGACCCTGACCCTCCCGATCCCTTCTTGGGATAGTCTCTTGCCAGATGGTCCTTCGAACCATAAGTAAAACAAGCACCCTTCTTTGGGTTTAGACAGTTTGGTGCTATGTGGCCTTCCTGACCACAATTGTAGCACACTCTTTTTCCTTTCAAACAAAATCCAAGATGGGCTTTCCCGCAAGTCGGGCATGCTTCGATTCTTTTCTTCTGATTACCTTGCTAATTTCCCGATGATGAGCTGTCGTTCCACCTTTTCTTCTGATTGAAATTTCCACCTCCTGTGCCACTTCCACTGGCCTTGTTATTAATTTCACCTTTACTATTCTTCTTCTTCTAATCTTGATTGTACTTGGTCACCGCATCGCTTCCACCTTCAGCGAGGATGGCCTTTTTCCAGTACTCCGACAAATGTGTTTATCTGAAACATTGAAATTTTACTGTATACCCAAGGCTTTAGTCCTTGTTCGAATCTTCTTATTTTTCTCTCGTCAGTGTGTACTTGGTACGGGGCGAACCTTGCCAACTCGTTGAATTTAGCCACGTAGTCAGGTACACTCATGTTTCCCTGCTTCAGTTCCAGAATTTGAACCTTCATCTGATTCTGAGAACTAGTTGTGAAATACATTTCGAAAAACATCTCTTTAAATCTCTCCCACGTAATTACACCTTCACCTCTTCATACTTTGTTTGCTTGCCACCAGTAGCTAGCCTCCGACTTCAACATAAACATTGCAAAAGCGGTCTTCTGGTCTTCTCTAACCCTAGCAAAGTTGAAAACCTTCTACATCTCCATAACCCACGTTTGAGCCTCGATTGGGTTCATGGAACCTTTGAACTCTGGCGGTCCCACCGCCTTGAAGTCTTTAAACGTTGTGTTTGGTGGAGCTTGAGGTTGATTATTCATGGCTCAATCAAGAAGTTCACCAATCTTTGAATCAGGATTAGCGTTGGCATTATTGTTATTATTGGTTGACTCTTCCTGAGCCGGTTGACGCTGTTGTCTTCTCCTTGGCGGCATATTTCTGTTAAATAAACGCTTACTAGAACTTTATTTATTTCTCTAAATAGTTAAGGCATTACTTAACAATTTAACATACTCATTTAACACATCATCTCAAATAACTTGATATATTTTCATTCAAATCAAAAGTTTTAACATCAAACTACAACATCACTGCTATTTACATCATCTATCTTGGAATAAAGAATCCACAGGATTTAAAACATTTAAAATATTCCTTCGTTCATAACATATCAGAATTTACATATAAAATTAACTAAGTCTTTTCACATAATTAAGAAAATCATATCATTTGCTTATCGCAAAAGTCTTTGAATAGCCTTTCTACGCTCCTCTTCTAAGATGCGATACATCATCCTGCGATCCATCATGTACAATGGTAGTCCTTCGAACTGGATTGGGTACCTCAAAACTCGATCTTGGGTCTCATTCATTGTCTTGTTAAGTGTAGAATATGTCTCCCTAATCTTCGCCTTCTTTGCACGACCATCATCTTCTGCACGATCACTCGACGTGATTCTCTTACCCATTTTCTTCCTCTGCTATTTTTAGTCTTTTCGAGGTTTCCTTGATTCCTTCTTCGCTTTCTATCTCTCTCGGTCTTATCTTGGTTTGACCCTTCTCATGGACCAAATCCCATTCTACATTTCCCAATCGTGAGTGAAGAGTCAAAATCTCCCTCTCCTTCTGTTCTAAAGTAATATCTTTGAATAATAGCTTGCTTTCGGTCAAATCTCGACCCTCGTCTCGTAACTCTACGTTACGGTCGTATAATGTGTCGTACATCTCAGCATCAACGGTGTAATGTGGTAACTCCTCTTCTTCCTCTTCCTCTTCATCTTCCTCAACAAATTCCTCCTCAGGATCCTCCTCAGGATTAGTTTCCGGTTCATGCTCCTGGCCCACCATAGTGATCAATGGAGATGACTCCCTTTGTACCAACTGTTGCCTAACGACATGAATGTCTATGGGCTCCTCCTCTGTCGGTACTATAGGTACTCGGGGTTCCTCCTCCCCTACTCGACTAGATCCTCCAATGTCAGACATCCTAACAACAAAATTTTGAGTTTTAGTTACTAAGTCATACTAGAGAGCACATAATTTAGCACATAAGCACATAAAGTCTTTTATTATCTTCAATGAATTACAAAAATTCATTTCCTAGAACTCAATAAGAGTTTTCCATCACTATGTTCTTTCTATAAGGCTACTACCTAAGGTTTTTCCCCCACCTAAGGTTCATTACCTACAGCTTTGATACCAACTTATGACACCCCCAAATCCGGGTACTTTGATTCCACGGGATTTGGTGTTCACTGTACAAATATCATCTATCTATCTACCCATAATAAATGCAAACCATGCAATAAATAGAAATAAAATCTTCCCTTTACAGGGTTACAACATCTGAATCATAAACATAATCCCAGTTTAAACTAACCTTAAACATCTGTGCGGAAATATAAACAATAAGTCTTAAACAACATCATTAACTCAAGTCTAACATAAATACATCATCAAATAAAATAACAAGTCTTCATCACTTGCTAACTTTGCCCTTGCCTTTACTAGTGGAAGGTTCATCGGTTCTTTCGTTCTTAACTGCAATGTTATTATTAAGAAAGAGTGAGCACGATTGCCCACAAGTATAACAATAAAATAACAGTAATAATAACATGCGAGTGAATCAAAGACATCTGAATAAAAGCTCAACTTTTGAATCAAGAATAAATAACAGGAATCAAAAGATTTCTGAGGGTCATAAGACCTTGAACTATGTCCTAGGTTATCAAGGGTTATACTTGAAACCTTTAACAATCATCATAAGACTATGGACCTTTCTACTCGTACTTAGGGGATCAACCCTTAATACCATATCACGTGCAAATAATATCTTAACGCTAACGCATAAGTTAATCCTTTGCATGGTTGTTCATCTCGGTTTGACATTCGAGTCCGCACTTTTGAAGGAAGTTTGGTTTGGATAATTCAATAAGGGTTCTGAAATTTAGAACGTCCATCAACTAAGGACTAGTTGAATCAATAAAGTTCACTAGTCTAATAAGGTTCAACAATAATGATATTCGATTGAATAATAATCTCAAGAAGTATACAATAGGACAATTATTGTATAACTGAATCATGCTTTGAAAAGATAATCAATCTTTAATATAATAATTCGACTTGAATAATAGTAATGATAATTTACTCGAAGTAAATAATAAACTTGAACAATAATGACAAGTAGGGTTAGGAAACTTGCCTCGTGCGTAGATTACACTTTAACTAAGCACGTTCTTTGAATTTAATCCTACATACCATTCTCATTCACAATACCATTTAATTATAACTTAACTAATCATCAGCGATTATTCTTTTGTCTAAACTTTGGTTATGACTATTTTAGTCAAATTATCACATTTACAGTCACATAATATCACTTCATGAATAATAATTTAATTATGTACTCCATAACTCAATCTACATGTAATTATGTTATTTACATGTTAAACATCTATTTTATCAACACATTATACTTCTAACATGTTTACATGTTCATTACATTAAGTTACTAACACATTGCTAGACTTAATCTTTTTTAAAAATTCCATTTCTGAACTTTCTAGAGAGTGTGTATGCCACTTTTATATATACATGGTATTCACACCATTGATACACGATGGCGCTATGACTCGAGACTTAGCGCCGCTACGACACGGAAATAAGGCATGAGTGCCATGTCATGCGTGCGAACAAACTAGAAACTGCTCGCAATTCGCGAAAATTGCGATAACATGCAAATTTCTAAAACTCCAATAAAATTACTACTACGCGAAATTAATCATACCCACTTGTTATAATTCATATATAATCAATACCCAACACTTATAGAGTGATTTTAACCCATTAAAACACATAATCACAGAACTAAAATATGTGAATTTCACTGACTTTGATGTTCTTGAAGGTTTTGAAAATAAACATGAAAAAATTGTCACTACTGGGATTCGTTATAACAATCAATCCATTTATTTAAACTTTGGTCTCTTCAGTATCAACATGCATAACAACGTATTTAGTGTAAAAATTTAGGGATAATATACGATCAACACATGAAATACACGTATAAGGCCATAAGGCCAAAACCCATACTCTGTAATTTTGTAGAAATCATATACTACGTATTTTCATGAAACTGATGTTATGGTTTACAAAATATATATAATTAAATATGATTTGACAACATCTTAACCTATATATGCACATAAGCCTTACAATTTCCCATCATACAGACTCTACAGAAAAGTGTGAAAGCCATTTTCATGAAAACTAATTGACGTGAAATATAAATTGGATTGAAGAGAACTACCCAAGCGTAGATGAACAAGGATAACAATTCTCTCTATTTCAAATACAATTTCCCAAACTTTCTCAATAAAATTCTCAAAATCTCTCTCTTTTCCCTCTCTGCTTTTCTGCGGACTTAGCCAAATAATGAAAAGGAAGAAAGGAGAATACGATATTAATCAAGCAATCGACGCTAAGATGATGGAGGTCAGTTACCTAACATGGGTAACTGCTCCCAACCTCCCTTAGTGCCATGTTTGTCTAGCTAAAATAGGTTCCAAAACCATTTAATCTAATAAACCTTTATCATATAGTTTAATTAATGTCACACTCTTTCATAAAATAAATCAATATCTTATTTAAAATTAAATATAATAATTTCTCATAAATTCACATAATCATATAATTAATTTTCTCATTAATTAATTATATCAAATTATTAAATCTCTAATTAATTATTACATTAATTAAAATAACATTATGCTTATTAAATAATTCATTTAATACAATAAGCTCACATAATGACATACTTGAATAATAATTATTCTCTACATTAATTTAATAAATGTAACACATATAATTAAATTATTCTACCACAATTGATTCAAATAATTATTTAATCCAATAATTAAATCATCAAAAAATATTTATTTAATTCAATAAATATTAAAATTAAATTACAAAATCTCGTTCGTCACATAATCTTCTCTAGCACCTTCAATACTAAGCCTACTGAAAACAACTCATTTTCAGTCTAAACATTCCTATATCTTAGTACAAATCCATCAACTTACCACACATTATGAGTTCGTGAACTTTCCACAATAATATAAGTTTAAGAACTATCCAAATGCAGACCATAAAGCGACCATTACTGAGACGTTCGAAAACATACCATATTATTATGAGTCATGAACTTACCATAAGTATGAGTTTCAAGAACTCGCACCTACCTTATCGTTCTCTACCTATCAAGTATATACATGAGAAAAGATTCACCTTCTCACCATATACATATTGATAGCGCGACCAATCCCAATGATTATCACTGTAATAAGCTAAGAAGTTGTTACACCAAGCACAAACCTCTGCCCATAACAAAGGTTCATACAACTCAGCTATCACATGAGTCCTCAGTTGAAATTTTACAACTTCTAAATCTCTCTCTACTTAATACGAATTATCTTTAATTCATATATTATCCTTCACAACTCAATCTAAGTTCTTCTTCCCGTACTACTTCACAATACCCTTCATTCATAGCATTAGCCATAAATCATTCATCGTTTAACAACTAATCTATTATTACGAGTCACTATGATCACGTGGTGATCTTCTTATCCTTCTCTCTACGATTATAGTCTTAGGTACTCCTATCTAAGGTTTATAACCTATCAGCTCTGATACCAACTTGTAACATCCCGAAATTCGGTCTATCTTCACACCCGAATTACGTACGTCACGAGTACATCCTTCATCCAACATACATCATTATATACTGAAATATAACGACATACACTCTGAAATCCCAGGTTCAGGAAACCTTATAACCTTTTTCATTACAAATAATAATAATTACATTATTCATTTCATCTTATAATAGTGACTTTTATCCGCCACCAAGAACACATAATAGTTCATTAGACTAGTCTATTGTTCAGTTTTATCTTTCTACATTACAAGTCTTCACTTGATCTTCTCGCTCATTCACCTTCTAACTTGTACTTCATTTGGATACCGTCAGCTTGATCTGTACGGGATCTTTAAGTTCTTCTAACCTTGTTCGCTGAAAATTGTTTTTCATTTAAAGCAAGTGTGAGCATTCAATTGCCCAGCAAGTCATAACAGATGAACAAAACACTTCAGAAATAAAACATTTCTTTAGAACTTCTATAACCGAACAAATGTTATGAAACATCTTGAATAATAGGAATAGTCTTGATTCCCATCATCTTAAAACTTCAATCATTTTCACTTTGAAATACTTTTATTCCTCTACCTTTGTCACACACATCCTGTCTGGCTAGAATCATTAGCACAGACTTAACAATAACGGATCATGTATAAACAGAATATACTTGTATTGAACATCTCAATCACAAAATAGTTCATATTATAGAAACACCAAAGTGTTCAAATTATGGCTCAAGGCCTCATACGTTCTACCACCTTATATAAATATCACACATTCACACATAGACAGAACTTCTCAAGTTCAACATCTGAGAAGTTTAAGAAACTAGCATTCATGTAATATGAATGAAGTTAGGAAACTTGCCTTATGCCCAGCTATAACTTACGCTGAACTGCTCATTTCAATTCCTATATAACACATAAGGAGAAAACACAAACACCAATTAGTCATATATTGAACTTACGCATGGGTTTACTTAACTTTACTTCTTAGGGTTCGCGTTCTTGCAATATAATTTTATGCGACTAACTTCCTTTACCAGTTTACGGCTTCATGACATACGGGGATGTCTTACTCAATGTTCATCATCTTGGATGATTATATTCTTATCTTCTTCTTATAATTTCTCTAAGACTCAGCACACATTGCGTCTCTGCTAGTAGTCCATATTGTACTCTAAGTGGTTTCCCACAAACAACCAACAAACAAGTTCCCGTCTCATCTACACTGCCATCACAGTGAGTTAGATCGGTTGCCAGTTTCGTATATGCCTTCGCTCTCTAAAGGAATTGTTTAGCCCAGCTCCCATATGTCAACCATCAAAGTTACGATTGTACCACAACCTAACTTCTCTTAACTTATACGAACTATTAAACTATAATGTTCGATTAAGTCAATTTCTTATTCCTTACGGCTTTCTGGCAACTAATTGTCATACTTCAGGATTAATTCCTTATCGACTCACATTCGACTTTTATTAATCGTATTACTGTTTGTTACGGCTTTCTTGATAATTCATATCTTATTAATACTTTCGTTATCCATTACATGAACCCCATGTTCATTACCCTCGTCGCTCAACCTCTAAGGAATCACAACCATAACAATCCATCACGTTTGTTCATCGCGACTACGGTCCCCAGATATCGGTTACGTAACCCGCGTTTTTATTCATTGTCATTTAATCTTGTTTAATCTATATGTTCAACCTTTATTAAAGGTTTACATCACTTGATTAAGTGTTACATTAGTTGAATATTATATTCTTTATCTTCCCTTACATTTCCCCAAGAGTGAAAGCGAGCTTAAAACTAATCTCTGGCTTTTTCCCAACACTCGGGCGCTACTGGCCGCCCTCCTTCTTCTTTATCTCTCGTCGTGTGCCAAGCGCGAGTTTGCAGATCTTACCCCGGCCCCGAGCAGCCACCACTCTATAAGGCATGACTGGTACCGCGGCGCCAAGCCCTAACCCTAGAAAATTTCTCTAGGTGTTAAATCAATTTTGGGATGCTTACTTCGTGATCTCATAACTCCTTCGTTATAACTCGGAACGAGGTCGTTCCAAAGCCATTATCTTCCTTATCGTACGTACTTTAATACCCCTCTAGCAGAAATGCATTATAAATCCGTTAACGTGCCATTTGATTGGCTTGATCTTCACCCTTTGTTCATTTTACGTTTTTAACAATCTTCGTTCGTTCGTCCGTAATTCGGTCATCTGAACTCGGAACTCATTCGTTCGTTAGTCCATGACTCACGTTTTCTATCTTCTCTTACTTTCTTATGAAACCCTACCCACTCGGGTTCATTTACTAACTTTCTAATTCTCGTTTGTCTTTTATGAAATTTTCACCATAACTTCGTTATAGCTAAGTTTTAATCCGTTCTTCATGAACGTTTCTACCGTTCCTAACCAAGAAATACACATCTAACTAATACGTGATGGTTTTAAACTTGTCCATCAATAACAATTATCCTACGATGGTTTTAAATTTGTCCATCAACAACGTTCTTCGTGTTCTTCGCGTGTTCTTTGTGTTCTTCGTTCATTCTTCATTTTAATCGATATTTTGAATTATGATTTCACTTTTTATTAGAATTTGATGTTATAGAACATCATTCCTTACTTATTTCACCTACTTATTCATATAATCCACTCGGATCGTTCTAATTCATTACGAATCTTATACTTCCTTAAGAAACTTATTAACTAAATTTCTTATTTCTTCTTTTCTCATAATTTCACCAATATGAAATCCTCTCTAACCTTATCTACTTCTTATCTTCATTAAGCTATGCTTTTAAACATAAAAACTTAAAGAAAAAAATATACGAGATAAGGTTTCGGATTACCTTTCTCCTTTAATCTTCTCCCGTCGGACAAAGTTTGTACGCGGGCTAGCCTTTCCTCCTCCTCCTCCTCCTCCTCCCATTCGAACTCTCTCTCTCTCTCAAGTGTCTTAGGATTTTCAAAATCCCAAAACAAAGAAATGAGCTTCCTATCTATAGAAAACCAAAGTTAGGGGTAGTTTAGTTATTTCGCCCACCTTAACCTCCTTACTATTCATTACTTAAGCCCTAAGTTTACTTAGCCTCCACACTTACTTAGACATTAAGTCTTCTTAGCCCTTAAGTTTACTTAGCTCTTAAATCTTCTTAGCCCTTAAGTCTTTTTAGCCCTTAAGTGTATTTAGCTCTTAAGTTAAGCACTTTACTTAGTTATTAAGCATAAGTACTTTACTTAGCTATTAAGTTTACTTAGTCATTACTTAACTTATTATTTACTTAGCCATTAAGACGAATCGTATTCTACGCATCTCATGTTCGTATTCTCTTATTTTCTTTGTATTTAATTTATACGATAATCGTATTATACGTCGTATCAATCCTCTTGCTATACTCGTATTCCTCACGCATAATAATCCTAATTATTATATGTAAACATTAAATCCTCAGAACTCACTTTTCCTAACCCTTAGGTTTTGAGTCCGCAGGCGAAAACTTTGTTTTTGCCATAACTAAAATATTATTAAATATTCCCTCACGTCTCAAAATTATACGTAATCAATAACTTCTCGGAATTTCAAAATAAATCTCCGAGCAGCCCCAGATAAATAGTGCATATTTCGTCTTTTTCCCCAGAAATATTTTTGTTCCCGGAAAATTTTTATTTTCGTCTTGAAAATTCTTATTCGATCAATCTAACTCGTAGGCAGAATACTCCCGACTTATAATCATCCTAGGTTCTAGAACGATTAATAAACACATAGCACATAATAGTATTAATACGAATTCATTTTATTAATAACTAATTCTTTAAACGTAAATTCTGGATAATCCAAAATTCCGGGTTGTTATATATAATCCAGGTACATTTTATCACACGAGTATACTTTAATAAAATAATAGTTTACAATATGCTAATGGGATATTATTCTAATGCATACCCACATACATATTGTCACATAGATAATGTATTTATAACATATAGTTTCAATATATTTTAATCGCTTTGCCACACATAATATACTTTTATAAGACTTAATATATAGTCACACAATGTCACACTACACTATATAGTTATATTTGTATTATCGCTCACATGCACATATCTATCAATATAATATTATTATTTTACAAACTTACTTATTTATATTAAATAAATAAATCATGTATCTCCTTAATTAATTAACACCAATATTAATTAATCCAACAATTGATTAATGTAGTTATGGATTTCCATAATCAATATTCATCTTTATATTATATTGCAAATGATAATAATTGTATATTACGAATCAATTACCAAGAAATTCATATTCCACCACAATTAATTAATATTAATTAATGGATTAACAATTCCGTTATCGGACATAACATACTTAATTCATGGTTTATCAATGTCACACATATCACATAATTGTTTCATTAAATTTCCAAAGTGGAAAATTTTATTTTCTCCAATCGACTCACAGGCGGCAATTTAGCCAATTTAGATCTTTTTGAGACGGCCAAGAATCATGCTAGCGTTCTCGACAATGCAAAGATCGTGCGCTTTACGCGTGCGATTTTCTATGCTAACTCGTTAAACATGACGTGAATTGATCTCCACAAAAGTGTTACTACAAGTCCACGAGCGTATTAATTACTTATATGAAATCACATGATCGACACGATTAATCTTTCTAATTTACGTTTTAATTCACATAGTGAATTTTCTTGTTTCACATTAGGCCACACAAGGCATTTCACAAATCTCTTTGTCACTTCACACTTCTTAATACGCATTGATTTAATACTAATCAATTATATTATCCAACTCATAATACAATAACACTTCTTTTCACATAAATAGTATTTCCATTAATATATTCATTTAATAATACGTAGAAATTCTCGGGTATTACAGCTTTAGTCATCTTGCCTAATAAACAAGACTCACATTTCTCATATTATTCAAAATCAAATGAATTCAAGAACCCATCTTTATAGAGTTTGGATATGCGTTTCTCATTTATATGGCCTAAACGACAGTGCTAGAGATATGTCGGATTTGAATCATTTGATTTAAATCGTTTTGTATTTATGTTATAGATAGACATTTCTAAATCAAGAATATAGAGACCGTTAAACAATTGTGCAACACCATAGCAAATATCATTTAAGTAAAACAAACAACGATTGTTCTTTATTATAAATGAAAAGCCTTTCTTGTCCAAACAAGAAACAGAAATAATGTTTTTGCTTATAGCAGGCACATAATAACAATCCTTTAATTCTAATACTAGCCCAGAGGGCAAAGATAAATGATAAGTTCCTACGGCCAGTATAACAACTTTTGCTCCATTCCCAACTCGTAGGTCAACCTCTCCTTTTTCCAAAGTCCTACTCTTTCGAAGTACCTGCACATTAACACAAATATGAGAACCACATCCAGTATCCAATACCATTGATGTAGAAGTAGACAAGTGGACTTCTATAATATATATACCTGAATCAGAAGTCGCACTTCCTTTCCTTTTCTTCACATCTTCCAAATAAGCATGACAGTTCCTCTTCCAGTGTCCAGGTTTTCCACAAAAGTGACATTCGCCTTCTTTAGCCACCCCACCTTTAGGTTTTAAAGCCTGTTTGGTTTTGGAAAAAGATTTAGATCCTATATTTTTCTTGCCTTTCCAATTTCCCTTAGCATTCCCCTTTTGCACCATCATTATGGGAGCGGGTCCTGCCTTTTTCATGTTGTTCTCGGTAGTTCTTAACATGCTCAACAACTCAGTAAGTGGTTTCTCAATTTCATTCATAAGATAGTTCATAACAAATTAAGAGTACCTATTGTTCAAAGATTTCAAAACAAGATCCATTTGGGCTTCCGGAGTGATTGTAAAACCCAACCTATCAAGATACTCAATATACCCAATCATTTTCAGCACATTTGGACCAACTGGATCACGTTCACCCATCTTGCAGTGATTCAACGCCTTGCTTGTATCATACCTCTCCTATCCAGCATGCCCTTCGAACAATTTCTTGAGATGCTCGATCATCTCATAAGCATCCATCAACTCATGTTGCTTCTGAAGCTCAGAGTTCATGGTTGCTAGCATGAGACAACTCACGTCCAGAGCATCATCTTGATGCTTCTTGTAAGCACTATGCTCCACATGTGGTGCAGTGACAGCTGGTGCTGCAGGAATGGACCTATCAAGGACATATAGCTTGCGCTCTTGTTTGAGGACAATCCTCAAGTTCCTATGCCAGTCAAGGAAATTAATTCCACTAAGCTTGTCCTTCTCAAGGACTGATCGTAGTTAAAGACTACCTGTGTTGTTGTTGTTTGCCATTGATATCTACAATTTATAAGTGCAATAAATAATAAGTCAAATTGCAGAGTTGATATTATGTAATTGATAATAGTATATTCAAAATATACCTCCCACTATTGTATTCAAATTAGTAGCCCTCACCATTAATTCGGAAATTATTTTCTATTAAATCTTTCTAGTGAGCCAAGATCCATATTCATTATGCCTTAAGTTAGCTTTGGCTAATCTCTTAAAACACAATTATTTAGGTAGACAACCCTTTGTCAATTATATCATATATAACTCTTGGATAGTTTGGTAAACAACATTTGTTTCTAGTCTATCTAATGGTAATTACCAAACTCCATGCCTCTAAGTCCATAATCCTATTAAGATAACTTAGTTAAGTCGGGCCCAATGATTTTAACAGTTAGGATATCACAATTATCCTATCGCATCTTACTTACATAAATAGGGTACTTTGTTTTGGCAAACCTACATCCATTGATCAAGGTCTTGATGAGTGTTATTCATTAGAAGGCATCTGATTTAGACTTAATAATTTAATGAGGAATTTTATAAATTAATTTTGATCTCACCAATTTTAATCTTATTAAACATGCACATTATTTATCATATCATATCGCATACAAGCATAAATAAAGTGCAAAATTAAATGTGTCACAGTTATGGCCCAATCCATTGTCAATCTTTTCAAGCTAATGAAAGATTGAAGGTCAATCTAAGGTGGTAAAAGATCTCAAAATAGTAGCTTCCTTGGATCTTCCTCATGCAAGTTCCTCGTCTCCATCATCATCTTTCCATCGTGTTCTCCATCTTGTCATATTCATCGATTATTGATTATTACATGACATAAAAAAACCTCGAGTTACATTCGAGGGGATTTATATGAGAAAAGAATATTACATTAGAATTTATAGAAAGGCACGACATGCAAGCCGCATTTCAAAACCAAAAACCACTAACCTATGGGTCTAAAGGCTATAACTGTGCACCATGCATATCACAATAAGCACATAATAGTTTATATATAATTAAAGAAAACTATAACTAACATATTGGGGTCACAACCATCGTGTGCTACGATGGGGGGGTCCAAGCGGGGTCGGGGGCAGCACCCTTGGAAATTTTTTTTGAACTACAATCTATATTATAGAATTTTACCATATGAAACTCTGAAACAATTCCAGAATCATATCAAATCAGCCATAACACACAATAACAGTACACCCAAAATATATCATATATGTCCAGTTTCGATTAATCATATTAATACGAATCTTAATTCTTCTAATCCAATTAGAACAGAAGATGTATTGGTATTCCAACTTCGATTATGATTAACAGAACATCATATACATGCATATATATTACAGATATAAATCAAAATACCAGAATATGCATAAAGTAGAATATCATATATTCAATTTCAGATCGGTAAACATGCATCATCATATATCATATATATCGAATACAATTAAAACACATAATCTGAATTAATGGTTTTCGCAAGTAGCTTTGATACCACTGTTGGGTTTTTGGCACATCAAAGCAATGCACATCGGAAAATAAATTGAACAAAACAATCTGAAACCCTAAAATAGGTTCCATGCGAAAATAGACATTAATTCAGTGTTTAAGAGATTATACCGATTATGAAAGGCTTTGATGCGGTCGAATCTCCAACACAATCCAAACGAACTGCGTCTCTACGGTATCCACATGAACGCCCTGCGAATCTTCGTACGATCTGCAGAAAGAGGGTGCTGCGGTACTAGCCACCAAAGGAATGGATTTTTGAAATTTCTCTCTAGTCTCTCTCTAAGAGCGACTAGGGTATTTAGGTTATGATTCGTTAACCCTAAAATGACTGCTACATATTATATATATAACTATTAAAATGGATTAATCAAAAACCCTTTTAAAATCCGAATTTATATATATATATATATATATATATATATATATATATATATATATATCTTAATTAAGTCTTACTTAATTAATATATCTATATATAAATTATCCTATTAATTTAAATTCGTAATTTAAATACTATCAATCATATTGACATATTTAAATCTTTACAATTTAAATTAATTCCCTTTTTAATTACGTTCTATGTGTGTGACCCTATAGGTTATTATTACGTTGACAATAATTTTAAAATCATATTATAAAATTATAAACAGTGAGCGGCATCTAGTAATGCATCACTCCTACCCAAGTAATAATAAAATTGATGATTCGATACAACCTTTCCGTGACCAATGTTTCAATGTAATTTAATCCTTTTAACCTTGACATCCTAGATTAAACTCGAGTCATGGAATATGTCATACTCTTCATAATTTAATCTGAGTTTTCTTGATCAATGAGTAGACTATATGAAACAAATCACTATTTGAGCATGGCCATGCATTTCATAGTCCTACTCAGTCAAGAGGCCTATGGATATAACCCCTAATAAATAGGAGGGTTAAATTCCTTCTAGATCACTCATATTTCTCACACGATTTATGATATACCCAATAATCACCTTTATAGACCACCCTATTAAAGGTGACCTTTGATGATATCAAAGTATATAAATTATCGTGTAGTAATATAGTGATTTCAGGTCGGAGGACCATTACATCATTGTCATTATGAGAATCCCTAATGACACTTCGATGCTCCACATAAAATTCTCATGGTGGGTCTGTCCAATACGTCCAATACATCGTTCTCTAACACATACCTATGCATTGACTTAATATCTCATATATTTATGACCAATGAGATTTGATTATCATTCAATCCACATACTAGTCTCAATGTATCATTTTTGTCCTATCAACAATGATACTCGACTAGGGACATTTAAGAGCAATGATACTAATTGTAATTATATAATCTCATGTTCAAGTCACATACTTGAAACTATATAATTTGTATCACTATTCTAAGGAATTTTATTATGTTAACATTTATATAATGCAGTAAATAAAACCATAATAAAATCATTCATTTATTCAATCAAATATAATATCAAAATGATAAGTAATTATATCAAATAATTGGCCTCTAGGGCATAAACTCTAACAGTTGCGATCTTGGAAAAGTCCTAAATGAATCTTCTATAATAACCTGCCAATCAAAGAAAACTTCTTATTTCCGACGGCGTCTTTGGCTGATCCCAGTTCATCACAGCTTCGACTTTAGAGGGGTCTATCGAAATTTCGTCCTTATCGATCACATGTCCAATAAATTATTCACACTTCGAAAATTTTGCATACAACTTCTCTATTCTCAATGCCTCTAATGTTACTTTCAAATGCTCTACGTGTTCTTCCTTGGTTTTTGAATATACCAAAATGTGATCGATAAAGACCACTACCAATTTATCCAAAAATGGTTTGAATACTCTGTTCATGAGATCCATAAATGCTATAGGCACATTCGTTAGACCAAATGACATCTCCAGAAATTCATAGTGACCATATCGAGTCCTAAATGTTGTCTTCGGCACATCCTCTGTAATAACCCAATATTTTCAATATAATTAAATAATAAATTTTGTATTTAATTTTTTTTATATATACAGGTAGGATTATGTGCAAAGAAAAGTATATGTATTTATGTGATAAATAAAACTTATTTATCATATGAATAATTATAAATAAATTCTTTTATGAATTATTGATCATTATAGAATATATTCTTATAATAAATTAATAATAATAGTATTAGTTATTTTCCGTAAAAATATGATTATTGTATATAGGATATAATTGTTAGGATTGTTATGATAAGTAATGAATACACTCTTAGATTTGCAATATCACTCTTGTGGACATTAATTCATGTCGTATAAGCAAATTAGCGATGAAGATTGACACGGGCCAAAGCTAAACCAGTCTTGGCACTAACAAAGGCAGTATGCAATGCTATTGTCCGTCAATGAGAAGATAAATCAAGCAATTGCTACTAAATGGTCGATTGGAGAAAATTATTATTTACTTTAGAAATTAAATAAAATAATTAGGTGATATGTGTGACAATAATAAGCCATGGAATAAAGTGAGTTATGTTCAATGAAGGAATTATTAAGTAAACCATTAATTAATATTAATTAATTGTGGTAGAATGTTGATTACTTAATAATTAATTAATAATATGTGATTACTATTATTTGCAACATATCTATAAATATAATAAGAATTATTTAGATAATTAATGATTATGGAGATCCATAAATACATTAAACGATGATGATTGGAGCAATTATTTTGGTGTTAACTAATCAAGGAAGTGAATAATTTATTTAATTGACATAAAACGAATAAGTTATTAATATAATAAGATTTTATTGACTATTATGTGCATGTGAGCAATATTATATGACTATACTATATAGTGTAGTGTGACGTTTATGTGATTACATAGTGAGTTTTATTGAAACTATATGGGATATGTATATCATGAAATGTGTAAGTAACCATATATTAAGGTTTATTAAAACTATAGGGTATAAACACATCATGAAGGTGTATGTGACAAAATGTATGTGGGTATATATTAAAATAATATACCATGAGCATATTGTAAGCTATTATTTTTAATAAAGTATACCGGTGTGATAAAAATTATACATGTATTATATGTATGTTACATTGCCATATTACATCTACTACCTTGAAATATTAAATATGTAAATCATATTGTGACACTAAGTTATAATGTATGGTTGATATGTGTATACAATATAGCATAAGAATAAGAGTTGTGTATAAGTATATGGTCTAATGTTGCAAGAGTGCTCAGTTAAATTGCTTGTCCCAAAATGAGTGTCCCATTTGCTCAAATCTCAATCACGTGTAGAACAAAAGGCTAAGGCCTATGTTCTTCCTTTCCTTACAAGCTTTCCTAGCTAATGATCATGGGGGGAGTGGTGATCATGATGCAAATCACCAACCAATTACCAACTCCTCCTTACCTTTCATGTAATCCTGTCATCCATGAGTTTGGTTTAGTGGGAAATCTCATTGTCTGTGTATTAGATTTCCTATAAGTATGAGCTCCCCTTCCATTTTTCCATTTGCTGAGAATTCCAATGAAGGTGAGGTAGAGAGCATACCAGTAGTCTACGAGCTTGAGAGTTCATTACGAGCAAGTTCATTGCACATTTCAAAGGTATAATTCCATTTTCCTTGCTTCCATTTCATTCTCTGTAAAAAAAATGGAGTTTGAGTTCTTGAAAGTCAAATTCTTAATTTTGTGGAATTAGATGATAATGAGATTGGGTAATGGTTGTATGGTTGTTATATAACTACATAAGCATGATGAAACTGATACATGGTTGTTTATAATCAAAATTGTGAATAATTTTTGTGTTTGGGCTAAACTTCAACCGAAGCATCGTATTCTGGCTCGAACCGGGCATGGCCTTGATGTATACCATAATAACATTTCAAAGGCAGCAGCAGCAATTCACTCTCCTCTGCTTTTAGTTTCGATTTACGCTAAAATTTACTAAGTGTGATCGATTATTATAACATAAACTAGCATGAAAATATGTGTAATGTGTAAATATAAGTATAGTTAACCTAATGAGAGCATGTTTAGATTAACATACATGATTAACGAAGGAGTAGAGTTTAAAATGGATTTAGGACTGAAGAAATGAACTTGATATGTATGTATGCTATGTTTATATTCTGACTTTGCAAGCATTGGTATGATTTAGAAAGGCATGAATAACCCGTTAACTTGGGTTCATATGATTCATAGTTCTTTGCTCGTGACCACTCTACTTAGGATTTGTATTAAAGAACTTTTAACTTGGTAAATTGAGCTAATATGCATGACTACTACATACTCTATATTCTGACTTTGTGAGCATGATAACATGACTTGACTATATATGATTAGAGCCTTAAAGTTATCTTGTATGTGTTAAATTGCATTGTTCAAGCTTACAATAGTTTTAAAAGTAAACTTGAACATATTTTCTAAATATAGTTGCAACACATGAATGTTTAGATTCTAAAAGATTAAGAGGTCATGATACGTCTATAATATCCCTATACATGATCTATATGTATTGAACATGGAGAACCTACTAGTGAGGTTACTAAGGAAAATATGAGAATGTTAACATACTACTTTGGAAGTTAGAATCTGACTTATATGAGCATGTTTGATGGTACTTATAGACGTGCTAATGTATCATACATATATGCCTACGATGTGAAGAGTGTGAAATCAAGTTAGAACTAAATAAAGCATGTTTTCAAAATAATAACTATAATAGTTACACATATGTGCTATGAATACTCACAAGCATGCCTAATATGAGTTATACAACTATCTTGAATGTTTATAACGCAAGCATGTTAGACTTAGTGGTTTCATGACCTTGAATGGCCTTAACTTGTTGAAATGTTAAACTTAGAACCATGTTATGAAAGTAGGAAACCTAGATTGACTTAAAAACCAAGGAATGAATGTTGTCATGATAGTATGTATGTTGCGTTCTTGCCGGACAGAAACCACAAGGGAACAGCTAAGTCTTGGCTTGGCTAGAGGGTTGCTCAGCTGCACCGGCCCTAGGCCTAGCCTTGGCGCAGCTGCGCCAGTCTAGAATCTGAGATAGTGTAATCTGATTTTTGATAGTTGACTTATATGATGACTATATTGCTAGAAGTGGTTTAAAACCTTGATACATGTATATATGTGAGGATTAAGAAATAGTATGGTGTTTGTCTTGTAAAAGAAAAGTCCATGGAAGAAAAAAGAAACTTAACCTTGAGCATTCTTAAATTTCTTATGAAATAACTAGATAATTGATTTCGTGGTAAACATATAAGCTGATTTTGTACTATATGTGTATACTTAAATCATGCCGAGCTTGATTAACGAATGTGTTAGCTAATGAACATCTTATACTTAAAATACGCTATAAATAGGATTCGAAAGTGTTGATTTATTAACTATAAATAACAGTATGATGTGTTATGATATTTTATTCTAATCAATAGAACAATATTATAAATGATAGGTTGTTGAATTAAGGATAAAACTAAGTTGTGTAAGCATCAGACCAGGCAAGTATCCTAAACTCTTATTTTACTTTATTCAATGGATATCGTAAGCAAGTATCTTACCTTTGCATTTTCTTTATGCAATGGACATGATTAAGAATGTTTCAGAATTATATTATTATTGTACTAGAATATTAACCCTATTGTTATATATGTTATATCCGATCATTGATTATCAACATGGTACTATATTGTAATTCAAATATATATATTTTATTCGTTATTTTCTAAACATAGTTATACAAATGTCCTCACTTGGAAAGTCATTGTATTTAATCACATGTTATATATATATATATATATATTGATACCAGTATGTATACATGAAGTAAGAGTCGTCTAAGCTATTTGACCAGCTAGACGCAGAATTAGAAATATCGTTGAATATGATAAAACCTTTTTATATCCAATCAAATTGTTTTGGTTCGGATTTTAGACTAGTATGAACATCCTGAACATTGGAAAACTTTTATGTGCCCAAGGAGGATAGAGTGAACGATAATATCGTTCTTGCATGTAGTATTGATCAATACAGGGCATAACGGGCTTATCACCCCTCGTGCACGTAAGTTATGACGATTTTCGGATGAAGTTCTGCTAAACCTATTCGAAAATTGAGAACAATGTTCATAGTATGTCACCTTAACCCTATTTATAGTCAGTACATAGTTTCAAAATTTTGATAGAGAGTGGTTATGTTATTATTATCGGTTCAGATTACTTCACAACCATTGATTTGTTGTAGAAGGGTAGTACAAAGAAAACATTTAATCCTTTCAGCTAATATTTATAATTGTTATTACTTGTTGGGCACTCAAATGCTCATCCTTGCTTAAATTAAATATTTTCAGTTAAGTATGACCAACCAGAGGGCTCTGCCATGAATAATGGGAAAGGAAAGCTATCGAAATAAGTTTGTGTTATCATATGTAATAGCTAGACTTAAATAAGATGATGTTATTTATTATCTATAATGTAATGAAATGTTTTAAGGTCGCATAACTGGGATTTAAAAAAGTTTGATATGTAAATTAAGTTTGATATTTATGACATTATTATTATTATTCCGCTCAAAGAAATGGTATCGTGAAGCACTGAATTCAGGTTTCAAGTACCTGAATTTGGGGGCGTCACATCCTCTGACCTCACCTTCAGTTGATGATAACCACTCCTCAAGTCTATCTCTGAAAAGTATCTTGATCCCTTCAATTGATTAAACAGACCGTCGATCCTCTATAATGGATATCTATTCTTAATAGTGACCTTATTTAGTTCTCTGTAGTCGATGTAAAGTTGCATCGTCCCGTCCTTCTTCTTCACAAATAATATCGGCGCCCCCCACGATGATATATTCGATTAGACGTACTTCTTGTCCAATAGCTCTTGTAGTTACACCATCAATTCTTTTATCTCTACCAGAGCCATCCGGTATGGTGCCTTCGATATTGGGGTCGTTCTTGGGGCTAAATCGATCACAAACTCAACCTCTCTATCCGGTGAAGGTCCTGGCAGATCATCTGGAAATATGTCTATGAAGTACCTCACGACTGGTATATCTTCCACTTTCGGGTTCTCTTTATGACTGTCGACTATGTAGGCCAAATATCCCACACAGCCTTGTCTTAACAACTTCTTGGCTTGCATCATCGTCAGAAAACTCGCTTGTCTAGGCGACTTGTTACCATAAAACACAACCTTTGACGGAGTCATAAGGTTAATACATTTCTTCTGACAATCAATTACAGCCCCGTAATTGAATAACCAATCCATTCCCAGAATGACGTCAAATTCCACAAGTCTAATCAGGATAAGATCTACGTTCATAATATTACCCTTAATATTCACCCTATAATTCTTGTGCACGTATTTAACAGGGATCACTTCTCTATTCGCAATTTCTATGTTCATGGGGTATTCTAACTCATCCTTATGCAATTCTAAGTTCTTAGCAAAGTCATCAGATATAAATAAACAAGTAGCACCCGAATCAAATAACACATAAGTATTAACTTTATTTATCAGAATGATACCTGACACCACATCACGAGACTGCACAACATCATGCACTGTCATGTTGAAGGTCCTGGCGGTCGGTCGATTGGTTGCGGTTAGTCCCGTGACAGTTAAAGAACTTCCACCGCTGTTTCCCATATTCCCTCCTGATCTAGCCTCTCCAGACCCCTTCTCTAGATAGTCCCTTGCTAGATGGTCCTTTAAGCCGCAAGTGAAGCAGGCACCCTTATTTGGGTTAGGACAGTTAGGTGTTATGTGGCCTTCCTGACCACAATTGTAGCACACCCGTTTTCCTTTCATACAAACTCCCAGGTGAGCTTTCTCCCAGGTCGGGCATGCTTCGATTCTCTTCTTCTGACTTCTTTGCTAATTTCCAGTTGATGAGTTGTAAGTCCACTTCCTCTTCTGATTGTTACTTCCTTCCGTGTTACTGCCCCTAGTTTTGTTATTTCCTTCACTTTCACTCTTCTTCTTTTTCTGATCTTGGTTATATTTGGTTACCACATCACTTCCACCTTCAGCGAGTATGGCCTTCTCCAGCACCCCATCAAAAGTGTTCAATTAAAACATTGACACTTTGCTATACAACCAGGGCTTCAGTCCCTGCTCGAATCACCTAGTCTTTCTCTCATCAGTATGCACTTGATACGTGGCAAACCTAGCCAACTCGTTGAATTTCTCTGCATAGTCAGGTACGGACATATTCCCCAGTTTCTACTCCAGAAACTGGACCTCCATTTGGTTTTGCGAGCTGGCAGAAAATACATCTCGAGAAACATCTCCATGAACCTCTCCCAGGTAATCACACCTTCACCTCCCCGGACCTTATTTGTATTCCACCAATAACTGGCTTAAGATTTCAGCATTAACGTCACGTAGGCGGTTTTCTGGTCCTCTCTAACTCTGGCGAAAACTTTTTCCATCTCCATAACCCAAGTTTGAGCCTCTATCGGGTTCATGGAGCCTTTAAACTCTAGCGGTCCCACCGCCTTAAAGTCCTTGAATGTAGTATTTGGTGGAGCTTGTGGTTGATTGTTAATCGCTCCTGTCAGTAAATTCACCAACTGTTGAATGGGGTTAGCATTGGCGTCATTATTGTTGGTATTCGTTAACCTTTCCTGGGATGGTCGATGATTTGGTCGTCTTCTTGGCGGCATTTTTCTGTTAAGAAATATGCTTATTAGATCTTTATTCAATTCTCTAAATATTTAAGGCTTAACTCAAACATTTTAACATAATCACTTAACACATTATTTCAAATAACTCTGATATATTTATTTAACCAAAAGTTTTAACAAAATACGATATCATCACTGCTATTTACATCAACTATCCCGAGATAAAAAAAATACACAGGATTTAAAACATCAAAATATTCCTCTATTTATAAACACATCGGAATTTACATTATTAACTACCAGATAGGTTTTCACATAATTAAATTATTCCTATCACTCCCTGCTAAGGCGTTGAATAGCTTTGATATGCTCTTCTTCCATAATGCGGGACATCGTCCTACGATCTAGCATGTATGATGGTAGTCCTTCAAACTGAATTGGGTATCTCATAACTCGATCCTAGGCCTCATCAATTGCATTTTGAACCTTAGAGTGCATCTCCTCAAGCTTAGCCTTCTTCGCCCAACAGTTCTCTTTTGTAAGATATGCATGTCGTGATTCCTTTACCCATGCCTACTCTGCTATGGCCAACCTTGGTGAGTTTTCTTTCAATTCATTCTTAAACTCCTCTATTTCCTCTGACTTCTGCTCGGTTTGGCCCTTCTCATGAACCAAATCTCACTCTACGTTTCCCAGACGTGTGTGAAGAGCCTCAACCTCTCCATCCCTCTACTCGATGGTAAGTTGTTGAATAACCGTCAGCTCCCTCAGCCCCTAAACAGTATCTTGAAACTTTATGTTACGATCATATAGCTCGTCGTATAACTCGGTACTGATAGAGTTCGATGGGAACTCATCTTCATCCTTTTCTTCCTCAGGGTTCTCCTCTAGATCAGGCTCATGCTCTTGACCAACAACAGTGATCAATAGAGATGGCTCTCTCTGTACCAACTTCTCCCGGATGACATGAATATCTCGGGGCTCCTCCTCTCTAGGTACTCGGGGTTCCTCCTCCCCAGCTCTACTAGATCCTCCAACATCTGACATCCTGACAAAACAATTTTTAAGTTTTAGTTACTAATCGATACTCGCAAGCACATAAGTTTATCACATAAGCACATAAAGTGTGACGCCCCCAAAATAGGTATACATCACCCATCTTGAGTAGCCAAATACATGGTACAGAATTCAAATACAAACTTAATTATACAACAGTCGTGTAGAATACGACTAAACATATGCTGTGAGTTTTAATACAAATATTGTCATCTAGACAATATACAAACTCAATGGAGTCCTCACTACATTTATTGTCACACTATTTAACAGAATAGTGAGGACTACTAATGCTATCATCTGGACCGTCACTCCATTCCCCGACTAGTCCCAGCTACGTTCTCATTTCCTGAAGAGAACAGTGAAAGAAAGGGTGAGCTCAACTAGCCCAGTAAGAAATATTATGACTAAGATAATGCAGAATAATTTATCGTTAGCCTTCAACAGTGTTAAACTGATAAAACATAACAAACATCAAATTTAACTGCAGCGGAACAAGCAATCCATTAGAAGAGTCAAGTAGAGAATAAAATCTACTATCTTCTATGATTTTAAAAGGTTTTTCATGACTTTTATCGCTGAGACTCAGCTTAATAAATAATCCACATCATCCACCAGACTACTGACAAGGATATTCATTAGTATCACAACCACAAATTATCCATGCACTACGGCCAAGGATATTCGTGTATTCATCAATGGTCATGATCCTGCCAACAGCTGTCCATCAATGCACTACGGGCCAATGAGGACTTTTTCCATATCACTTGTAACATTACGGTCATGATTACACTGAATAATCCCTGGTCATAATCATACCAAGTCCATCTATGCACTACAGGCCACAGATGACTTTCAATATAATATAAACATGAGGATGATGACAATGATATAAGAATTCAATAAAATAATTTCAAGAATTAATTTATCCAGGAACTAATGACGTCCAAATTTTCAACATGATACTTCTTTGTAGAGTAAAATTCAAGATTTCTCAGAAGAATATTTCCATGAAAAGATAATGGATGAAGCGCAAATATTAAGGATATTCCACTAATTTTATGGAGTATAGAAGTCAAAACTTTAACCAACTGAGTATAAAAAAAATGGAACAACAAAAGAAATCACCAGGCATGCGATAGACCGCACAGGAATACTATTCTATAGTTTCTCTATAATTTATCTCTCTAGAGTTTCAGTGAATTCGTAAGAAATAATGAAGGAATGAGCTTCTATTTATAGAAGAATGGAAGGGCACTGTGTAAGGAAAACATCACAGACGCAATAATACACGGATGAAATTTTTATAACCTACGGATGCACAAGTCAAGCCTTCCTCCAATAAGATCAAAGCAACCAAAAAAAACCACTACCACCCGACAACCTTAGGATTGTTTCTTCACCCTCATCATTTCAAATGCAAAAGTTATATATATACA
Source organism: Panax quinquefolius (assembly GCA_020205615.1). Classification (NCBI taxonomy): domain Eukaryota; kingdom Viridiplantae; phylum Streptophyta; class Magnoliopsida; order Apiales; family Araliaceae; genus Panax; species Panax quinquefolius. The sequence continues at coordinate 43,087,187 of CM035165.1, forward strand.
TATATTACCCACACCACATATAATATATACATAATACACTCCACCTTTTCCACCATCCTCCACTAATATTACAAACACCCACGTCATTATCACACACACACACCTTACACCTATCACTATCATATCATCACTTTTCCACTCACATTATATATATATATACACACATCACAAACCATATTTATAAATATATTTTACCTCTCCTTTATGTAACTTCCTCTCACCCCTATTTCCAAAATCAGTTTTTCAACACATGTGGCCCCCACATATAGGCCCCACCTTTAAATAATTTCTACCGCTTATTTTGAAAAATGGGTAAATGGGGGTCCATAAAATACCACAAATACTTCATAAAAAAACTCCTCAATATTTTCAACAACATTTATCACCATTATTATAATTCACAATATTAATCGAACAGGTCGTTCCCAGGAAATAGGGGGCTTTCCAATAAGGATTTTTCTATATTGGCGCGCAATTAGGTGACCAAACCTCTCCTTGACAGAACTTCTAGACATCGTTAATATTGTAAATAATAATATTAATAACTTTGTCATCTCAATTATTGATTTAATAATATATAAAATATTGACAATAATTGAATCAAATAACGTGAGATACTATGCATCAATTATTATAGCAATAATTGAACAAAACTGAGTGACTTCTCACGTAAGCATCAATAATCAATACTGTGTGCTACTGTGCAACTACGCGTATTACTGTACTTTTAACACCGGGTGTTTCAATAGTTAACGGTAAAACTTTCGCTGTTACTTTCATAAAAAGATATTTTTATCGTTTTCTCAATTCGACAATAATTCTGTTGTGGGGTCCACCAATGATTGTGTCGTCATACGAATATTCCCTGTTAAAACGAATATTCCCCGACCAATCGAATATTATATAACAACTTGCGTACTTTGCAAAATTTATAAATATTACCCACAACTATAACATTATATCAAATTCATTCCATAATATTCAAAAATGATATTTATAGAAAATTCATCTTTATTTATAAAAGATGGGGTCTTACAACCTCCCCTTCTTATGAAATTTTGCCCTCGAAATTAGGGTACGTACCTGGTATGTCGAAGAGGTAAGGATACCTTGATTTCATTTCAGATTCTAACTCCCAGGTCATTTCCTCAACATCGTGGTTCCTCCATAAAACTTTGACTTGAGGTATAGCCTTGGAGCGTAGAATATGTTCCTTCTTATCTAAGATTTGAACAGGAACCTCTTCATACGTTAAATCTTCCGCTATTTCTTCCGGTTCTAACTCAATAATGTGGTTCGGGTCTTTCACATATTTACGTAACATGGATATATGAAAAACGTTATGAACACGAGACATACTTGGCGGTAAAGCGAGTCTATAGGCCATAGTTCCTACTCGATCGAGGATTAAAAATGGGCCGATGAATCGAGGATTGCGCTTTCCTCTCTTTCCAAATCTCGTAACTCCTTTCCATGGAGCAATACGTAACAACACATGATCTCCTATATTGAATTCCACGTCCTTTCGATGAGGATCAGCATAACTCTTTTGTCGATCTTGTGAGGTTTTTATACGTTATCGGATCGTTTGAACCTTTTTCGTAGTCATACGTACCAACTCCGGTCCCAACAACGTGGCTTCACCCACCTCATCCCAGCATATTGGGGAACGACACTTTCTTCCATACAACGCTTCGAATGGAGCCATGCCAATACTTGTTTGATAACTGTTGTAGTAGGAAAACTCCACCAATGGTAAGAACTTGTCCCAACTTCCCTTGAAATCAAGGACACAGAGTCTTAATAGATCTTCAAGAGTTTGAATAGTCCTCTCCGACTGTCCGTCTGTCTGAGGATGATATGCCGAGCTAAATCGTAAGTCTGTGCCCATAGCTTTTTGCAAACTAACCCAAAATCGTGAAGTGAATCTTGGGTCTTGATTAGAAACTATGGATACAGGCATACCATGGAGTCTTTAAAATCTCGTTTATGTACATACGAGCAAGACGTTCAAGTGTATATGTTTCTCGTATCGGTAAGAAATGAGCAGACTTGGTCAATCTATCAACAATGACCCAAATCACATTTATACCTTGAGAAACCTTAGGAAGACCGGTAACGAAATCGATGGTAATGTGCTCCCACTTCCATTCTAGAATTTCAAGTGGTTGTAATGGACCTTTTGGTACTTGATGCTCCGCTTTAACTCGTTGACAAGTTAGACACCTTGAGATAAACAACGCTATCTCTCTCTTCATATTGCTCCACCAAAATGTATGACAAAGATCATGATACATTTTGGTACTCCCAGGATGGATTGCAAATGGTGTGTTGTGCGCCTCCATCATGATTTTATACTTTAAATTAGGGTCATTAGGAACACAAAGTTTGGAGTTGACTCTAAGTATTCCTTCTTCATCAACTCTTGCTTCTGGCATAGCACCTTCTTGTACCTTCTGGCACTTTCTTCCTCATATGCATCACCTCCAGGTCTGTAGTTTGAGCAGCTTTAACTTTATCGATTAAAGTCGGTTCTACTCGTATATTCGCCATCATCATATGGGTCCCTGGAGTCTTTAACTCTATCTCTATACTTTGTAAGTCACACAAAATGGGCCTTTGTGTTGACAATATTGCACTCGTACTTGCATATAATCTTCTACTCAATGCATCAGCTACCAGGTTTGCTTTTCCAGGATGGTATTGGATGGTATGATCATAATCTTTCAACAGTTCAAGCCAACGTCGTTGTCGCATGTTGAGTTCCTTTTGAGTGAAGAAATATTTGAGGCTTATATGATCCGTAAAGATCTCCACTTTCTCTCCATACAAGTAATGCCTCCAAATTTGAAGTGTGAAGACAACAGCTGCCAACTCTAGATCATGAGTGGGATAATTCCTCTCATATTCTTTGAGTTGTCTTGAGGCATAGGCTATAACTTTCCCATGTTGCATGAGAACACATCCTAACCCTTTGCCTGAAGCATCACTGTAGATGACAAATCCCTCCGAGCCAGATGGTATTGTCGAGCAGTCTTTGAAATGAGTCTCCTCTTGAGTTCATGAAAACTCTTCTCACATTCCTCGCTCCAATAATTTTTTTGTATCTTTCCGAGTCACCGAGTTAATGGAGTAGCGATTCGAGAAAATCCTTCCACGAATCTCCGATAATAACCAGCTAAGCCGAGAAAGCTACGTACTTCGGTTACTGATTTAGGTTGCTCCCAGCTTTGATTAGCTTCAATCTTTGTTGGGTCAACAGATATTCCATGACTTGATACTACGTGCCCAAGGAATGCTACTTCCTCAAGCCAGAACTCACATTTCTTCAACTTGGCATAAATCTTATATTCACGAAGCTTTTGGAGTACCAGCCTCAAGTGTTGTTCAAGATCTTCACGTCTTTTGGAATAAATAAGGATGTCATCAATAAAGACGACCACAAACTGATCCAAATATTTCTTGAATACTCGGTTTATCATATCCATGAAAGCAGCAGGAGCATTAGTCAATCCAAAAGACATGACTAGGAATTCATAATGCCCGTACCAAGTTCTGAAAGCCGTCTTTGGAATGTCATCAGTTCTAATCTTCAATTGGTGATATCCGGAACGAAGATCAATCTTTGAAAATAATTTGGCTCCTTGCAATCCGTAAAAAACAGTCATCAATACATGGCAATGGGTACCTATTTTTGATGGTGACATGGTTCAACTCCCGATAATCAATACAAAGTCACATACTCCCATCTTTCTTCTTCACGAATAGAACAAGAGCACCCCAAGGAGACGTACTAGGACGAATGAAACCAATGTCTAGCAATTCTTGTAATTGGGTCTTTAACTCCTGAAGTTCAATAGGAGCCATTCGATATGGGGCTTTGGAAATGGGTTTTATACCGCGTTCAAGGTCGATACAAAATTCAATTTCACGCTCCGGGGGTAGGCCAGGAAGTTCTTCGGGGAATACGTCAGGAAATTTATTAACAACAAAAATATCATTCAAAACTGACGTATTTTTGTTTAGATCCGTGACATGAGCTAAGAAAGCTTGACATCCATTTTTCAATAAACGAATAGCTTTATGGCTTGAAATGACATTGATTGATTTTAATGGTTTAGTTGCTTGAATTTGCATAATAGGTTGGTTAGGAATATGAAAGCAATCAATTTTTGCATGATGAGTAGTTAATCAATCAATCCCTAGAATCACGTCAAATGCAAGTATTTTCAATGAAATAAGATCGACAGGTAATATGAGGGTACTGATTTGAACCAAACAAGACTTATAAACAGTGGATGTAATGAAGGTTTCTCCCAATGGAGTTTTCACAGATAAGTCAAAGTCTAATTTCTCTGAGTCAAATTTAATCGTTGGCGCAAAGTAGGAGAAATAAAAGAATGGGTAGAACCAAAGATCAAATAAAGTATAGACTTATTTAGAGTTTATGATAAGCTTACCCGTGATGCCCTCATTCGGGTTCCTTGCTTTCGGGAGGTCACAAAAATGCTCTCCTTGCACTACTCTGGCTTTGACTTTTCTCGGGACTGACCTTTGGTGCCTCCATCCTAGGTGAACTTGTCTTGGGTGAACGACAAAAAATCGGCTAAGTGACCTTCTCTTCCACAATTATAACATGCTTTGACTGACATCGCGTAGTTTGAATTTGTGTCCCTCATTCGCATTTGAAGCATATGATAGGTGGTCATTCTCCTTCCTTAACAACGGGTCTTTGGTCTTTGACGTCTTTCCATCATTGTTGAATCTCCTCTTCTTGAAATGTCCATTCTTATTGTTTTGGCTCGATTACCACCGAAGTGGTTACCATTTCGCCCGTTGATTCCCTCCACGCTTGTTGTCACCACTTCATGATCGCTGCTCTCCATTTGGTATTATCATTTGGTCACCGCTTCTCTTTTTGTTATATTGACTCGTTATCGCTCTCTACTAACTGAGCCCTATTTACATCATATGAATACAAACACAGTTTATGAGAAATAAGATGTTGACGTATCTCCAGCTTCAAACCTCTTAAAAACATCCGCATCATTCTCTCTTCATTATCCACCAAGTGGGACGCAAATCGGGATAACTCGACAAACTTTGCTTCGTACTGCGACACGGTCATAATATTCTGTTCCAACTTGATGAACTCCACCTCCTTCATGTGACGAATACTTTCGGGAAAGTACTTGTCGTTGAATAGTTCTTGGAACTTCTCCCAAAACATTTTCGATTGGCGGCGTGTTTAGTACGCTTTCCGATTCCCACCAAGTCTGCCTCTCCTACATGACATAAAAGGCGTGAAGGGAACCTTTTGCTCCTCGGAGTATCCCAAGACATCAAATATCTTGGTGATCTGCTTTATCCATGCTTCCGCCTTAAGTGGTTTTGGCTCTCCAATAAACTTCGGTGGTCCCAGCTCCTTAAACTGTTTAGCAGTGACCGTCTGAGAGTTTCCAGTGTGTCCACCTACATTTTGGACAAGAGACGCTCTCGCCTGTTGTTGCATGAATTGCATAAAGCCTCTGAACATTCCATCATTCATCATTTGGTCAGTGTTGTTGTTTGCATGAGGATTGTCGCCTTCCTGATGTACATTATCCTGATTATTGATATGTGGTGAATCAACGGTCTCCTGTTGTGATGCCCCAAAATAGGTATACATCACCTATTCTGAGTCACCAAATACATGGTACATAATACAAATACAATCTTTAATATACAAAAAGAGAGCTGTGAGTTTTATATACAAATATTGTCTTCTAGACAATATCCACTCTCAGAATAAGTCCTCATTACATTTATTGTAACGCCCGAGAAAATCGAATTTTTATGACAATTAAATTTTTATTTGATTATGTGAATTAAATGAGTTTAATTGATTTCTTTGTGAGTAAGCTATGTGAAGGTCATTCTATGACCTAGAATGTGCTAACGTGGTTAGTATTCTGGCTATATGAAGGTCGTTCTATGACCTAGAATATCCGTAGAAGGAATGTCGTTAGGGTTAATACGAGTGTTGTACATGAGGTGATACTATTTAGTATCTATGTATAATACATTGAGTAAATACGAAGTACAATACGATTATTGTATGAGTAGTATACGGAGATAATACGTGAATTGTGCATATGTGGCACGATTAGTATTATAGAATTAAGTTAAGACTTAATGACTAATTCATTTGAGTTGGATTATTAATTAATCTAATCATTTGAATGATCAAGGCCCAATGTTAATTTAGTTAAGCCCAATTCATTAAAACCAAATCGTGGGTCGAACCGGTGGGTCACCGAATGGGTAAAACCCATGGGATGTCACATGGGGCAGTGGGCCGGCCACCTTGGTGTGGAAGCCAAGCATACGGCTTGGTCACTAAGTCTTTTACTTGGTGACCACACATGAATAGTAAGGAGGTGGTGGTTTAAAGTCCAAATTGCCCTCCATTCTAGTTTTCTATAAATAGAAAGCTAGGTTGATTCATTTAGGAGTTTTCAACTTGCCAACCTTAGATTATTGAGAGAGAAAGAGAGCTATACTTGCAAAACATACACTTTGAAAGCTTGATCTTAGAGTTTTCCAAGAAAGAAAACCAAGAGTTCTTAAGGTATAATCCTTACCTTTCATCTCCATCTCTTTTAGATTTTCTTTCATCTTAGAGAATCATAGAATGGGTGGAATATGTCTTGTGTGAGGATGTAAAGATGACTTACCATAGATTCAATCTCTATAAGTCATGAGATTATAAGAATCATAAGGTTTAATATAGTTTTAAACCATGAAAACATTGATAGTTGAGATCGATTGTTGATAAACAATTGAGCTCCATCAATGCGTTAGTATATGCATCTTGTTTGGTTAGGATGTAGATATAAAATTCATGGAGTATTCCATGTGATTTGGTTTAGAGAACCTTAGCAACGAAGTTATGGCGAATTTTACGGAAATAGACGTTAAACGTCGAAAACGTAGAAATTCTGGAATTGTAGTCGAAAGTTTCCGTGAGACTTAAAAACGTTGGTTTTCAATGTCAACACGTGAGATAGGGTGATTTAGAGTTGTGGGTTCGAGAATCGTCGGATTCCGCCTTAAAACGAAGAAAACGAGCATTGAACGCTCATTAACGTTTACGAACGTCTATAAAATGTACTCAATAGTGAATTCTGAGTTAACAGATTCGAAAGTGTTGAATTCTTATATGAAGACATAAAGGATGTAATTCCTGACTTGTAGGAATTTGAATTGGTTAATTCGGATGTAAAACGAATAAATTAGGAAGCCGGGAGTTTCGTTAGGAAACCAAAACTGGTTTGGCCAACTGGTGCACATACTGGCAAGTGCGACATAAAACCGATACAAAGTGGTGGCGCATGCGCTGGACTTGGCCAAATACCACCTTAACTTTCGTGTTGCAGCGCCACTAAAATACAAAGGATGCTACGCCGCAGCACCGGTAGTGGAAAAAAGTTGACCATGTTAGGTTTTAAACTTCAGTTGTTTCGAGACCTACCCGAGTTGAGTTTATATACTCAATAAATGTACTAATACTAATCCTATATTACCTATACGAAGGTATATGATATGAAACTTAGGAATGTAATGCATGTTAACAAGATATGTACAATGAACAAAGTTGATACCATATCAAACAATGTTTGAGTCCGGTTAATAAACGTCAGTTGAGTGATAAACCGGGACGAAGGGTAATAGGTCATGTTGACTTTAATAAAGATATTAAGTTAACAAAGACATAGAATAGAAAGAAGCTTGTAAGAACAATGTGAATAGTTGTTTGATAGCTAATTACAGTGTGCTATGTGAATATATCATGTAGATTCTGTAAAGGCTGTGGTCAGTCGAGTAAGTTATTTGAAAACGCTGAAAGGCAAGTTTTCTTAACGCTTCTCTAACTTCCATGTTAGCCAAGTTTTATGTGATTCGTTGAACTGAATTGCAAGACTTGTTTTAAAGAAAGGGTCGATGTTAGATTTTAACTCGGCTAGACTATTCGTAATATATAGATTGATTATTATTCATATCATTCTATATAGAAATGTTAATGTTATCCTATGCTAAGTAATTGGTACGGACGTGAAGGTAAGGTTTGTCTTTGAACAAACAAAAGTATTTTTCATCGATTATTCGATGGGCACGCGAGTTTGCCAAAAATATTAAACGTAAATACGTTTAATTAATGAGTGTTGATCAACATAGAAGTCTACTATAAATTTGATCACCTAGAAGTGCTCATAAGTTATACGGATGAACGGCCTTAGTCTTGTGGACTCCTTTTCAAGTATGAAAACCCGAAATTTCTTGTTCATGCTCATGGTCTATTAACCGGTTTAGAATTCTTAATCTATTCTATACTTTGGGAATTGAAGTTATGAACTGTTAGAGTATTATTGATTCATAATACTTCATAACTATTGTTCAGTTATGTTGGAATTGTTATATAATTCATGAATGTGGTATTCCTGTTATCCTTGATTAAACTTGTTGAGCTGTCATACTCATTTCTTGCGTGAATTATATAACTGCAGTTTAAGATGAACGTACTGTGAATGCCAAGAGAGATAAGGGCAAAGCTAAGATGGATGCTTAGGCATTGTGTAATAGTTTAGTAAATTTGTATGTATTATACATTATGAACAATGAACGATGTAACCGGTTTATGAACCTGGGAAGGATTATACTTTGATTGTAATAAGAAGATAGTAATTATCTTCATTTTGTTTTATTTCGATGGAATGATTGTATTGATGTTAGTACAGTGGAGCACCATCTGTCGGGTTGGAAGATACCCGAATTTGGGGGCGTCACAGGTTGGTATCAAAGCCTTAGGTTATAAAACTTATGGGGGGGGGGGAACCTTAGGCTAATAACCTCGTAAGGTTGGTAAAGTCCGAGGAATGAAATTCAAGTCCATTGAATTAAACGATATTAAGATAACTCAGTATTGAAAGAATTAAAAGATGAAAATTAATCTTAAAGATATTAAATGTGATTTATGCTTATACTATTGTGCATTATGTACTAATCAATGTGTTATGTGTTTGTAGATGTCAACCGATAGCTTGATGTTTAGAAACGTGGAAATGATAAGTGAGGACTCAGTTAACCAAGTTGAGGTTGTACCAATGCCAGTGGCGGAGGTACCGATAGTTGTACTAGATGACTCAAACATTGAGGAGTACATCTCTGAGGAAGAATACTTTGAGGAGACCATAGGATTAGCATCATACCTTAACGAGATGCTAGATGTGGAGGAGGAGATGGAGGTGACATCGATTAACATGGTGTTACCTGTTAGGTTTGTATATTCATGAACGCAATCAAATTGCATAAAAAGTGCGGAAACGTGTAAAATCAGAATTTAAAAAAAAATTACAAACCATATACCCGGATCACCCTTTATGCACAATTATTAATTAAACGAAAAAGATAACGAATAAGAATCATACCCTTGAAGATCGAGCTTCCTCAAGTACAAGTTCACCTCCAATCCTTTTCGCGTTCAACTTGAATCCACCGGGTTTGGTTCCTTCCTTTGATCAACATTAGCCCCCCAAGTGTTTGGCCTCTAGAGGTGATCCACCAAGGAAGAAGAAGGATTTATGAAGATGGGTATTTGGCTCAAACCCTAGTTTTCTATCTCTATAGAAAAGAACGTACTCTCCAACTTTTGGAATTGCGTATGTTGTAAAAGTCAACAACCACATCGCCCATAATAAGACTCCTCTTATTTATATATGTGGGCAACCCACATTAACTATTAAGGAATTGGGATTTATTTAATTAATTAAATTCTTTTAATTAATTAAGCTCCCTAATCTTATTAGGGATAATTAATTAAACTCCTTTAACTAATTTTCCTTCCTAAACCAATTAGGAATAAATGAGAGTACTTATATTAAATTAATTCCTAAACTCTTTTAGAAATTAAAATAATAATAATTGTAATAATATTAATAAAACTCCTCTTATTAATTTATATTTAATATTTCTAAAATATTAAATAATAAATATTAAGCTATTTAATTTATTCTATCACCATAGATTAAATTAAATATACATAACATATTATTACGATTATGCCATTAACTTCTTAAATAATTATTCTTCCTTTTATGGTGTGACCATTTAGGTTCTTCATATTAAACCGGTTGTGAATAAATCAATTAGAACAATTCTAATCTTATTTAAATAAATAAATTAAACAATTAATTTATTTAAATAAATAATATTTATTCTACAATAGGGATAAGCCTCCCTAGCGATCAACGACTTTCCAGATAATATAGATTTCAACATTAATCATTAAAGAACCTTTGAGTAAATAGTTCTTAAAATGAATTCAATCCTTCCACCATACAATGTCCCAATTAAATATAAGACATGGAATTCTTTGTCAAGTCTTATTTTATTTAATTATATGTATTTCGACTCTTAAATGCACACACCAAATAATGCAAATTAGAAACTCCTTTCTAATTTCATTACGCCTTAACCAAGGACTCTTTGGGTTGTCATTTATGGAATCACATAGGACATTTCTCTTCTTTTAATAGAAGTGGTAGATTCTTTATTGATCATACATTATCTCCATGTACAACTTATTATACCCAAGCATACCCTTTGATATACCCTAAGGGTCTTATGGAATAAGTCAAAGTATAACTCATCATACACAAGAATACTATGATGATCTCAAGTCCAAGGATCACTTGTCTTACTATCACTACAGAATTCCTATTGACGGCAAATAAAACTCCATTAGGTATTCCTTAGCGAGCCACGTTCAGCGAACTTATTCTCTAATAAGCACCTACATACTTGCTTTAGTGTCTCCACACAAATGATCATGATATCAATCATCCTCATCCAATAAGCAAGCAACGTATGTACCAATCTATCTGGATTCACTAATCCCCAATTTAGTAATCCAACGATTGGGAACTATTTTAGTTTTAAGCTTTCTAAGAATTTAGATCTCATTAGAATGATCATCATCATTATTCTAAAAGCATTGCTTAAAACTATGGGTTTATCACATATTATAAAACAATGACATCATGTAGATAATTAAAAGCCTTTAAAAAGTTAATACTTTTTATTAATAAATGAATAAGATTGTTACAAAGTATATGCTTTATCATCAAACATGATTGGCTTGTGTGCATACTACTTTCAATCTCCCACTTGCACTAAAGCCAATCGTCATGGTATCTCATACTCTTTTTCTCTAAGTGACGATTATCCTGCTGTTGGATAAGCTTTAGTTAATGGATATGTAATGTTGTTCATGAGAGTCCACTATCTCTATAGTGATTTCCCATCTTTCAATGATTCTAATAATCAAATGAAAGTGCTACAACACATGTTTAGATCCAAGATGAGACTTAGGAACTATTCCTAGTTCTGTAATGAACTTTTAATCCAAACAATCAACTTGTAGCTTCATTTATAGCTATATACTTTGTCTTTATCACTAAACCAGCAACTCTTTGTTGTTTGGAACCTTTCCAATTCACTGTACCACTGTTCAAGGTAACCCTTTACCTTAAAGTGGATTTTTCGTCGTCTTGGTGCATGCGAAAAACTTGAGTCATTAAGCCCTCTAGTTTTAATTAAGACCCACCATGAATATGATCACATCCTTAGTACCGGTCAAGCACTTTAAGATGTTTTTCACAGACTCATAGTGAACTTCTCTATAATATGACTGATCAACATCAAGTCTCGTATATTTCATTGCGTACATGATTGTCACTCATGCGACCTCTCTTTTCAGGAGTCTGTGGGGACTATTAAGAGAGATACACTCCATAGCTCATCGACATGAGACATCTCTTGGAGTTTGCCATGCTAAACGACTTTAGCATCAAATGAATATACGTTCCTTGGGTTAAGTCGAGCATCCTCTTAAATCTATCTATATAAATTTATATCCCCAATTAAGATACTCTTCCAAATCATTCATGGAGGAATGTTTAGACAACTTTATCTTTACTGATTGTAGCATTAGTATGTCATTCCTTATCCGTAGTATATCAACATATAATATTAGGAATGTCACGGCGCTCCCACTGACCCTTTTGTACACACTAGAACTCTTACCTCATCGTATGTAACTGGATCATCATCTTCTATGATGTGTACCTCATCATCATCATCCATGATGAATCCATACCTCTAGGTATCTTGATGTACTATTCCATTTACGATTGATTTGTGGTACAATACAATAGGTCTATCTACGAGTTCCTCTTATTTGACTTATAGTGTTTTGTGGTTCTTGAACTCTTCAAGATCTATTATCCTCCCACTAGCCCTTTTAATGATAAGCACCTTTATCTTAGAAAGCGTGCGTGTTCAATAACAAACACCTTTTGCTAAGTAGAATTATAGAACATATACCCTAAACTTACTTTAGGATGTCCCACAAATCTGTACATGTCAAATCTTGTCCCAAGCTTATCCTTTGAAACCTTTTCACATAAGTTGGACAACCACTTATCTTAACATACTTAAGATTAGGAATCCTCCATGTCCATAACTTTTATGGAGTCTTGGGGCTGGATTTTGAGGTTACCTTTTTCGTAGATATGCAGCCATTTCTAGGACATGACCCTGAAGGATCTTTGAAATGTCGGTAAAATCATTATGGATCGCACCATGTCCAACAAGGTACGATTTTTCATTCGAGATACATCAATCAATTATTACGTGTCGGGATGTGTCCATTATGAGAAAACCATTTGAGATGATCCGAAACTTATTGCACAAGTATTTATTCCTTGATCTAATCAAAGAATCTTAATACATTGCCAATTTGTTTCACTTCGAATTCTTTGAACCTTTCAAATAATTCACACTTGTATTTTAGCAAATACACATTCAACTCTTTGAATGATCATCTCCTTTTCTTATACTAATTTGTTCAATTTACAAAATAATTTTTCACGTAAGTCAGTATACAAAATCCATTAAGTAATCTTTTCGATTCTATACTGAAACATTATTATTATAAATAGAACAACAATTGTTCTTAATTATAATACCAAAATTTTATTGTCCAACAATAAAATGGAAATAATATTTCTAACAAGAATTGGAATACAATAACAACTTATTGACTTAATAGATTTGCTAGTAAGCGATCTTCTAAACTATAAGTTTCTATAGCTAATGCAGCAACCTTTGCTTCATTTTCCACACTTATCTTTGTTTAGCTTTCTACTTCTACTTGGTCCCTTCATAAATCTATATTTATGATAACCAAAGTCGGTATCCAATACCCAAGTAGAACCTTGACTTAAAGAAAAATTTATTTTAAATCATGAACAAATTTGTATTTGTAACTGAAACTTCATTAAGCTTCTTTGGTTAGCCTCTGCAAGATGCTTCTCGCAGTTTCTTTTCCAGTGTCCAAGCTTATTGCAGTGGAAGTAAACTGCTTTGCTATCCGTATCAGTTTTGTTCTTATTATCCTTTGTTTACGCCTTTCTGTTTACCTTCTTTGAATCATTCTTCTTCTCAGAAGATCCTTTGGCCCTTACCAGTAAGACATGGTCTTTCTTGGTTGGAAAGTGACTCTCAACATTTTTCAACATGTTAAGCAAATCAGCAAAGCTGATATCTAGCTTGTTTATATGAAAAATTCACAACAATTGTGAAAGGAGTCCGGGAGTGAGTGCAAGATCAAATCTTGGCTCAACTCTCCATCCATGACAAAACCAGTTGTCCTAATTGATCAATCAAATTAATTATGTTAAGAACTTTTTGTTTGTACTATAGTGCCATTGGCCATTCTAGATCGGAAGAGCTCCTTAGATATCTGATATCTATCAGTCTTACTTTCCTCACCATCAACTACTTGATGTGTAGGAATATAGTAAAAGCATCCATAGTTTCATCTTGTGTTGAAGCTCGTTACTTTCGTAGATGTGAGCATGATGCATTGAGCCAATCATGCATCATCTTGCCACTTTCTAAAAGTAGCAATCTCTTCCTCGGAGGCATTATGCGCAACCATTGCGAGGATAGGTGTATTAAGGACATAAGATAGCTTTTCACTATGAGAACTATTCTCAAATTCCTTAACCAATCTGTTTAATTGATTAGAGTTAATTTAGCATCTAATATGCTTCATGATGATAGTAATTTTAGACATTGTAAAATTACGTAAATGAATTTATAATTAACAACATTTTAACATACATTCTTTTATTAATTACCAAAATAAATTAGGTCTTGTTTTAAATTGGTATCTCTCACTATTTTTTCTTCAAACTATATTACCCTCACTTATATAGTTAAGCAAAATCTAATTAAAGATTTGCTAGTGAGAATAAGGATCCCATTTCAAATGTATATAGCCTTGTGGTGACACAACAAACTATATATAAATAAATAGGTAGACAACTTTTGTCAATTACATTAACTATGCAACTCCTTTTCTTTTGCCTCTTAGATTATTTTGATCAGTGGTGGCACATCCAGAATCAAAATTATCCAAGTTAAGTCCGACCTAGCACTCCATATATTCAAAAAGAAAAATATCATCCTTGTGGTGACACAACAAAACAATATTGTTCAATTTTCTTTATAAGCATCAAATGTGATAAATTAACATCTTAAATACTTAATACTTGCCTTGTGGTGACACAACAAACTCATATTAAATATTTAATACTCTATTAATTTTATCATGCTAGAAAGCGACGTTCGATATTCCAAATATCTTTGAGCGCTTAGGACTTAATATAAAAAATTGAGGGGTTTGTTATTAATTTGTCTCATCTTGTTTAGCGGCACATACATATATATATAAAATATACGTCGTATTAATAAACATCGAAAGCATGTTTGCATAATATATAATATATATATATATAAGCATGCACATATAGAATACTATATTCTACACGGATTGATTATGGACTTTTATTCTAGTTTGGTTCACTAGAGCCACCAAGTGAACCGAAAAGGTCAAACCCCAGGGGTGCGAGAAATAATATTTAAATATAACTATTACATTTAAACCCTGGGCTTCATTACAAACGGGTCTTGGCGCCTTTGCTCCTTGATCTTCAATTTTTCAAATTTAATTCTTACTATTCCTATTACAAAACTATTTAAAATAAATAGAAACCTTGATCGTGATCGATCGGGAAGTACATAGGAGGGAATAGAATTTACATTAAGAAAAATTAGAGAAGGCGAGTCTGTGAGACCCCATTTAATAAAATCCATACATTCATGCATCCAACTAAAATAAAATCCAATCACATTGGTCATAGTCCATAATCAATCCTATTTATTATCATACACATCATCATATGCATCAATAAATAACATTCATCTTAAGAATAATAAACATTTAATATATATATTGATATCATTTAATGGGCAAATTTAGTTAGTATAAAATCTAGTTTTGAATCAAAATAAACTCCTTTATTTTAATCCAAATTTAAATCAAAATAAAACTATTTTATTTTAATTTATCTAATTTTGAATAAAATAAACTATTTTATTTTAATCAAAATCTTTAAACAAAATAAACTCCTTTATTTTAATTAATTATGGAATCCAATTCCATATATAAAAAAATCTTTTATTAAAGGAAACACGGATCTCTTTCTATTCAAAAATAAACTCCTTTATTTTGAATAATATGAAATCTTATTTCATATCTAAATAAACTCCTTTATTTAAGGAAAGATAGATTCTTTTTCCTATTCAAAAATAAACTCCTTTATTTTGAATAATATGAAATCTTATTTCATATCTAAATAAACTCCTTTATTTAAGGAAAGATAGATTCTTTTTCCTATTCAAAATAAACTCTTTTATTTTGAATAATATGAAATCTTATTTCATATCTAAATAAACTCCTTTATTTAAGAAAATATAGAATCTAATTTCAACTCCAATTAGTTATCATGAAATCCAATTCCAACTCTAATTAATTAGCATGAAATTTAATTTTATAATTAAAATAAACTCTTTTATTTTAAGATTAAAATAAATCTTTTATTTTTAATATTAAAATAAACTTTTATTTTTAAGAATAAAAATAAAATTTTATTTTAATTATAAAATTATATAATATATATATATATATATATATATATATATATATATATATATAAATCTATAAATCTTATATATATATATATATAATATAAGTAATCAAAAGATTACTTTATCACGAAAACTCTCAAAAAAAAACATGATATGATTTCCATAATTTAATTTTACTTAACAAAAGAATCAAAAAAAACCACCATTATATATATATATATATATATATATATAATAACCTGATTAACCACGGACAGAGCACAAAACGAATTTAAAGATTTTTTTTTTAATAAATTTTATACAATTAAATTATGCCCAATTAAATTGTTCTAAACACATATCAATATACATATCAAATTAGAACAATTAATAATTTGCATAAAGGTTTGGCTCTGATACCACTGTTAGGTTTGTAATATTCATGAACGCAATCAAATTGCATAAAAGTGCGGAAACGAGTAAAATCAGAGTTTAAAAAAAATTTACAAACCATATACCCGTATCACCCTTTATGCACAATTATTAATTAAACGCGAAAAGATAAAGAATAAGAATCATACCCTTGAAGATCGAGCTTCCTCGGTACAAGTTCACCTCCAATCCTTTTCGTTCAACTTGAATCCACCGGGTTTGGTTCCTTCCTTTGATCAACATTAGCCACCCAAGTGTTTGGCCTCTGAGGTGATCCACGAGGAAGAAGAAGGATTTAAGAAGATGGGTATTTGGCTCAAACCCTAGTTTTCTATCTCTATAGAAAAGAACGTACTCTTTAACTTTTGGAATTGCGTATGTTGTAAAAGTCAACAACCACATCGCCCATAATAAGACTCCTCTTATTTATATATGTGGGCAACTCACCTTAACTATTAAGGAATTGGGATTTATTTAATTAATTAAATTTTTTTAATTAATTAAGCTCCCTAATCTTATTAGGGATAATTAATTAAACTCCTTTAACTAATTTTCCTTCCTAAACCAATTAGGAATAAATGAGAGTACTTATATTAAATTAATTCCTAAACTCTTTTAGAAATTAAAATAATAATAATTGTAATAATATTAATAAGACTCCTCTTATTAATTTATATTTAATATTTCTAAAATATTAAATAATAAATATTAAGCTATTTAATTTATTCTATCACCATAGATTAAATTAAATATACATAACATATTATTACGATTATGCCATTAACTTCTTAAATAATTATTCTTCCTTTTATGGTGTGACCCTTTAGGTTCTCCATATTAAACCGGTTGTGAATAAATCAATTAGAACAATTCTAATCTTATTTAAATAAATAAATTAAACAATTAATTTATTTAAATAAATAATATTTATTCTACAATAGGGATAAGCCTCCCTAGCGATCAACGACTTTCTAGATAATATAGATTTCAACATTAATCATTAAAGAACCTTTGAGTAAATAGTTACCGTACAATTCAATCCTTCCACCATACTGATGTCCCAATTAAATATAAGGCATGGAATTCTTTATCGAGTCTTATTTTATTTAATTATATGTATTTCGACTCTTAAATGCACAACACCAAATAATGCAAATTAGAAACTCCTTTCTAATTTCATTACGCCTTAAACCGAGGACTCTTTGGGTTGTCATTTATCGAATCACATAGGACATTTCTCTTCTTTTAATAGAAGTGGTAGATTCTTTATTGATCATACATTATCTCCATGTACAACTTATTATACCCAAGCATACCCTTTGATATACCCTAAGGGTCTTATGGAATAAGTCAAAGTATAACTCATCATACACAAGATACTATGATGATCTCAAGTCCAAGGATCACTTGTACTACTATCACTACAGGAATTCCTATTGACAGGCAAGTAAAACTCCATTAGGTATTCCTTAGCGAGCCACGTTCAGCGAACTTATTCTCTAATAAGCACCTACATACTTGCTTTAGTGTCTCCACACAAATGATCATGATATCAATCATCCTCATCCAATAAGCAAGCAACGTATGTACCAATCTATCTGGATTCACTAATCCCCAATTTAGTAATCCAACGATTGGGAACTATTTTAGTTTTAAGCTTTCTAAGAATTTAGATCTCATTAGAATGATCATCATCATTATTCTAAAAGCATTGCTTAAAACTATGGGTTTATCACATATTATAAAACAGCATCATGTAGATAATTAAAAGCCTTTAAAAAATTAATACTTTTTATTAATAAATGAATAAGATTGTTACAAAGTATATGCTTTATCATCAAACATGATTGGCTTGTGTGCATACTACTTTCAATCTCCCACTTGCACTAAAGCCAATCGTCATGGTATCTCATACTCTTTTTCTCTAAGTGACGATTATCCTGCTGTTGGATAAGCTTTAGTTAATGGATATGTAATGTTGTTCATGAGAGTGCACTGTCTCTATAGTGATTTCCCATCTTTCAATGATTCTAATAATCAAATGAAAGTGCTACAACACATGTTTAGATCCAAGACGAGACTTAGGAACTATTCCTAGTTCTGTAATGAACTTTTAATCCAAACAATCAACTTGTAGCTTCATTTATAGCTATATACTTTGTCTCTATCACTAAACCAGCAACTCTTTGTTGTTTGGAACCTTTCCAATTCACTGTACCACTGTTCAAGGTAACCCTTTACCTTAAAGTGAATTTTTCGTAAATCTTGGTGCATCTAGAAAAACTTGAGTCATTAAGCCCTCTAGTTTTAATTAAGACCCACCATGAATATGATCACATCCTTAGTACCGGTCAAGCACTTTAAGATGTTTTTCACAGACTCATAGTGAACTTCTCTATAATATGACTGATCAACATCAAGTCTCGTATATTTCATTGCGTACATGATTGTCACTCATCGCGACCTCTCTTTTCGTGAGTCTGTGGGGACTATTAAGAGATACACTCCATAGCTCATCGACATGAGACATCTCTTGGGTTTGCCATGCTAAACGACTTTAGCATCAAATGAATATACGTTCCTTGGGTTAAGTCGAGCATCCTCTTAAATCTATCTATATAGATTTATATCCCCAATTAAGATACTCTTCCAAATCATTCATGGAGGAATGTTTGAGACAACTTTATCTTTACTTGATTGTAGCATTAGTATGTCATTCCTTATCCGTAGTATATCAACATATAATATTAGGAATGTCACGGCGGCCCCAATCCACCCCTTTTGTACACACTAGAACTCTTACCTCATCGTATGTAATCGGATCATCATCTTCTATGATGTGTACCTCATCATCATCATCCATGATGAATCCATACCTCCTAGGTATCTTCTTGTACTATTCCGCATTTACGATTCTATTGTGGTACAATAGGTCATCTACAAGTTCCTCTTATTTGACTTATAGTGTTTTGTGGTTCTTGAACTCTTCAAGATCTATTATCCTCCCACTAGCCCCTTTTAATGATAAGCACCTTTATCTTAGAAGGCGTGTGTTTCAGAACAAACACCTTTTTTGCTAAGTAGAATTATAGAACATATACCCTAAACTTACTTTAGGATGTCCCACAAATCTGTACATGTCAAATCTTGTCCCAAGCTTATCCTTTGAAACCTTTTCACATAAGTTGGACAACCACTTATCTTAACATACTTAAGATTAGGAATCCTCCATGTCCATAACTTTTATGGAGTCTTGAAATGGATTTTGAGGTTACCTTTTTCGTAGATATGCAGCCATTTCTAGGACATGACCCTAGAAGGATACTGGAATGTCGGTAAAATCATTATGGATCGCACCATGTCCAACAAGGTACAATTTTTCATTCAGATACATCAATCAATTATTGCATATCAGGATGTGTCCATTATGAGAAAACCATTTGAGATGATCCAGAAACTTATTGCACAAGTATTTATTCCTTGATCTAATCAAAGAATCTTAATACATTGCCAATTTGTTTCACTTCTGAATTCTTTGAACCTTTCAAATAATTCACACTTGTCTTTTAGCAAATACATACATTTAACTCTTTGAATGATCATCTCCTTTTCTTATACTAATTTGTTCAATTTACAAAATAATTTTTCACGTAAGTCAAGTATACAAAATCCATTAAGTAATCTTTCAGTTCTATACGAAACATTATTATTATAAATAGAACAACAATTGTTCTTAATTATAATACCAAAAAATTTTATTGTCCAACAATAAAATGGAAATAATGTTTCTAACAAGAATTGGAATACAATAACAACTTGTTGACTTAATAGATTTGCCCGTAGGCAGTGCTAAACTATAAGTTTCTATAGCTAATGCAGCAACCTTTGCTTCATTTTCCACATATAGGATTACTTATCTTTGTTTAGCTTTCTACTTCTGCATGGTCCCTTCATAAATCTATATTTATGATAACCAAAGTCGGTATCCAATACCCAAGTAGAACCTTGATTTAAACTTCACTAAGCTTCTTTGGTTAGCCTCTGCAAGATGCTTCTCGCAGTTTTTTTTCCAGTGTCCAGGCTTATTGCAGTGGAAGCAAACTCCTTTGCTATCCGTGACGCTTTTGTTCTTATTATCCTTTGTTTACGCCTTTACATTTTACCTTCTATGAATCGTTCTTCTTCTCGAAAGATCCTTTGGCCCTTACCAAGAAGACATGGTCTTTCTTGGTTGGAAAGTGACTCTCAACATTTTTCAACATGTTAAGCAAAATCAAAGAAAGTCGATATCTAGCTTGTTTATATGAAAATTCACAACAATTGTGAAAGAGTCCGGAGTGAGTGCAAGATCAAATCTTGGCTCAACTCTCCATCCATGACAAAACCAGGTTGTCCTAATTGATCAATCAAATTAATTATGTTAAGAACTTTTTGTTTGTACTATAGTGCCATTGGCCATTCTAGATCGGAAGAGCTCCTTGATATCGATATCTATCGGTCTTACTTTCCTCACCATCAACTACTTGATGTTTAGGAATATAGTAAAGAGCATCCATAGTTTCATCTTGACAAGCTCGTTACTTTCATAGATGTGAGCATGATGCATTGAGCTAATCAATGTGCATCATCTTGCCACTTTCTAAAAGTAGCAATCTCTTCCTCGGAGGCATTATGCGCAACCATTGCAGGATAGGCGATATTAAGGACATAAGATAGCTTTTCAGCTATGAGAACTATTCTCAAATTCCTTAACCAATATGTTTAATTCGGTCTGGTTAATTTAGCATCTAATATGCTTCGCAGTGATAGTAATTTTAGACATTGTAAAATTCTGTAAATGAAT
This sequence comes from Panax quinquefolius, assembly GCA_020205615.1. NCBI lineage: Eukaryota > Viridiplantae > Streptophyta > Magnoliopsida > Apiales > Araliaceae > Panax > Panax quinquefolius. The sequence continues at coordinate 43,108,536 of CM035165.1, forward strand.
TTGTAATTAACAATATTTTAACATACATTCTTTTATTAATTACCAAAATAAATTAGGTCTTGTTTTAAATTGGTATCTCTCACTATTTTCTTCAAACTATATTACCCTCACTTATATAGTTCGGCAAAATCTAATTAAAGATTTGCTAGTGAGAATAAGGATCCCATTTCAAATGTATATAGCCTTGTAGTGACACAACAAACTATATATAAATAAATAGGTAGACAACTTTTGTCAAGTACATCAACTATGCAACTCCTTTTCTTTTGCCTCTTAGATTATTTTGATCAAGTGGTGGCACATCCGAATCAAAATTATCCAAGTTAAGTCCGACCTAGCACTCCATATATTCAAAAAAGAAAAATATCATCCTTGTGGTGACACAACAAAACAATATTGTTTAATTTTCTTTATAAGCATCAAATGTGATAAATTAGCATCTTAAATACTTAATACTTGCCTTGTGGTGACACAACAAACTCATATTAAATATTTAATACTCTATTAATTTTATCATGCTAGAAGGCGACGTTCGATATTCCAAATATCTTTGAACGCTTAGGACTTAATATAAAAATTTGAGGGGTTTGTTATTAATTTGTCTCATCTTGTTTAGCGCGCATGCACATATATATATAAAATATGCGTCAAGCCCTAGGGGTGCAAGAAATAATATTTAAATATAACTATTACATTTAAACCCGGGCTTCATTACAAACGGGTCTTCAAGCGCTCCTTGCTCCTTGATCTTCAATTTTTCAAAATTAATTCTAACTATTCCTATTACAAAACTATTTAAAATAAATAGAAACCTTGATCGTGATCGAGGGAAGTACATAGGAGGGGAATAGAATTTACATTAAGAAAAATAAGAGAAGACGAGGTACGCAGACCCCATTTAATAAAACTCATACATTCATGCATCCAACTAAAATAAAATCCAATCACATTGGTCAATAGTCCATAATCAATCCTATTTATTATCATACACATCATGATATGCATCAATAAATAACATTCATCTTATGAATAATAAACATTTAATATATATATTGATATCATTTAATGGGCAAATTTAGTTAGTATAAAATCTAATTTTGAATCAAAATAAACTCCTTTATTTTAATCCAAAATTTAAATCAAAATAAAACTATTTTATTTTAATTTATCTAATTTTGAATAAAATAAACTATTTTATTTTAATCAAAATCTTTAATCAAAATAAACTCCTTTATTTTAATTAATTATGGAATCCAATTCCATATATAAAAAATCTTTTATTAAAAGAAACACGGATTCTCTTTCCTATTCAAAATAAACTCCTTTATTTAAGGAAAGATAGATTCTTTTTCTATTCAAAAATAAACTCCTTTATTTTGAATAATATGAAATCTTATTTCATATCTAAATAAACTCCTTTATTTAAGAAAAGATAGTTTCTTTTTCCTATTCAAAATAAACTCTTTTATTTTGAATAATATGAAATCTTATTTCATATCTAAATAAATTCCTTTATTTAAGAAAATATAGAATCTAATTTCAACTCCAATTAGTTATCATGAAATCCAATTCCAACTCTAATTAGTTAGCATGAAATTTAATTTTATAATTAAAATAAACTCTTTTATTTTAAGATTAAAATAAACCATTAATTTTTAATATTAAAATAAACTTTTATTTTAAGAATAAAAAATAAAATTTTATTTTAATTATAAAATGTCGAGAATATAAATATATATATATATATATATAAATCAGTAAATCTTATATATATATATAATATAATATATTATATATATATATATATAATAACTTTGATTAACCACTTTTACGAAGCACAAAAAAAGCTAATTTAGCGATTTTTTTTTAATAAATTTTATACAATAAAATTATGCCTAATTAAATTGTTCTAAACACATATCAATATATATATCAAATTAGAACAATTAATAATTTGCATAAAGGTTTGGCTCTGATACCACTATTAGGTTTGTAATATTCATGAACGCAATCAAATTGCATAAAAAGTGCGGAAACGTGTAAAATCAGAGTTTAAAAAAAATTTACAAACCATATACCCGTATTACCCTTTATGCACAATTATTAATTAAACAAAAAAGATAACGAATAAGAATCATACCCTTGAAGATCGAGCTTCCTCAGGTACAAGTTCACCTCCAATCCTTTTCGCGTTCAACTTGAATCCACCGAGTTTGGTTCCTTCCTTTGATCAACATTAGCCACCCAAGTGTTTGGCCTCTAGAGGTGATCCACCAAGGAAGAAGAAGGATTTAAGAAGACGGGTATTTGGCTCAAACCCTAGTTTTCTATCTCTATAGAAAAGAACGTACTATCTAACTTTTGGAATTGCGTATGTTGTAAAAGTCAACAACCACATCGCCCATAATAAGACTCCTCTTATTTATATATGTGGGCAACTCACCTTAACTATTAAGGAATTGGGATTTATTTAATTAATTAAGCTCCCTAATCTTATTAGGGATAATTAATTAAACTCCTTTAACTAATTTTCCTTCCTAAACCAATTAGGAATAAATGAGAGTACTTATATTAAATTAATTCCTAAACTCTTTTAGAAATTAAAATAATAATAATTGTAATAATATTAATAAGACTCCTCTTATTAATTTATATTTAATATTTCTAAAATATTAAATAATAAATATTAAGCTATTTAATTTATTCTATCACCATAGATTAAATTAAATATACATAACATATTATTACGATTATGCCATTAACTTCTTAAATAATTATTCTTCCTTTTATGGTGTGACCCTTTAGGTTCTCCATATTAAACCTAGGTTGTGAATAAATCAATTAGAACAATTCTAATCTTATTTAAATAAATAAATTAAATAATTAATTTATTTAAATAAATAATATTTATTCTACAATAGGATAAGCCTCCCTCTAGCGATCAACGACTTTCCGGATAATATAGATTTCAACATTAATCATTAAAGAACCTTTGAGTAAATAGTTACCGTACAATTCAATCCTTCCACCATACAATGTCCCAATTAAATATAAGACATGGAATTACTATGAAGTCTTATTTTATTTAATTATATGTATTTCGACTCTTAAATGCACAACACCAAATAATGCAAATTAGAAACTCCTTTCTAATTTCATTCTGCCTTGGCCAAGGACTACTGGGTTGTCATTTATCGAATCACATAGGACATTTCTCTTCTTTTAATAGAAGTGGTAGATTCTTTATTGATCATACATTATCTCCATGTACAACTTATTATACCCAAGCATACCCTTTGATATACCCTAAGGGTCTTAAGGAATAAGTCAAAGTATAACTCATCATACACAAGATACTATGATGATCTCAAGTCCAAGGATCACTTGTACTACTATCACTACAGAATTCCTATTGACGAGCAAGTAAAACTCCATTAGGTATTCCTTAGCGAGCCACGCTCGATGAACTTATTCTCTAATAAGCACCTACATACTTGCTTTAGTGTCTTCACACAAATGATCATGAGATCAATCATCCTCATCCAATGAGCAAGCAACGTATATACCAATCTATCCTGGATTCACTAATCCCCAATTTAGTAATCCAACGATTGGGAACTATTTTAGTTTTAAGCTTTCTAAGAATTTAGATCTCATTAGAATGATCATCATCATTATTCTAAAAGTATTGCTTAAAACTATGGGTTTATCACATATTATAAAACAACATCATGTAGATAATTAAAAACCTTTAAAAAATTAATACTTTTTATTAATAAATGAATAAGATTGTTACAAAGTATATGCTTTATCATCAAACATGATTGGCTTGTGTGCATACTACTTTCAATACCTACTCAGGAGCCAACATCTCCGGATGCAACTAGAGCATTGTATTTGGCAGTGTTGGATAGGAATGTGCATTTGTGTACTATGGTAGAGGCACAGATTGAGGAAATAACTGCCTTATATGAGGCGAAAGAATATAATAATGGTGATATTTTTACAACGAATGTGGGATATATGAGTATACGAGGAGGAAGAGTATTTTTGTTGCAATAAATGTTTAAAACATGTTAAACATGTCGGTGGGACCCCATTTATTGACCGAATTTGATTATAGCACAATAAAATCGCCTCGGCTTTATGGATTTCTGGTCGATTTACATTTTGAATTTGGAAAAACTTTATTCTGCAAAGTTGTAGAGAATTGAATTTCCTATAAAAACTTGCGAGATTCGAATTTTTTGATAAAAGGGCTATTTATTATGAATTATTGAAGTTCAAGTCTCAAAATAATTGATTTTGGAAGTTTTAATTATTTTTATTAAGAAAAACGTTTTATTGTTTTTGGCACATGTGTGGCTGAAGTTTGGACCATTTATTTGTGTGCGTAGGAAATTTGATTATATATATTATTATTATATTAAATTTTCTGCTTTGGTGTTCTAAGCATTTTCATAGAAATAGGGTGCTTAGGTTAGAATTGAAAATCACACCAAAAACTGAAGTTTTCTCTCTCTATATTATCGAGCGTATTCTTGTGAGTATTTTGAGTATACTTTGAGTATTGCTATACGGTGCAAGTTCAAGTCATAGCCTATATCCGGTGTTTCAACTAGAAGTACTGTCTTTGTGAGTTAAGGGATATTATTTTTTAAAAAAATGATATTATTTATTCTAATATCATTATGCCGAAGGATTGATCTGAACTTTTTAATCAAATTTGGAACTTTTAGTGTCGGGGTTACTATTCACGTATACGACACTATTCACGTATACGGTACTATTCAAGAATACGGCACTATTCATCGAAAAATGAAAATTTTTTTTTTCGTCTAAAATATCTATTGTGGATACTAGCTTTGATTGTATCCATGTTTTGGTCATTCTTGAATTTTACACCACTATGATTATTTTTGAGGTATTTTTGGACATGGATAAAACAAAGTACGAATCCTTAATCCTTAATCCTTGTCATTTTGTTTCACTAGATTCGTTTCTTTAAAAATATGTTTCATCATCCTCAGTCTTAAATGATGATATTATTGAATATATTTGGCCTGTAGTGCAAAGATGAATGATTTCTGATGAATATCTTTGGCTCGTAGTGCAAAGATGAACAGGTGTTTAGATGAACATGACCAACTGATGAATATCTTTGGCCTATAGTGCAAAGATGAATATTTGATTCCAGATGTATGTTGATTGATGTTACGAGGGGATAAAAGATGAGCGACGAACTTTTAAATTCATACATAGAAGATAGTAGTTTGCATTCTCTACTTAACTCTTCTAATGAATTATTATTTCCGCTGCGAATATTGGTTTAAAAATTTGTTGTCTATTGTATCTATTAGTTTTTTTTCCCTGTTGAAGACTAATGATAATTTGTTGTATATTATCTTAGTCATAATATTCTTTACTGGGCTAGTTGAGCTCACCCTTTTCCTTTCTGTTCCATTTTTCTTCTCAGGAGGCGAGAATATAGCAAGTATGAGTCGGGGTATGGAATGAAGGTTCTAGAGAGAGTTGTTTAGTAGTTCTCACCATTTTTGTAAAATAATGTATCAATAAATGTGATGAGGATTTATTTGAGTATAGATATTGTCTAGAAGATAATATTTGTATTCAAACTCACGCTTTCTTGTTGTAATAATAAAGTTGTAGTTGTTTACGTACCATGTATTGACAACTCGAAATGGGTGATGTATACCTATTTTGGGGCGTCACGGTTGGTATCGTAGCTTAGGGATATGATCTACTGGCGTAGATCGGGGAATAGAACTAGGAGGGAGAGACAGAGTAAATCCTTCGCTAGTGTGTCCTACCTAAGCTTATTTGTTAATTGGTCAAGATATAAGGATATTATGTGATATATTGATTTCCTTAATTAACCCTTGTTTTATGATAGAATTTGAGAATGTCGAATGAGAATATTAACGATGGGAGTAAATGAGACCGCAATGCAGATGCTGTATTTACCAACGAGGAGAGAAGTCGTGCACGAAGTGGGCAATGTTCCTCCCGTGAACAACACCACCGAGCATATGATGAACGAGGGGATGTTTAGAAGCTTTTTGCGGTTCATGCAAAATCGCACGAGGAGACTCGTGTTCAAAATACAGAGAAAAATGATAGCAATTCATGGGTTGTCACAACCAAAGCGATTCAAAGAGTTGGGACCACGAATTTAAGGGAAAGCCGAGATCCGATCATGGCGCGAAACATGGGTCAAGCAAATTACCAAGATATTCGATGTCTTGGGATGCACGGAGGAAACGTAAGGTTCCATTCGCCACCTTTTATGTTCCGCTTGCGGCGAAATCTTGGTGGGAGTCTCGTGAAGCGCACCCATCCAAATTAGCTCAAAGATGTCTTGGGAGACATTTCAGAATTATTTAATGACAAATACTTTCCTGAAAGTGTTCGTCATATGAAGGAAGTGGAGTTCATCAGATTAGACCAAAACAACATGATGGTGTCTCAGTACGAGGCAAAGTTTGCAGAGTTATCCAGGTTTGCACCTCATTTGGTGGGGAATGAGGAACGTATGACGATTAGAACTGAGGATATTCCAAAGACTGCCTTCAGAACTCGGTATGGGCATTATGAATTCTTAGTCATGTCTTTCGGACTTACTAATGCTCCTGCGGCTTTCATGGATATGATGAACCGAGTATTCAAGGAATATTTGGATCAGTTTGTTTTTGTCTTTATTGATGACATCCTCATATATTCCAAAAGCCGTGAAGATCATGAGCACCATTTGAAGCTGGTACTCCAAAGGCTTCGTGAAAACCAACTATATGCCAAATTGAAGAAATGCGAGTTCTGGCTTGAGGAAGTAGCATTCCTTGGGCACGTGGTGTCGAAACATGGAGTATTTGTTGATCCGGTGAAGATTGAAGCAATACAAAGTTAGGAGCAACCGAAGTCGGTGACTAAAGTACGTAGCTTCTTGGGCTTAGCTGGTTATTATCGGAGATTTGTGGAAGGGTTTTCTCGAATCGCTACTCCATTAACCCAGCTAACTAGGAATGATACAAAATTCATTTGGAGCGAAGAATGCGAGAAGAGTTTCCAAGACCTTAAGAGGAGACTCATTTCGGCACCTGTTCTAATAATACCATCTGGTACGGATGGATTTGTTATCTCTGATGATGCTTGAGCAAAGGGTTAGGATGTGTTCTCATGCAACGGGAAAGTCATAGCTTATGCCTCGCGACAACTTAAAGAATATGACGGAATTATCCTACTCATGATCTAGAGTTGGCAAAGCAATGTTTTTAAGCTAAAGATATGGAGGCACTATCTATATGGGAAGAAAGTGGAGATATATTCGGACCATAAAAGCCTTAAATATTTCTTCACTCAAAAAGAACTCAATATCTGGCGTGACGTTGGCTCGAGCTATTGAAAGACTACGACCACACTATTCAATACCATCCTGGAAAAGCGAACGTGGTAGCTGACGCGTTGAGTAGAAGATCATATGCAGGAATGAGTGCGATGATGTCAAGTATACGCATAGAGCCAACTTTAATAGAAAAAGTTATGGTTGCTCAAGCCACCAACCCGGAGCTGATGCGTATGAAGAAGAAAGTACAAGAAGGAGCTATTCCGGAAGCGAGAATTGATGAAGAATGAATACTTCGAGTCCACTCTAGACTTTGTGTCCCTAACGACTCTGATTTGAAGTACAAGATTATGATGGAGGCACACAATACACCATTTGCAATCCATCCTGGAAGTACTAAAATGTATCGTGAACTTCGACATATATTTTGGTGGAACAATATGAAGAGAGAGATTGCAAAGTTTATCTCGATGTGTTTAACTTGTCAACGTGTAAAGGCGGAGCATCTAGTACCTAAGGGTCCGTTGCAACCACTTAAGATTCCGAAATGGAAGTGGGAACATATTACCATGGATTTCGTTACGGGTCATCCTATGGTTTCTCAAGACATCAATGCTATTTGGGTTATTGTTGATAGATTAACCAAGTCTGCTCATTTCTTGCCGATACGGGAGACTTATTCCCTTGAACGTCTTGCTAGTATGTACGTGAATGAGATTGTGAGGTTGCATGGCATGCCTGTATCCATAGTTTCGGATTGTGACCCAAGATTCACTTCAAGATTTTGGGTTAGCTTGCAAAAAAGCTATGGGCACGGTTTTGATTGATTGGCATACCATCCTCAAACGACGGACAATTAGAGGGGACTATGCAAACTCTTGAAGATCTATTAAGACTACGTGTCTTAGACTTCAAGGGCGGTTAGGATAAGTATTTACCATTGGTGGAATTCTCTTACAAAAAGCAGATTATCGTGCAAGTATAGGTGTGGCTCCATTCAAGCATTATATGGACGAAATGTCGTTCTCCAATATGTTGGGATGAGGTGGGTGACGAACATTGTTGGGACCCGAGTTAGTTAAATGCGTATGACTCACCGAAAAGATCCAAATGATTCGATAATGTATACAAAGCGGCACAAGATCGACAAAAGAGTTATGCGGATCTTCATCGAAAGGACGTGGAATTTAGTATAGGGGATCATGTATTGTTGCGAGTTGCTCCATGGAAGGGAGTTACAAGATTTGAAAAGAGAGGAAAGCTCAATCCACGATTTATTGGTCCATTTCAAATTCTTGACCGAGTAGGAAATGTAGCCTATAGACTCGCGTTACCTCAAAAGTATGTCTCGTGTTCATAATGTGTTTCACATATCTGTACTTCGTAAACATGTGAAAGACCCGAACCACGTTATAGAGTTAGAACCGGACGAGATAGCTGAAGACTTAACGTATGAGGAGGTACCTGTCAAGATCTTGGATAGGAAGGAGCATGTCCTACGCACAAAGGTCATAGCACAAGTTAAAGTTCTTTGGAGGAATCATGCTATAGAGGAAATGACCTGGGAATTGGAAACGGAAATGAAAGCGAGGTATCCCCACCTTTTCGAAACACCAGGTACGTACGTCAATTTCGAGGACGAAATTTCATAAGGAGGGGAGGTTGTAAGACCCCAACTTATTATTAATGAAATTTAATTTTCTCTATTTATTATTTTGAAATAGTAAGGGTTGATTTAATTAATGTGGATAGTTAGGGGTAAAATATGCAAATATTTCAAAATAAGCAAGTGGTTATAAAATATTCATTGTTGTCAGGGAATATTCGTTTGGTCGTGGAATATTCGTACTGTCGGGGAATATTCGTAAGACGACGCAGCCATGTGTGGGCCCCATAACGGAAAGCGATTGGATGAAGAAAACGACAAAAATAAGTTGTTTAAAAATAACGGCGTAGTGGTTACCGTTAATACTGTTAAAATACTCGGTGGTTAAAACACAGTAGCACACGGTATTGAACCAATTATTGATTCTTACATAAGAAGGCACTACTCAATAATGGTTACAGTAATTACTTATTCAAAGATTTTATTTTATTGATTCAATAATTCTTTGCATTGATATTTTATATTACCGTTGTTTTTTGATAAATTGTCATTACACGATTTTCCATTATCTAGAGCAATAATTCATATTATCTGAATAATATTATTGGATAACATTATTGGCAATGTCTAGAAAGTTCATCTAAGGAGAGGTTTGGTCACCTAATTGCGGCAAGAAGGAGAAATCTTTATTGAAAGCCCCTCTTTCCTAGAAGGCAGTGCGTTCTGAAATCTTGTGATTCTCGTAATATTATTTGTGAATAATTAATTATTGATTTATATGATGAGGAAAATATTGATTTTATGTGGATATAGATGGAGAAAATTTTTAAAATGACAATTGTTGAAAATTAATATTTTATCTTTTTCGATAAAATAATTCATTTAAATATATTATTTTAATAATATAATAATGGTGATATTTTTACAACGAATGTGGGATATATGAGTATACGAGGAGGAAGAGTATTTTTGTTTCAATAAATGTTTAAAACATGTTAAACATGTCGGTGGACCCCATTTATTGACCGAAATTTGATTATAGCACGTAAAATCGCTTGCTTTGTGGATTTCGGTCAATTTCAGTTTGGAATTTGGAAAAACTTTATTCTGCAAAGTTGTAGAGAATTGAATTTCCTATGAAAACTTGCGCGATTTGAATTTTTTGATAAAAGGGCTATTTATTATGAATTATTGAAGTTCCGAAGCTCCGAAATAATTGATTTTTGGAAGTTTTAATTATTTTATTAAGAAAAACGTTTTTATTGTTTTTTAGCACATGTGTGGTTGAAGTTTGGACCAGATTTGTGTGCGTAGGAAATTTGATTATATATATTATTATTATATTAAATTTTCTGCTTTGGTGTTCTAAGCATTTTCATATAAATAGGGTGCTTAGATTAGAATTGAAAATCACACCAAAATCAAGTTTTCTCTCTATATATATCGAGCGTATTCTTGTGAGTATTTTGAGTATACTTTGAGTATTGCTATACTGATGCAAGTTCAAGTCATAGCTTATATCCTGTGTTTTGAACTAAAGTCTTGTCTTTGTGAGGTAAGGGATATTATTTTTTAAAAAATGATATTATTTATTCTAATATCATTATCTTGAAGGATTGATCTGAACTTTTAATCAAATTTGGAACTTTTAGTGTCGGGGTTACTATTCACGATATCGACACTTATTCACGATATCTGATATATTCACGAATCACGGCACTTATTCATCGAAAAATGAAAATTTTTCTTTTAAATCTAAAATATCTATTGTGGATACTAGCTTTGATTGTATCCATGTTTTGGTCATTCTTGAATTTTACACCACTATGATTATTTTTGAGGTATTTTTGGACATGGATAAAACAAAGTACGAATCCTTAATCCTTAATCCTTGTCATTTTGTTTCACTAGATTCGTTTCTTTAAAAATATGTTTCATCATCCTCAGTCTTAAATGATGATATTATTGAATATATTTGGCCTGTAGTGCAAAGATGAATGATTTCTGATGAATATCTTTGGCCCGTAGTCCAAAGATGAACAGGTGTTTAGATTAACATGACCAACTGATGAATATCTTTGGCCTATAGTGCAAAGATGAATATTTGATTCCAGATGTATGTTGATTGATGTTACAGGGATAAAAGATAGACGACGAACTTTTAAATTCATACATAGAAGATAGTAGTTTGCATTCTCTACTTAACTCTTCTAATGAATTATTATTTCCGCTGCGAATATTGGTTTAAAAATTTATTGTCTATTGTATTCTATTAGTTTTTTTTTCCTGTTGAAGACTAATGATAATTTGTTGTATATTATCTTAGTCATAATATTCTTTACTGGGCTAGTTGAGCTCACCCTTTTCCTTTTTGTTCCATTTTTCTTCTCAGGAGACGAGAATATAGCAAGTATGAGTAGGGGTATGGAATGAAGGTTCTAGAGAGAGTTGTTTAGTAGTCCTCACCATTTTTGTAAAATAATGTATCAATAAATGTGATGAGGATTTATTTGAGTATAGATATTGTCTAGAAGATAATATTTTTATTCAAACTCACAGTTTTACTGTTGTAATAATAAAGTTGTAGTTGTTTACATACCATGTATTGACAACTCGTAATGGGTGATGTATACCTATTTTGGGGGCGTCACAATTAAATGGTATAATCGTAATCTTTCAATGACTCTTCTGACAACGTCGTTCTTGCATGTTGAGTTCTTTTTGGGTGAAGAAATATTTGAGGCTTTTATGGTCCGTAGTATAAATCTCCACTTTCTCCCCATACAAGTAGTGTCTCCAAATTTTAACGCTGAATACATTGCCGCTAACTCTAGATCATGAGTAGGATAATTCCTCTCATATTCTTTGAGTTGTCTTGAGGCATAGGATATGACTTTCCCATGTTACATGAGAACGCATCCTAACCCTTTGCACAAGCATCGTCAGATATAACAAATCCATCCGTACCAGATGGAATTGCCAGAACAGGTGCCGAAATGAGTCTCCTCTTGAGCTCTTGGAAACTCTTCTCGCATTCCTCGCTCCATATGAATTTTGTATCTTTCGAGTCACCGAGTTAGCGAGAGTAGCGATTCGAGAAAATCCTTCCACGAATCTCCGATAATAACCAGCTAAGCCCAGAAAGCTACGCACTTCGGTCACCGACTTTGGTTGCTCCCAACTTTGTAATGCTTCAATCTTTGCCGGGTCAATGGATACTCCATGTTTTGACACCACGTGCCCAAGGAATGCTACTTCCTCAAGCCAGAACTCACATTTCTTCAGCTTGGCATAAAGCTTATTTTCACGAAGCCTTTCAAGTATCAGCTTCAAATGGTGCTCATGATCTTCACAGCTTTTGGAATAGATGAGGATGTCATCAATAAAGACACCATCAAACTGATCCAAATATTCCTTGAATACACGGTTCATCATATCTATGAAAGCAGTAGGAGCATTAGTCAATCCAAAAGACATGACTAAGAATTCATAATGCCCGTACCGAGTTCTGAAGGCAGTCTTTGGAATATCCTCAGTTTTAATCTTCAGCTGATGATATCCAGAACGAAGATCGATCTTTGAAAAGAATTGTGCTCCTTGCAACTTGTCGAACAGGTCATCAATGCGAGGTAACATATACCTATTCTTGATGGTGACATGGTTTAATTCTCGGTAGTCAATACAAAGTCGCATACTCCCGTCTTTCTTCTTTTTCGAATTAAACAAGAGCACCCCAAGGAGATGTACTAGGACGAATGAAACCTATGTCTAACAATTCCTGTAGTTGGACTTTTAACTCCTGAAGTTCAATAGGAGCCATTCGATATGGGGTTTTAGAAATGGGTTTTGTACCTAGCTCAAGGTCAATAAAGAATTCAACATCACGTTCTGGGGGTAGACCGGGAAGTTCTTCAGGAAATACATCAGGAAATTCTCAAACAACAGAAATATTATTCAAATCTGACTTGTCTTTGTTCAAATCCATGACATGGGCTAAGAAAGCTTGACATCCATTTTTCAATAAACGAATAACTTTATGGCTTGATATGATAGTGACTGATTTTAGTGGTTTAGTTGTTTGAATTCGTATGACAGGTTGGTTAGGAATATGAAAATTAACAACCCTACAAAAATAATTAATTTTGGCATGATGAGTGGTTAACCAATCAATTCCTAAAATCACATCAAAAATAAGTATCTTAAAAGAGATAAGATCAACAGGTAATGTGATAGTGCCAACTTGGATCATGCAATATTTATAAACTGTGGATGTAACGAATGTTTCACCCAACAGAGTCTCAACTGATAAATCAGAGTTTAATTTCTCTGGAGTCAAGTTTAAACGTTGAGCACAAGCAGGAGAGATAAAAGAATGGGTAGAACCGGTATCTAGTAAGGTATAAACTTTGCAAGAGTTCAAGATTAGCTTACCCATAATCACCTCGTTCGGGTTCCTCGCGTTTTGGCCAGTCACGACAAACGCTCTTCTAGGAACCGTTGATTTCGACTTATCCGGGACAGCCCTTGGAGTCACCATCCCCGTTGAACTTGGTTTTGCTACAGAACAATCCCGAGCTATGTGGCCTTCCTTTCCATAGTTGTAACATACCTTGGATTGTTGTGGACAGTTTGGGCTGATATGTCATTCTTTCCCGCATTTGTAACATCTAACTGGCGGTCGTTCTCCTCCAATAGAATTTGTTGTTGGTGCTGCTGCTGATGTCTTCCCGTCATTGTTGAATCTCCTCTTTCTGAAATTTCCACTTGACTCACCTCTCGTATTATCATGGCCACGATGACCACCCGAGTGGTTACCGCCTTTGTTCATATTTTTCCCTCCTCGTTGGTTATCATCGCTCTGATGACTGCTTTCACCGGTATGACCCTGGTTGTGGTCCCTTGGTTGCACATACTCATTATCTCGCTCTAATAATTGAGCCCTGTTTACAACATCTGAATATAAAGAAAATTTATGAGATATAAGATATTCCGAATCTCGGGCTTTAGACCTCTCAGAAACATCCTTGTCATTCGTTCCTCATTTTTGACCAAATGAAGTGCAAACCTGGATAACTCTGTAAATTTCACCTCGTACTGGGACACCGTCATGTTGTTTTGTTCCAGTCTGATAAACTCCACCTCCTTTATATGACGAATACTTTAAGGAAAGTACTTATCATTGAATAGTTTCTAAAATGTTTCCCAAGACATGCTTTGAGTGCGGTTTGGTGAGTGCCTTCACGAACTCCCACCAAGAGTGATCCGCCTCACCGCGGAACATAAAGGTGGCGAATGGAACCTTCTGTTCCTTCGTGCATCCCAAGACATCGAATATCTTGGTAATTTGCTTGACCCATATTTCCGCCTTGATCGAATCCGGCTTTCCAATAAATTCTGGTGGTCCCAACTCCTTGAACTGCTTGGCTGTGACAGACCGCACGTTGGTATCACTTCCACCCATATTTTGTATACGAGTCTCCCTCGTCTGATTTTGCATGAACTGCAAAAAGCTCCTAAACATTCCATCATTCATCGTTTGCTCTGTAGTGTTGTTTACAGGAGGATTATTGCCTTCCGGTTGCATGTTCTCCTGGCTTGTAACTAAAGGTTGTTCCACAATCTCATACACTCCATTGTTAACGTTCTCAATAGCCATTCTTAAATACTGCCATAAAACAAGGATTAATTAAACAAATTAACATATCACATAATATCCTTATATTATGACTGACCAACAAATAAGCTTAGATAGGACACACTAGCGAAGGATTTACTCATCTCTCCCCTCCTAGTTCTATTCCCCGATCTCCGCCAGAGACCATATCCCTAAGCTTTGATACCAACTATGACGCCCCCAAAATAGGTATACAACACCCATTCTGAGTCGCCAAATACATGGTACAGAAAGCAAACTACAACTTATAATACAATTGTCGTGTGCAAATACGACAACACACATCTTGTGAGTTTAAATATAAATATTGTCTTCTGAGACAATATCCACACTCAAATAAGTCCTCATTACAATTATTCAAACACTATTTTACGAAATAGTGAGGACTGCTAAAACATCTTTCTAGAACCATCACTCCGTACCCCGAACTAGTTCTTGCTATGTTCTCACCTCCTGAGAAAAATGGAACAAAAAGGAAAAGGGTGAGCTCAACTAGCCCAATAAAGAATATTATGACTAAGATAATATACAACAAATTATCGTTAGTCTTCAACGAGGAAAAATCGATAAAATATAATAGACAACAAGTTTTAGATCAACAACCGCAATGAAAAAAAGAATCCATTAGAAGAGTCAAGTAGAGAATGATTTCTACTATCTTCTAAGATTTAAAAGTCCATCATCAATTTTTATCCCTCAGTAACAACAATCAATATACATCTTTAATCAAATATTCATCTTTTGCACTACTGAGGCCAAAGATATTCATTTGATCACCAATTGGTCATGTTCATCTCAACACATGTTCATCTTTTGCACTACGGGCCAAGGATATTCATCAGTTAATCATTTATCTTTGCACTACAAGCCAAAGATATTTAGTAATATCATCATTTAGGACTGAGGATGATGAAAAATATTTTAAAGAAAAATCGAATCCAAATGAGATGTAAGGACAAATAGTAGGGATTCGTATAACAATTTATCCAATATCAATAATACTCCATAATAACCAATTTTGAAGCAAAATTCAAGAATAAAGATCAAAACATGGATACAATCAAAGATAGTAACCATAATAGACATCTTGGACAAAAAGAAGAAAATTTCATTTTTTCTAGGAATAATAGTCTTAGTATACATGAATAATAACCCCACACAAAAAAGTTCCAAATTTGATAAAAAGTTCATACCAACATTTCAGTATAATGATATTGAAGAAAATATCATTTTAAGAACAATATAACACCCCTTACCTCAAAATATCAGTACTTCTGATCGAAATATCGGTATAAGGTTGAAGGAAACTTGCACTGATGAATAGAAACTCACAAAGTATCTAAATACTCACAAAATACACTCAATAATCTAGAGAGAGAAAGAGAGGAAACTTATGTTTCTGGTGTAATTTTCAATTCTAACTTAGCCCTCTATTTATAGGAAAATGTTAGCAGACTTTGAAAGTAGTATGCACACAAGCCAATCATGTTTGATGATAAAGCATATACTTTGTAACAATCTTATTCATTTATTAATAAAAAGTATTTATTTATTAAAGGCTTTTAATTATCTACATGATGCTGTTTTATAATATGTGATAAACCCATAGTTTTAAGCAATGCTTTTAGAATAATGATGATGATCATTCTAATGAGATCTAAATTCTTAGAAAGCTTAAAAACTAAAATAGTTCCCAATCATTGGATTACTAAATTGGGGATTAGTGAATCCGGATAGATTGGTACATACGTTGCTTGCTCATTGGATGAGGATGATTGATCTCATGATCATTTGTGTGGAGACACTAAAGCAAGTATTTAGGTGCTTATTAGAGAATAAGTTCATTTGAACGTGGCTCGCTAAGGAATACCTAATGGAGTTTTATTTGCTGTCAATAGAATTCACAGTGATAGTAATCTGAAGTAATCCTTGGACTTGAGATCATCATAGTATCTTGTGTATGATGAGTTATACTTTGACTTATTCCTTAAGACCCTTAGGGTATATCAAAGGGTATGCTTGGGTATAATAAGTTGTATACATGGAGATAATGTATGATCAATAAAGAATCTACCACTTCTAATAAAAGAAGAGAATGTCCTATGTGATTCGATAAATGACAACCCAAAGAGTCCTTGGCAGCGAGAATGAAATTAGAAAGGAGTTTCTAATTTGCATTATTTGAGTTGTGCATTTAAGGATCGAAATACATATAATTAAATAAAATAAGACTTGACAAAGAATTCCATGTCTTATATTTAATTGGGACATTGTATGGTGGAAGGATTGAATTGTACTGAGTAACTATTTACTCAAAAGTTCTTTTATGATTAATGTTGAAATCTATATTATCCGGAAAGTCGTTGATCGCTGAGGGGGAGGCTTATCCTTATTGTAGAATAAATATTATTTATTTAAATAAATTAATTGTTTAATTTATTTATTTAAATAAGATTAGAATTATTCTAATTGATTTATTCACAACCGGTTTAATATGGAGAACCTAAAGGGTCACACCATAAAAGGAAGAATAATTATTTAAGAAGTTAATGGCATAATCGTAATAATATGTTATGTATATTTAATTTAATATATGGTGATAGAATAAATTAAATAGCTTAATATTTATTATTTAATATTTTAGAAATATTAAATATAAATTAATAAGAGGAGTCTTATTAATATTATTACAATTATTATTCTTTTAATTTCTAAAAGAGTTTAGGAATTAATTTAATATAAGTACTCTCATTTATTCCTAATAGGATTAGGAGGGAAAATTAGTTAAAGGAGTTTAATTAATTATCACTAATAAGTTTAAGGAGCTTAATTAATTAAAAGAATTTAATTAATTAAATAAAACCCAATTCCTTAATTGTTAAGGTGGGTTGCCCACATCTATAAATAAGAGGAGTCTTATTACGGGTGTTGTGGTTGTTGACTTTTAAAACGACATAATTCCAATTTGTTGGAGAGTACCCTTTTCTATAGAGATAGAAAACTAGGGTTTGAGCCAAATACCTTTTTTCTTGAATCATTATAATTCCTTGGTGGATCACCTCTAGAGGCCTAACATATGGGTGGCTAACGTTGATCAAAGGAAGGAACAAAACCCCGGTGGATTCAAGTTGAACGCGAAAGGATTTGGAGGTGAACTTGTACCTGAGGAAGCTCGGATCTTCAAGGGTATGTTTGTTCTTCATATCTTTTCGTTTAATTAATAATTGTGCATAAAGGGTGATCCGGGTATATGGTTTGTAAATTTTTTAAACTCTGATTTTACACGCTTCCGCTAATTTTGTGCAATTTGATTGCGTTCAAGAATATTACAAACCTAACAGTGGCATCAGAGCCAAACCTTTATGCGAATTATTAATTGTTTTAATTTGATATGAATATTGATATGTGTTTAGAACAATTTAATTGGGCAAAATTTTATTGTATAAAATTTATTAAAAAAAAAAAAAAAAAAAAACCGTTGCAATTTTTTTTTTTTTTTGAAAACCGATAAAATGGTTACAGGTGCAAAACTTAAACAAAAATGTTGCACGAAATTCAAGGGCTGGAGTCCCTTAAATTTTTTGGAGCATGCCATTTAATTTTGAAAAGTCACGTGGGCAACAATGTGTATAAGGCAGCGAGCGGATCAAGGATTGATATAATATATATATATATAGTATATATAAATACCCGAAATTTTTATATATTATGTTCGGTTTGTCAATTTTTTTTTTAAAACATACGGATTATATATAATGTATATATATTGATTTATAATATGGGACGATTATTATATATTATATATATATATATATTAATAATTTTATAATTAAAATAAAAATTTATTTTAATTTTAAAATAAAAGGTTTATTTTAATTTTAAAGTAAAAGGTTTATTTTAATTTTAAAATTAAATTTCATGCTAACTAATTAGAGTTGGAATTTGATTCCATGATAACTAATTGGAGTTGAAATTGGATTACGTGTTTCCTTAAATAAAGGAGTTTATTTAAATATGAAATAAGATTTCATATTATTCAAAATAAAGGAGTTTATTTGTGAATAGGAAATAGAATCCGTGTTTCCTTAAATAAAGGAGTTTATTTAAATATGAAATAAGATTTCATATTATTCAAAATAAAGGAGTTTATTTATGAATAGGAAATAGAATCCGTGTTTCCTTAAATAAAGGAGTTTATTTAAATATGAAATAAGATTTCATATTATTCAAAATAAAGGAGTTTATTTGTGAATAGGAAAAGAATTCGTGTTTCCTTTAATAATTTTTTTTACATGGAATTGGATTCCATAATTAATTAAAATAAAGGAGTTTATTTTGATTAAAGATTTTGATTAAAATAAAATAGTTTATTTTATTCAAAATAGGATAAATTAAAATAAAATAGTTTTATTTTGATTTAAATTTGGATTAAAATAAAGGAGTTTATTTTGATTCAAAAATAGATTTTATACTAACTAAATTTTCCCATTAAATGATATCAATATATATATTAAATGTTTATTATTCATAAGATGAATATTATTTATTGATGCATATGGTGATGTGTATGATAATAAATGGGATTGATTATGGACTATTGACCAATGTGATTGGATTTTATTTTAGTTGGATGCATGAATGTATGGGTTTTATTAAATGGGGTATGCGTACCTCGTCTTCTCTAATTTTTCTAAATGTAAATTCTATCTCTCTCCTATGTACTTCCCCTTGACTGCTGATCAAGGTTTCTATTTATTTTAAATAGTCTTGTAATAGGAATAGTTAGAATTAATTTTAAAAAATTGGAGATCAAGGGACAAGAAGCGCATCAAGACCCGTTTGTAATGGAGTCCGGGTTTAAATGTAATAGTTATATTTAAATATTATTTCTTGTACCCCTAAGGTTTGACCTTTTGGTTCATTTGGTGGCTCTAGTGAACCAAACTAGAATAAAAGTCCATAATCAATCCAAGTAGAATATAGTATTCTATATGTGCATGCTTATACTATATATATTATATATTATGCAAACTTGCTTCGCATGTTCATTAATATGACGCGTATTTTATATATATATATAATAAATGCCGCTAAACAAGATGAGATAAATTAATAACAAACCCTCAATTTTTATATTAAGTCCTAAGCGTTCAAAGATATTTGGAATATCGAGCGTTAAGCCTTCTAGCATGATAAAATTAATAGAGTATTAAATATTTAATATGAGTTTGTTGTGTCACCACAAGGCAAGTATTAAGTATTTAAGATGTTAATTTATCACATTTGATGCTTATAAAGAAAATTGAATAATATTGTTTTGTTGTGTCACCACAAGGATGATATTTTTCTTTTTTGAATATATGGAGTGCTAGGTTGGACTTAACTTGGATAATTTTGATTCGGATGTGCCACCACTTGATCATAATAATCTAAGAGGCAAAATACAAGGAGTTGCATAGTTGATGTAATTGACAAGAGTTGTCTACCTATTTATTTATATATAGTTTGTTGTGTCACCACAAGGCTATATACACTTGAAATGGGATCCTTATTCTCACTAGCAAATCTTTAATTAGATATTCTTAGAACTATATAAGTGAGGGTAATATAGTTTGAAGAAAATAGTGGGAGATACCAATTTAAAACAAGACCTAATTTATTTTGGTAATTAATAAAAAGAATGTATGTTAAAATGTTGTTAATTACAAATTCATTTACGAAATTTTACAATGTCTAAAATTACTATCATCATGCGAAGCATAATAAATGCTAAATTAACCAAACCGAATTAAACAGATTGGTTAAGGAATTTGAGAATAGTTCTCATGGCTGAAAAGTTATCTTATGTCCTTAATACGTCTATCCCTGCAATGGTTGCAAACAATGCCTCTGAGGAAGACATTGCTACTTTTAGAAAGTGGCAAGATGATGCACAGTTGGCTCAATGCATTATGCTCTCATCTACGAGTAACGAGCTTGACGTCGGATGAAACTATGGATGCTTCTACTATATTCCCGCACATCAAGTAGTTGATGGTGAAGAAAGTAGGGGTGATAGATATCGATATCTAAGGAGCTCTTCCGATCTAGAATGACCGATGACACTCTGATGCAGATAAAAGTCCTTAACATTATCAATTTGATTGATCAATTAGAATGACAACGAGTTTTATCATGGATGGAGAGTTGAACCAAGATTTGATCTTGCACTCACTCCGGACTCCTTTCACAATTGTTGTGAATTTTCATATAAACAAGCTAGATATCGGCCTCATTGATTTGCTTATCATGTTGAAAAATGTTGAGAGTCACTTTCCAACCAAGAAAGACCAGAGTCTTCTTGGTAGGGGCCAAAGGATCTTCAAAAGGAAGAACGATTCAAAGAAGGTAAAAAGAAAGGCATAAACAAAGGATAATAAGAACAATAATCGACTGAGATAGCAAAGGAGCTTGCTTCCACCGCTATAAGCCCGACACCGGAAAGAAAGCGGAGAAGCATCTTGCAGAGGCTAACCAAAGAAGCTTAGTGAAGTTTCGGTTACAAATACAAATTTGTTCATGATTTAAAATAAATTTTTTCTTTAAGTCAAGGTTCTACTTGGATATTGGATATCGACTTTGGTTATCATAAATATAGATTTATGAAGGGACCAAGCAGAAGTAGAAAGCTAAACAAATATAAGTAATCCTATGTGTGGAAAATGAAGCAAAGATTGCTGCATTAGCCATAGAAACTTATAGTTTAGCAATGCATACGGGAAAATCTATTAAGTCAATAAGTTGTTATTGTATTCCAGTTCTTGTTAAAAATATTATTTCCATTTTATTGTTGGACAATGAAATCTTTGGTATTATAATTAAGAATAATTGTTGTTCTATTTATAATAATAATGTTTTGTATAGAACTGGAATATTACTTAATAAATTTTGTATACTTGACTTACATGAAAATAATTTTGCATATTGAACAAATTAGTATAAGAAAAAGAGATGATTATTCAAAGAGTTGAATGTATGTATTTGTTGAAATACAAGTGGAAATTATTTGAAAGGTTCAAAGAATTCAGAAGTGAAACAAATTGGCAAAGTATTAAGATTCTTTGATTAGATCAAGGAATAAATACTTGTGCAATAAGTTTCTAGATCATCTCAAATGGTTTTTCTCATAATGGACACCTCATAATACGTAATAATTGATTGATGTATCTGAAAGGAAAAATCGTACCTTGTTGGACATGGTGCGGTCCATAATGATTTTACCGACATTCCAGTATTCTTCTAGGATCATGTCCTAGAAATGGCTGTATATCTACGGAAAAGGTAACCTCAAAATCCGACCCCAAGACTCCATAAAAGTTATGGATAGGGAGGATTCCTAATCTTAAGTATGCTAAGATAAGGGGTTGTCCAACTTATGTGAAAAGGTTTCAAAGGATAAGCTTGGGACAAGATTTGACAAATACAGATTTGTGGGACATCCTAAAGTAAGTTTAGGGTATATGTTCTATAATTCTACTTAGCAAAAGGTGTTTGTTACTGAAACACGCGCCTTTCAAGATAAAGGTGTTTATCATTAAAAAGGGGGCTAGTAGGAGGATAATAGATCTTGAAGAGTTCAAGAACCACAAAATACTATAAGTCAAATAAGAGGAACACAGTAGATGACCTATTATACCACAACCTAATCGTAAATCGAATAGTACAAGAAGATACCTAGGAGGTATGGATTCATCATGGATGATGATGATGAGGTACACATCATAGAAGATGATGATCCGATTACATCTGATGAGGTAAGTCTTGTAGACACTCGGAGAAAATGGATTGAAGCAAGTTTCTCAAATATGGAACATTCGTTTTGATGAGGCAATCAAAAGAGTTTGATTTTATCAAAAATAAGAATGAACCTAGTGTGTACAAAAGGGTTAGTGGGAGCATCATGACATTTCTAGTACTATATGTTGATATACTATGGATAAGAAATGACATACCAATGCTACAATCAGTAAAGATAAAATTGTCTAAACAATCCTCCATGAATGATTTGGGAAGAGTATCATTATTGGGGATGCAAATCTATATAGATAGATTTAAAAGGATGCTCAACTTAACCCAAGGAACGTATATTCATTTGATGCTAAAGTCGTTTAGCATGGCAAACTCCAAGAGATGTCTCATGTTGATGAGCTATGGAGTGTATCTCTCTTAATAGTCCCCACAGACTCCTGAAAAGAGAGGTCGCATGAGTGACAATCATGTATGCAACAAAATGTACGAGACCTGATGTTGATCAGTCATATTATGGAGAAGTTCACTATGAGTCAGTGAAAAACATCTTAAAGTGCTTAACCGACACTAAGGATGTGATCATATTCATGGTGGGTCTAAATTAAAACTAGAGGGCTTAACAGACTCAAGTTTTTCAGACAGACCAAGATGACAGAAAATCCACTTTAAGGTAAAGCGTTACCTTGAACAGTGGTGCAGTGAATTGGAAAGGTTCCAATCAGCAAAGAGTTGCTTGTTTAGTGATAAAGACAAAGTATATAGCTTTAAATGAAGCTGCAAGTTGATTGTTTGGATTAAAAGTTCATTACAGAACTAGGAATAGTTCCTAAGTCTCATCTTGGATCTAAACATGTGTTGTGGCACTTTCATTTGATTATTAGAATCATTGAAAGATGGAAAATCACTATAGAGATAGTGGACTCTCATGAACAACATTACATATCCATTAACTAAAAGCTTATCCAACAAACGGGATAATCGTCACTTAGAGAAGAAGAGTATAAGATACCATGATGATTGGCTTTAGTGCAAGTGGGAGATTGAAAGTAGTATGCACACAAGCCAATCATGTTTGATGATAAAGCATATATTTTGTAACAATCTTATTCATTTATTAATAAAAAGTATTTATTTATTAAAGGCTTTTAATTATCTACATGATCTTTGTTTTATAATATGTGATAAACCCATAGTTTTAAGCAATGCTTTTAGAATAATGATGATGATCATTCTAATGAGATCTAAATTCTTAGAAAGCTTAAAAACTAAAATAGTTCCCAATCATTGGATTACTAAATTGGGGATTAGTGAATCCGGATAGATTGGTACATACGTTGCTTGCTCATTGGATGAGGATGATTGATCTCATGATCATTTGTGTGGAGACACTAAAGCAAGTATGTAGGTGCTTATTAGAGAATAAGTTCACTTGAGCGTTGGCTCGCTAAGGAATACCTAATGGAGTTTTATTTGCTGTCATCAATAGATTTCACTGTAGTGATAGTAGTCTGAGTAATCCTTGGACTTGAGATCATCATAGTATCTTGTGTATGATGAGTTATACTTTGACTTATTCCTTAAGACCCTTAGGGTATATCAAAGGGTATGCTTGGGTATAATAAGTTGTACATGGAGATAATGTATGATCAATAAAGAATCTACCACTTCTAATAAAAGAAGAGAAATGTCCTATGTGATTCGATAAATGACAACCCAGTAGTCCTTGGCCAAGGCAGAACGAAATTAGAAAGGAGTTTCTAATTTGCATTATTTGGAGTTGTGCATTTAAGGATCGAAATACATATAATTAAATAAAATAAGACTTGACAGTAATTCCATGTCTTATATTTAATTGGGACATTGTATGGTGGAAGGATTGAATTGTACGGTAACTATTTACTCAAAGGTTCTTTTATGATTATTGTTGAAATCTATATTATCTGGAAAGTCGTTGATTGATCGCTAGGAGGCTTATCCTATTGTAGAATAAATATTATTTATTTAAATAAATTAATTGTTTAATTTATTTATTTAAATAAGATTAGAATTGTTCTAATTGATTTATTCACAACCGGTTTAATATGGAGAACCTAAAGGGTCACACCATAAAAGGAAGAATAATTATTTAAGAAGTTAATGGCATAATCGTAATAATATATTATGTATATTTAATTTAATCTATGGTGATAGAATAAATTAAATAGCTTAATATTATTATTTAATATTTTAGAAATATTAAATATAAATTAATAAGAGGAGTCTTATTAATATTATTACAATTATTATTATTTTAATTTCTAAAAGAGTTTAGGAATTAATTTAATATAAGTACTCTCATTTATTCCTAATAGGATTAGGAGGGAAAATTAGTTAAAGGAGTTTAATTAATTATCCCTAATAAGTTTAAGGAGCTTAATTAATTAAATAAAACCCAATTCCTTAATTGTTAAGGTGGGTTGCCCACATCTATAAATAAGAGGAGTCTTATTATGGGTGTTGTGGTTGTTGACTTTTAAAACGACATAATTCCAATTTGTTGGAGAGTACCCTTTTCTATAGAGATAGAAAACTAGGGTTTGTGCCAAATACCCTTTTTCTTGAATCATTATAATTCCTTGGTGGATCACCTCTAGAGGCCAAACATATGGGTGGCTAACGTTGATCAAAGGAAGGAACAAAACCCCGGTGGATTCAAGTTGAACGCAAAAAGATTTGGAGGTGAACTTGTACCTGAGGAAGCTCGGATCTTCAAGGGTATGTTTGTTCTTCATATCTTTTCCTTTAATTAATAATTGTGCATAAAGGGTGATCCGGGTATATGGTTTGAAAATTTTTTAAACTCTGATTTTTCACGCTTCCGCTTAATTTATGCAATTTGATTGCGCACATGAATATTACAAACCTAACAGACTTGACCTGCAACCTGATGGCTTTACCTGCTACTATTCCCACCACCACATTTGAAATAAAATTCAGCACATTTCTTCACCAACCACAAGTGGGGCCCACTCAATTCTAGAATTTTCCACCAAAATACTAAATTCGGATACTTGATAATTTACAACCACCACCTCTTAAAATTCATAACAAATCATACGTTCATTTTTAACGGTTCAAAATTTATGGACATATACTCAACTTATATATGTATAACATATCCAAAATTACAACGATCTAACTGGTCGGATTAAAAATTATAACTCACATTAATATATCTCAAAAACACCGGGTTTAATTTTTAATACCTCCATTCCAACAAAAATCTTGATAAAACACCTCAACATTAACTCCTTCATTTTTAACCACAATAAATATATCCAACATTTATATCCACATAAAATAAATATTCCCTTATCATATGAATCAATAATTAATTATTCACAAATAATATTACAGAATCACATTTATGACAACCAAAGTTCCGGAAAGAGGGGCTTTCCAATAAGAATTTCTCCTTACTGGCGCACAATTAGGTGACCAAACCTCTCCTTGATGTAACTTTCTAGACATTGCCAATAATGCTATCTATAATATTATTCAAATAATATGAATTATTGATCTGATAATGGGAAATACTGTACAGTGACAATTATTGAAACAACAATAATATAAAATATCAATGCAACAATTATTGAATCAATAAAATAAAATATTGAACAGTAACTACTGTAATAATTATTGAGTAGTGCCTTCTTACGTAAGGATCAATAATTCATCAATACTGTGCATCTACGCGTATTATTGTATTTTAACTACCGGGTATTCCAACAGTGTTAACGATAACAACCACGCCGTTATTTATTAAAACTCAAACTTGTCATTTTCTTCATCCGACAATTATTCTGTTATGAGGCCCACAAATGACTGCGCCGTCATACGAATATTCCCCGACAACAAGAATATTCCACGACCAAATGAATATTCCCCGACAACAATAATTATTTTATAACCACTTGCATATGTTGCAAAATTTGCACATTTCACCCATAACCAGAGAATTATATCAAATTAATAACTTATTATTCACAATAATAATTAGAGGAAATTCGATTTTATTTATAATAAGTTGGGGTCTTACAAAATAAGACTAAGGGAAGAGGACTTCAATCTGGCCCTAGGTTTCAAGAATGAAGGGCACCCATTTCTAGATAGCATAAGCTTCCAAGAGGGATTGAAAAAAATGCACCACAAAAAGAATCCCTCTGTGAAAGGCTACAAAAAGAAAGAGTTCCCTCAAAGGTTCAAATTATTGGCTAACATTATCGGGGAATGCATCTGCTGCAAGAGCTCAGGTCATGACTCGGTAAATGAGACTCAGCTTAAGCTCATGATAGCCATGATTTATGGTACACAACTCAACTATGTGGCTGTATTGCTCGAGTGGATCGGTAAGTGGATGGTCAACTCGAAGAAATCAAAGAGCTCTCTGAAGATGCTGTATGGGAGATTCATAAGCATCATTCTGCAATCTGCACTGGGTGACAAAATTGGGGATGATAAAGGAGAAGCCATCAACCCAAATCGAAGAATGACCCAGCAGTTGTTTGAGAACTGGAAGAGAAACCCTGCTGAGTATGTTCAAATGATGACAGAGTCCACTAGGAGAACTGGAGAACTAAAGGAGGCAGGCTTTCTAGGAGAAATGTAAGTTATCAAGGAAGTTGAAGAAGAAGGAGAAGCAGATAAGGGAGAACCCTCTGCTCTTGCTAGAAAAAGCAAGGGCAAGAGAAAGGAGCAAGACAAATCGAAGAGCCTCAAGGATCTACAACTGACATTCCTGTAGAGTCCTCTGATATAGAGATTCTAAGGAGGCTAAGAAAGAAGCAACAGCAAGACGAAGCTGAAGAGGATCAAGCCACCATATCACAGATCCTAAAGAAAAACAAAACTGGTCATAAGTCCAAAAGACCAACAGTTTCTTCAATCGTAGAGTCTCTGCTGTTCTCTGAAACCAGGCCAAGTGTGGCAGAAATGGAAGAAGCTGTAAGGCCCCAACTTTTCATAAATAAAGATTTAATTTTCTCTAATTATTATTTTTGAAATAGTAAGGGGTTGATTTGATTAATGTGGTTAGTTATGGGTAAAATGCACAAATATTTCAAATAAGCAAGTGGTTATAAAATATTCATCGTTGTTTGGAATATTCGTTTGGTCGTGGGAATATTAAATGCGACGGTAGCAAACCTTGTGTGGGCCCCATAACTTGATGGCGATTGGATGAAAAAATGACAAGTATAAGTTATTTATAAATAACAGGCGTAGTTATTCACCGTTAATACTTTTGGAATACCCGATGGTTTAAAAACACGATGTACGTTATTACACGATACACCAGTATTGCACCAATTATTGATTCTTACATAAGAAGGCACTACTCAATAATTGTTACGATAATTCTTATTCAAGATTTTTATTTTATTGATTCAATAATTGCTGCGTTGATATTTTATATTCTTTTTTGTTTCATAATTGTCGTCAAGACACGATATTTTCCATTATCGAAGCAATAATTTATATTATCTGAATAATATTATTAGAAAACATTATTGGCAATGTCTAGAAAGTTCTGTCAAGGAGAGGTTTGGTCACCTAATTGCGCTACCAAGAAAAGAAATTCTTATTGAAAGCCCCCTCTCTTCCTCGGGAACTACCGGCACAGATTGCAAGATTGTGATTCTGTAATATATTTATGAATAATTAATTATTGATTTATATGATGAGGAAAATATTGATTTTATATAGATGGAGAAAATTTTAAAAGTGACAATTGTTAAAAATTGATATTTTATCTTTTACGATAAAATAATATTATATTATATTATTATAATATAATAATGATGATATTTTACAATGAATGTGGGATATATGAGTATATGAGGAGAAAGAGTATTTTTGTAGCATTAAATGATTAACACATGTTTTACGTGGTTTGTGGACCCCATTTCTTGACTGAAAATTGATTATAGCCTGTAAAATCGTCCGTATGTGGATTTCGGTCAATTTCTGTTTGGAATTTGGAAAACCTTTCTTCTGTAAAGTTGTAGAAAATTGAATTTCCTATATAAAAATGCGAGATTCGAATTTTCTGATAAAAGGGCTATTTATGATGAATTATTGAAGTTCCGGATTAATTGATTATTATTTTTTTTTGGAGTTTTAAATAAATTTTATATGAAAAACGTTTTTGGCAAGTTTGGCACATGTCTGGCTGATATTTTGGATCAATGAAGGTGTGTGTAAGAATTTATAATATATATTTTAATATTTTATTAAATTTTCTGCTTTGGTGTTCTAAGTAATTTCCTATAAATAGGGTGTTTAGGTTAGAATTGAAAATCACACCAGAAACTAAAGTTTTCTCTCTCTTTCTCTCTCTATATTATCGAGCGTAATCTTGTGAGTATTTTAGTACTTTGAGTATTGCTATACGGTGCAAGTTCTTTCAAAGACTATATCCGATATTCGGTCGGAAGTCTTTGTTTTTGCGAGGTAAGGGATGTTATTTTATTCGAAAATGATATTATTTCTTCAATATCATTATGCCAAAATATTAGTTGGAAATTTTTATCAAATTTGGAACTTTTTCATGTCGGGGTTACTATTTATGAGTTACTATTCACGAGTTACTATTCACGAAGCATGATGATTTTTTTTTTGTGAAATCTCTATCTTTTAGTGTCAGAGTTACTATTCACGTATACGGCACTATTCACGAATACGACACTATTCACAGAAAAATTAAAATTTCTTTTCTGTGTCCAAGATCGTCTGTTATGATTCCTATCATGGATTGGATCTATGTTTTGGTCTTCATTCTTGAATTTTACTCCACTCTGATTATTTATGAAGTATTTTTGAACTTGGATTGTGTAAAGTACAAATCCTTAGTATTTGTTCTTTTGTTTCACTGGATTCGTTTCCTTTAAAATATTTTTCATCATCCTCAGTCCTAAATGATGATATTACTGAATATCTTTGGCCTGTAGTGCAAAGATGAATGATTTTCTGATGAATATCTTTGGCCCATAGTGTAAAGATAAACAGGTGTTTAGATGAACATGACCAACTGATGAATATCTTTGGCCCGTAGTGCAAAGATGAACAGGTGTTGAGATGAACATGACCAACTAGTGAATATCTTTGGCCTGTAGTGCAAAGATGAATATTTGATTTATGATGTATATTGATTTATGTTATAGGGATAAAATATCGATGATGGACTTTTAAATTCATAGATGATAGTAGATTTTATTCTGTACTTAACTCTTCTAATGAATTGTTGTTTCCGCTGCAGTTGTTGATCTAAAACTTGTTGTCTATTTATTCTATCAGATTTTTCCCTGTTGAAGACTAAGGATAATTTGTTGTATATTATCTTAGTCATAATATTCTTTATTGGGCTAGTTGAGCTCACCCTTTTCCTTTTTGTTCCATTTTTCTTCTCGGGAGACGAGAATATAACGGGAACTAGTCGGGGTGTGGAGTAATGGTTCAAGATAGTTGTTTTAGTAGTCCTCACTATTTTGTAAAATAGCGTATCAATAATTGTAATGAGGATTTATTTGAGTGTGGATATTGTCTAGAAGACAATATTTGTATTTAAACTCACAGTTTATGTGTTGTCATATTTTGCACGACAAATGTATTAATGAAGTTGTAGTTGTTTACGTACCATGTATTTGGCGACTCGAATGGGTGTTGTATACCTATTTTGGGGCGTCACAGGTTGGTATCGAGCTTAGGGATATGATCTCTGGCGGAGATCGGGAATAGAACTAGGAGGGGAGAGACGAGTAAATCCTTCGCTAGTGTGTCCTACCTAAGCTTATTTGTTGGTCGGTCATAATATAGGGGTATTATGTGATTTGTTAACTTGTTTAATTAACCCTTGTTTTATGAAAGTATTTAAGAATGTCGACTGAGAGTGTTAACTGTGGAGTAAATGAGACCGTGGAGACACCTTTGCTCACCAACGAGGAGAACGTGCAACATGCTGGCAATGTTCCTCCTGTGAACAACACCACTAAGCGCGGATAATGACGATGGTATGTTTAGGAACTTTCTAGAATTCATGCAAAACCAAACGAGAAAGACTACTTGTTCAAAATGCGGTGGAAACACTTTGCAACTCACGGATGGTCACCGCTAAAATTTGTTCGAGGAGTTAGGGCCGTGGCCAAAGTTTTGGGAAAGCCGAAACCACTTACGGCATAGACGTGGATAAAGCAGATCACTAAGATATTTGATGTCTTGGGATGCTCAGAGGAGCAAAAGGTTCTTTTCACCACTTTCATGTTACGAGGAGAGGCAGATTATTGGTGGGAATCCGTAAAGCGTACTCGACTTCACCATGATCAAGATGTCTTGGGAGAAGTTCCAAGAATTGTTTAACGACAAGTACTTTCCCGAAAGTATTCGTCACATGAAGGTGGTAGAGTTCATCAAGCTGGAGCAAAACAATATGAACGTGTCTCAGTACGAAGCTAAGTTTGCCGAGTTGTCCCGATTTGCATCCCATTTGGTTGATAATGAGGAGAGAATGACGCGGATGTTTCTGCGAGGTTTGAAACCCAAAATACGTCAATACCTCATTTTTCACAAACTTTGTTTATATTCAGATGTTGTGAATAGGGCTCAGTTATTGGAGCGCGATAATGAGTTGGCTCAACTGAAGAATAATGACCAACAACTCGATGATAATCGTACCTGTGGTAACGGTCATCGGAACAATGATAACCATCGTGGAGGAAAATATCATGCCAGAAATGGTAACCACTTCAGTGGTAATTATGGCCAAGATAATAGAAGAAATAACTCAAGTGGAAATTTCAAGAAGAGAAGATTTAACAATGACGGGAAGACGTCGGCACCAACGCCAGCAACAAATTTTAGAGGAGGAGAAAGACCGCCAGTTAGATGCTACAGATGCGGAGAAGAGGGACACATAAGTCCAAACTGTTCACAACCTTCCAAGGTATGTTATAATTGTGGAAAAGAAGGTTATATCGCTCGAGATTATATGGTAGCAAAACCCAATCCAGCGGGGCTGGTGACTCAAAAGGCTGTCCCAGAAAAGTCAAAGTCAATGGAAGAGCGTTTGTCGTGACTGGTCAGAATGCGAGGAACCCGAACGAAGTTAGCACGAGTTAGTTAATTATAAATTCTTACGAAGTTTATACCTTATTAGATACCGGTTCTACCCATTCATTAATCTCTCCTGCTTATACTCAACGTTTAAACTTGACTCCGTGGAAAATTAAACTTTAACTTATCTGTTGAAACTCTGTTATGAGAAACTTTCGTTACATCCACTGTTTATAAATCTTGTTTGATCCAAGTTGGCACCATCACATTACCTGTTGACCTTATTTCTTTAAAGATACCTGCTTTTGATGTGATTTTAGGGATTGATTGATTAACTACTCATCATGCCAAAATTGATTGCTTTCGTAAGGTTGTTAGTTTTCATATTCCTAAGCAACCAGTAATTCGAATTCAAGCAACCAAACCATTGAAGTCAAACACTTTCATATCAAGCCATAAAGTCATTCGTTTATTGAAAAATGGATGTTAAGTTTTCTTAGCCCATGTTATGGACCTAAACAAAAATACGTCAGATTTGAATGATATTTCTGTTGTTAGTAAATTTCCTGACGTATTTCTTGAAAAATTTCTTGGCCTACTCCCAGAGCATGATATTGAATTTTGTATCGACTTTGAACCCGGTACATAACCCATTTCTAAAATCTCATGGCTCCTATTGAACTTCAGGAGTTAAAAAAATTCAACTGTAGAAGTTTGTACCTGAGCCTTTATCTGGTGACTTCCTTTGTGGAATGCACCGAAGCCAGACTCTCCGTAGGGGACGCCATATTCCTGCGATAGTAAACTGATAGGTGTCATTGTGACGTGCTATCCAAGGTTGGGATATGAGTCACAGTTGAGAGAAACCTAAATCAGTAATCGAAATATGTAGCTTTCTATGATTAGCTGGTTACTATCGGAGATTCGTGGAAGGATTTTATCGAATTGATACTCTATTAACTCAGCTGACTCGAAAAGATACAAAATTCGAATGGAGCGAGGAATTTGAGAAGAGCTTCTAAGAAATCAACATGTGGCAACGACGTTGGCTTGAGCTGTTGAAAGATTATGACTATACCATTCAATACCATCCTGGAAAAAAAAAACAAACATTTTAGCTGACGCATTGAGTAAAAGATCGTATGCGTTTACGAGTGCGATATTTTTAACACAAAGACCCATTTCATATGACTTACAGAAGATGGAGATAGAGTTAAAGATTCCAAGAACCTGCGTGAAGATAACGAATATACAATTAGAATCGAATTTAATCGATAAATTTAAAGCTGCTCAAGCTACAGAGTTGGAATTGATGAATATGAAGAAGAAGATGCAAGAAGTCGTTATTCCAAAAGCGAGAATCGGCGATGTGAGGAAAGCTCAAACCTTCGATTTATTAGTCCATTTGAAATCCTCGATCGAATAGGAACTATGGCCTATAGACTCATTTTACCGCAAAGTATGACGTGTGTTTATAACATTTTTCATGTATCGATGTTATGTAAATATGTGGACGACCCGAACCACATTATTGAGTTAGAACCAGATGAGATAGCAAAAGATTTAACGTACGAGGAGGTACCAATCAAGATCTTGGATAGGAAGGAGCATGTCCTACGCATGTCAATTTCGAGGACGAAATTTCATAAGGATAGGAGGTTGTAAGGCCCCAACTTTTTATAAATAAAGATTTAATTTTCTCTAATTATTATTTTTGAAATAGTAAGGGGTTGATTTGATTAATGTGGTTAGTTATGGGTAAAATTCGCAAATATTTCAAATAAGCAAGTGGTTATAAAATATTCATCGTTGTCGGGGAATATTCATTTGGTCGTGGAATATTCTTTGCTTTGTGGGGAATATTAAATGCGACGGCCTTGACCTTAATGTGGGCCCCATAACAGAAAGTGATTGGATGAAGAAAATGACAAGTATAAGTTGTTTATAAATAACGGCGTAGTTGTTACCGTTAATACTGTTGGAATACCCGGTGGTTAAAACACAGTATTACGCGTTATTGCACAGTAGCACATGGTATTGCACCAATTATTAATTCTAACGTAAGAAGGCACTACTCAATAATTGTTACAGTAATTATTGTTCAGTATTTTATTTTATTGATTCAATAATTGCTGCGTTGATATTTTATATTACTGTTGTTTCAATAATTGTCACTACACAGTATTTTCCATTATCGAAGCAATAATTCATATTATCTGAATAATATTATTAGAAAATATTATTGGCAATGTCTAGAAAGTTACGCTCTAAGGAGAGGTTTGGTCACCTAATTATTGCGCAAGATGGAGAAATTCTTATTGAAAGCCCCTCTTTCTGGTTGCCACAGTATTGTGATTACGTAATATTATTTGTGAATAATTAATTATTGATTTATATGATGAGGAAAATATTAATTTTATATAGATGGAAAAAATTTTCAAAGTGACAATTATTAAAAATTGATATTTTATCTTTTCTGATAAAATAATATTTTATTATATTATTATAATATAATAATGATGATATTTTTACAATGAATGTGGGATATATGAGTATATGAGGAGAAAGAGTATTTTTATTGCATTAAATGATTAACACATGTTTTGTGTGTCGGTGGACCCCATTTCTTGACTGAAAATTGATTATAGCCTGTAAAATCGTCCGTATGTGGATTTTGGTCAATTTCTGTTTGGAATTTAGAAAAACTTTCTCCTGCAAAGTTGTAGAGAATTGAATTTCCTATAAAAACACGCGACATTCGAATTTTCTGATAAAAGGGCTATTTATTATTAATTATTGAAGTTCCGGATTAATTGATTATTATTTTTTTTCGGAGTTTTAAATAACTTTTATATGAAAAATGTTTTTGGCAAGTTTGGCACATGTGTGGCTGTTATTTTGGATCAATGAAGGTGTGCGTAATAATTTATAATATATATATTAAGGGATGTTATTTTATTCGAAAATGATATTATTTCTTCAATATCATTATGCCGAAATATTGGTTGGAAATTTTAATCAAATTTGGAACTTTTTCATGTCGGGGTTACTATTTAAGAGTTACTATTCATGAGTTACTATTCACGAGTTACTATTCACGAAGCATGATGATTTTTTTTGTGAAATTTTTATCTTTTAGTGTCGGAGTTACTATTCACGTATACGACACTATTCACGAATACGACACTATTCACAGAAAAATTAAATTTTTTTTCTGTGTCCAAGATCGTCTGTTATGATTCCTATCTTGGATTGGATCTATGTTTTGGTCTTCATTCTTGAATTTTACTCCACTCTGATTATTTATGAAGTATTTTTGAACTTGGATTGTGTAAAATACGAATCCTTACTATTTGTTCTTTTGTTTCACTGGTTTCATTTCCTTTAAAATATTTTTTATCATCCTCAGTCCTAAATGATGATATTACTTAATATCTTTGGCCTGTAGTGCAAAGATGAATGATTTTCTGATGAATATCTTTGGCCCGTAGTCAAAAGATAAGCAGTGTTTAGATGAACATGACCAATCGATGAATATCTTTGGCCCGAAGTGCAAAGATGAACAGGTGTTGAGATGAACATGACCAACTGGTGAATATCTTTGGCCTATAGTGCAAAGATGAATATTTGATTTATGATGTATATTGATTGATGTTACAGGGATAAAATATCGATGATGGACTTTTAAATTCATAGATGATAGTATATTTCATTCTCTACTTAACTCTTCTAATGAATTGTTGTTTCATTGCGATTGTTGATCTAAAACTTGTTGTCTATTGTATTCTATTAGATTTTTCCCTGTTGAAGACGAAGGATAATTTTTTGTACATTATCTTAGTCATAATATTCTTTACTGGGCTAGTTGAGCTCACCCTTTTCCTTTTTATTCCATTTTTCTTCTCGGAGGCGAGAATATAAGCGGGAACTAGTCGGTGTGGAGTAATGGTTCAAGACAGTTGTTTTAGTAGTCCTCACTATTTTGTAAAATAGCGTATCAATAATTGTAATGAGGACTTATTTGAGTGTGGATATGGTCTAGAAGACAATATTTGTATTTAAACTCCCAGTTTATGTGTTATCGTATTTTGCACGACAAATGTATTAATGAAGTTGTAGTTGTTTCTGTACTGTATTTGGTGACTCAGAATGGGTGTTGTATACCTATTTTGGGGGCGTCACAGAAGCTGCTTCAAGAAGAGTGGCTGTTCAACATGAAAAAGCTAAGACTCAAGATAGTCCAGAAGTTGTAGCTAAACCCAGCAAAGCAAAAAGAAAGCTGGTCAAGAAGTATATTCTTGAGAATGAAAAGGTGTTGAAAAAGGAAGCCAAGAGTGTGGCTGTAAAAGAGGAACAATCCCAAGCAAATAAAGTGGACAGTGCTCCAGCTGAGGGGGAGATCCCTGACATTCTCATGATTGAGTACACACCGGCTGAGGGGGAGAAGTCTATAGCTCAAGAAGATGTTCCACCTGAGGGGGACTTTCTGAATCTACAAGAGGATGACCATGCTGAGGGGGAGCCTCATGATATCCCAATGGTAGAAGAAGAGGTTCCTGCCCAAGATAAAGTTAAATCAATGCCAAACTTTCCAGAGGCCATTGAGATAATGGAATCTTCAGAAGAGACCAAAGAAGAGGAAGAAAATGATGATGATGAGCTTGAAATCACTGGTGTAGGGAAAGATGGATTTAGGAGCTATCTG
This sequence comes from Panax quinquefolius, assembly GCA_020205615.1. Lineage (NCBI taxonomy): Eukaryota > Viridiplantae > Streptophyta > Magnoliopsida > Apiales > Araliaceae > Panax > Panax quinquefolius. Next base: position 43,144,753 of record CM035165.1, read on the forward strand.
TACACTCAACTGTTTTCCTACCTACCCATGATGGCATACCATCAAGCTCAAGTCCTGAACTCATGGGATCACATGTTCTGGAGCTTCAAGGAATATCCAATGAATCTCGATTACGGCTAATGGATTTCCAGGGAAAGTCATCTTTGCCAAGAAGCTGCTTACCAACCATTCCTCATCCAAGGATAAACTTAAGGTATTGACTATTCCTGATCTCTTCAAAGTTAATCACTTGCAATCATCTTCATTCAGTCAATTCTATGAATTTCCTCGATGGATGGAAGTGATTCTTCACCCACTCAATCAGTTTCCGATTCTGAGAATCTCAAAATTACATGGCGAAGAACCAAAAGAAGTAAACCTTACCCTAGTTCCACAAATCACCAACTCTACGATTCAAGACTCCAGCCACATCGTAGAATCCAACATTGAAATCGTAGAGTCACCTATCCCAGACATCCAAACCCAAGCCCCTCCAGTTGATATACCATCCTCCTCATCACATGATTACTTCAGTCTTGATCTCGCTCTTTACAATTTGGAAGATCAATCTCAACCGAGAACCCCTCCAATGAACAATCCTCAAGCAAATGATACTTTCCGAAGCCTGCCTACCAAGGATGACTTGAAAGAAACTTCTGAGAAAATGGTCAAGTCTATAGAAGAAAGTTTGGAATCTCACTCTGATTTCATCAATATCCGGCTGAATCAAATGAACACAGTTGCAAATAATTTCCCTGGCACTATGAATACTGAGCTTACAAAGAGGCTAAGGGAAATTATCAAAGAGATTCTAAAGAGTATGTCGGACAGAGATGAGATCCACTTCCAGATAGATGCCAAACAAAGAGAGGCTGTACTCAAAATATAGAAACACCAAGACCTTCAACATAAAATTATGTTGGACAACATCCTCAACTTGAAAGCTTCTGTTTACGACTTCCAGCAATCTTATACAAATCAGGACAAACATAACGATATGATTCTATCAGTTCTCCAAAATAAAGACGCAAGATCTGAAAAACAGATCAAGGAAAATAAAGAGGACATCGCTCAAACCCAAAGCCAACTGAACGAGCTTGTCCAAGGAGTTAATTGACTGTCTGCAGATATTCGAACCCTTGATGCTGACATAAAGGGGGAGAATAAAGGGAAAGGAGATCAAGAAGGTCAGGATCAAGAAGGTCAGGGAGGCCAAGGCAGAGGCAGAGGAGGTCATGGAACTCAAGAAAGGGGAAGAAGACAATTTCATGCTCAAGCATCACGAAGTCCCTCTGCAAGATAATTCCATAATCAAACTCAACGATCTGATCAACAGGGAATTATAATGGCTATACCATTAAGCCGTCAGGAGTCAACTCCCAGCTCACAAGATGTGTCTACTGTACACATAAGAATGCTAACTGGAGATCCTGCATTCATGCACAGGCATGAGGAGAATCTAATACTAAGTCTAAGCGAGCTGGAAGAGTTAGCCAAAAATGAGGAAGCTCAAAGAAAAGAAGAAATTTGAGAATGTACGCCAACCCACCTCCACTAAAGAGGTTAAGGAAACAGAGATAAGTTGAAACTTAAATTTCCTATTGATGTAATGCTGAATTGTAATATCTTCTGATCATCAATAAATTCATGCTTATTCTCTAGAAATTTTAGCTGCTCACTGAAATACTAAGTCATGTTTAAATTTCTTGCAAATGCATCTAGTCACTAATAATCATGACAACAAATCTCCTTGGTTATGTCAACATCAAATAGGGGGAGATTGTTGGGAGAATGAATATTATGATTTGATGTTTTAATGTATATGTTCATGATTATTTGTAAGGTCCTTAAATGAATATATGTACAAGGACTTAGTGATAGATCAAAATTGTTAGGTTGATCTAATCTCTCAACATGTACCATTCTGATAAAGAATGTATAGATAGAAAGATCAAAACTGTTAGGTTGATCTTAAGATGTAATAGATTAGTCTTGAAGAAATCGTAGTGCATCAATCTGATCAACATTGTAGGAGTCAAGGTAGAAAACGTAGAGCCTGAAGATCGTAGTGTGCCTGCCTTGAGGGGACTCTTCGGAAATCGTAGAGTGGTCCCAATGTTTGACGAGCCAACTCCACGATCGTAGTATGCTGAAGGAAACATGAAGTTTACAAGTCAACAATCGTAGTGTGCTCTCGGGAATGTAGAGTCAATAACACGAGCAAGAAAAGATCGTAGTGTGCGAAGGTTTAAGGGAAATCGTAGTTCTCTTAGCTTTGAAGTATGCAAAGTTGTCAAGACACTACGATCTAAATCATAGAACACCACTATCCAAATTGTAGAGCATCATCTGTCTCATGTCAGAAAACATCGAGCCTCGTGATCTGTGTTTTCAACAAGTGAGGAATGGATCCTAGAGACTGCAGTGCTCATCTGTCCCAGAATATATGAAATATCCTTAGTATGTAACAAAGAAGCGTATTAAAGAAGCTAAGGATAGTACCATGGGTAAGAGGGACAAAACACCTTTTCAGGTGGTAGGTGAGAAAGCAGCCTGCAGTGTCAGTGGGCCAGAATGCAGAATTCAGAAGATGTGCATAAATGTCACCATCACAGTACAGAAAGTTCAGACGCATTTAATGCCACAACGAATGGATCCAACGGATAGTTTTCAACATCACATATATACAGATCAGACAGATGAGAGAGTATTAAGCAAGCATTGAACAAACAACGTGAACATCTCTCTCATGCTCAACTCTACGATCTGAGATATTACAAAGCTTGCTCAGCTACTCAGTTCTTTAGAACAAGTGCATACACAACGACTGAGTAGCAACCATCAAGAACACAACATTATCAACCAATTGAAGAAGAGTACCAAGTCTGCTGGACTTAAAGAGTTCGTAGTGAACTATAAGAAAGCCAAGTCTGTTGGACTAGAAGAGTTCAAGAGTGAACTAAGAAGTTCCTAGACTGCTGGTCTAGAAGGAATCTGTGTGATTCAGAAGTTGTAATAGACATCCTTAGTGGATATCCTACTCGTTGAGTAGAAGAGTGGACTAGGAGCTTTTAGTGCTCTGAACCACTTAAAATGACTGTGTCATTTGCATTCACATCATAGCTGCTATAAATGTTATAACTGCCATAACTGCCTCACCCTCATTACTCAAGTGCTTGGTAAAGAAGATTAAAACTAATATTAATTCCGCTAAGTTTTAATCATTATCAAAGAACTAGTTTAAAAACAAAAAAAGATTTTTAAATATCTATTCAACCCCCCCCCCCTCTAGATAACTATTGTGCCAACTAGGAACTAACAGATTCAAAAGTATAAAATTCTTATATGAACACCTAGAGTATGTAATTTGTGAGTTGTGGTCTTTTGAATGAGTCAATTCGGATGTAAAATGAATAAGTTATGAAGCCATGAAGTTCGTTGGAAAAACCAACTGTCAAAACTAACTGGTGCACAGGGGTTGCGCCAACCCAGTGTTAAATGTCACGTCGCGACGCCAAGCATGGCCGAGAGAAACCAAAACCGTCTGGAGACTCACGCCTCAGCGCGAGAGTTAGTGCAAGGACTCGCACCGCAGCGCCAAGTCAGGGCATAACCCTTGGAGAGTGACGTTGCAGCGCCACTATACTAAAGAGTTGACCAAGTTAGGTTTTTAAGTCTAATTGAAGGTAAACCAATAGTAAGACATGAATGTATTTAATGTACATAATAAGGCTGACTTTAAATCACTTATAGGTGATAACATTAGAAGATTTAGTATGGTTTAATAAGAATTAAATGAAGAACGCAAAAGTATAAGCAAGTAAACAGTGAATGATGTTCAACGTTGGTACTTCACCAATAATGATCGAATGTCGGTTAATAACGTAAGAACGTTAACGAGCCGTAACGAAGCATAGTAAGTCGAATTGACATTATTAATGAAATAAATTCAAGTAAGACATAGAAGAGAAAGAAGTTGGTTAAAACAAATAAAGTAAGTTTGTTTGGTAGCTAATTACAGTGTGCTATGTGAATATATCATGTAAATCCTATAAAGACTGAGAATTATTGAATAGTATATTCGAAGACGCTTGAAGGCAAGTTTTCTTAACGCTTGTCTAACCTTCGTGTTAGTCATGTTTTCTATGATTCATGTTCTGAAATGCATGAATGGTTTTAAAGAAAGAGTCGATGCCTGTTTTAACTCGGCTAGACTAGTCTTGAAGAATTGATTGATTTGTTTACAAGTCTTTCGATATAGAACTGTTAACGTTATCCTATGCCAAGTATTTGATACGAATGTAAAGGTAAGTTTTTCTATGAACAAACAAAAGTATTTTCATCCATTATTCGATGGGCACGTAAGGCTGCCAAAACTTAAACATAAATACGTTTAACGGAAGAGTGTTGATCAACATAGAGTACAATAGGATGATCACCTAGAAGTGCTCGTAAGTAATGCCAGATGGATGGCCTTAGTGCCGGATGTCCTTTTCAAGTATGAAAACGAAAAGAGTATGTTCATGGTTATTGACTGGTTCAGAATTCCTAAGCTATTATATATATACTTTGGAATCGTTGTTATGAAATGAGAAGTACTAGTCAATGCTTCATGGTGATTCATAGCTATTTGTTCAGTTATGGAAGATAATCATATATTTCTCGATGTGATATTCATATGATCCTTTGTTAGACTTGCTGAGCTAGTTATGTTCACTTCTTGCTTGAATTATATGATTGCAGCTAAAGCCGAACAAATTGAGTGTTCTAAGAGAGATAAAGGCAAAGCTAAGATGGATAGTAATTATCCTATAATAGACTAGAGTATTGGTATGTAATATACTTATGAATAACAAAGAATGTATTTAGGTTTATGAACACAGGGAAAGGATTTATTACTATTGTAATAAGAATATAGTAAATACACTCATTTTGTTGTTATCTCAATGGAATGATTTGTATGAATTATAGTATATCGTGTAGCACCATCTGTCGGGTTGGGAGATACCCTTGGATTTGGGGCGTCACGTGTTGGTATCAAAGTATTAGGTTATAAAACTTAAGGGGGGAAAGAACCTTAGGCTAATAATCTCGTTAGGAAAGGAAAGGTCCAAAGAAAGTTAACTCGAGTCAAATGAGTTAATAAGGTATTGAGGAAACTAAGTACCGAAAGATTTAAAAGATGGAAAGTAACCCTAAATTAATTAAATGTGATTTGTGCCTATAATATTGTGTATTATGTATTAATCAACTTGTTATGTGTTATTGTAGATGTCAATCGATAGCTTGATGTATAGAGATATACACGTGGTGAGCGAGGAGTCCGTGAACAGAATAGAGCCACCTCCTATGCCTGTAACGGAAATACCTTTAGTGATTCTAGAAGAATCAAAGCCCGAGGAGTATTTTTCAGAGGAGGACTATTCGGAGGAGACCATGGGATTAGCATCATATCTTAATATGATGAAAGATGTGGAGGATGATATGGAGGTAACATTGATTAATACGGTGATGCTTGCATTAGAGTCGACACCTACAGATACGATGAGGGTGATGTATCTCTCAGTGCTTGACCGTAATGTGTAACTGCACAATATGGTACATCACCATAAAGAGGAGATTAGTGATCTCAATGGGGCCAAGGAGTCTGCAGAATCAGACTATGAGATAGAGCATGATGAGAAGGTGATCATGATAGATAAGGCCAGAGACTATAAGAACGAGGTCGTAGAACTTCGTAAGAAACTGGTTGAGAAAGACCAGAAGATAGCATGAATGTCATGTATAAATGACAGTGTACACGAGGATTTCAAGCTGAAAATAACTTGTTATTCTATTGAGTCGGGACAGACTCGACATACTATAAGTCGAGATATCGTGTCGATTCTAGCAAACGAGAAGCATGAGAATGCTGTTAGGCAGTATTAGAAGTTAGAACGGTAAATATTTTTGTGTAGTGACGTAAAACCCTCTTTTTTATAATTAAAGGGTAGTCTTTTTTGTAAATCCCATTTTATATGAACGTAAATCGAGGGATATAAATGTAATAGCTTTTGGCTATGGAAAGCAAATTGTAAATAGTTTTGACTATGAAGAAGCATATTAATATAATGAAGTTTTTATTTAATGTGTTGTGTTGTGTATGAGTTATTATTAAGTTGTTCAACGACTAATAACTAAGTAAGCAAATAAGTAATAATGGAACTTTATTTATTTAATCAAAAATGCCGCCAAGAAGAAGACAACGTAATCAAGAGGCAGAATCTCATAACGATAATCAGGGGGGTCCAAATAACCCTATGTAAGAGTTCGTTAATTTATTAACGGCTGCATTTAACCAAGCTGGGGGTAGAGCACCCACGAGACCTAGGGTAACCAGAACGACTACCTTTGAGAAATTTAAAAGTGTAGGTCCACCTAAGTTCAAGGGAACGACAGACCCAATGGAGGCCCAGACATGGGTCAAGGAAATAGAAAAGGTGTTTGTAATTACAAACGTACCTGAGGGGCAAAAGACTTCTGTTGCAACTTACATGATGAAGGGGGAAGCCAACTACTAGTGGGAGGCTCACCAGGGTGGGGCTAGAATGGATGTTGTTACATGGGAACAGTTCAAGAAGGTATTCTTCGAGAACTACTTCTCTACTAGTATGCAAGGGAAATGAAGATTAAGTTCTAGAACTTAAGTAAGGGGACATGACGGTTCCCCAATATGCGGTCAAATTCAATGAATTGGCAAGGTTTGCTCCACACCAAGTGGACACGGAGGAGAGAAAGGTTAGTAGGTTTGAGCAGGGCCTGAAACCCTGGCTCTATAGTAGGATTTCGGTTTTCCAAAGTGCTTCTTACGGGACCATTTTGGAAAAGGCGATAATAGAAGAGGGTGGTAGTGAGGCATTGACCCAATACCACAAAGAACGAAAGAATGAAAGTAAGGGAGAGGGAGGAACTAAGGTAGAGGTTGCCAGTAGTAGTGGCAGTATGCCTAAAAGAAGGAATTTTAACTCCAGGAATACTAAGTGAGACAAGGGGATCCAATACGTAGGATGGAGGCATGCAAGACATGCGGCAAGACTCATCTCGGAGTCTGTCTAAAAGGGAAAACATGTTGTTATAATTGTGGGCAGGAGGGTCACATATCACCCAACTGTCCTAATCCTAAGAAAAGTCGTGGCTATTTTGTTTGTGGGTCGATGGACCTCATGGCAAGAATTTGCTCGAAGAAGGGGGCGGAGGGTTGTAAGGGTTCTGGTAGTTGTAATTTAGCCATTACTGGACTAACACCGTCATTGGGTAGACCCTCAGCTTGAACTTTTAATATGATTGTCCAAGATGCAGTTGCATCAACGGATGTAGTAGCATGTATCATTCCAGTCAACGAAATAAATGCTTATGTGTTATTTGACTTGGGTGCTACTTGTTCTTTTATAGCATATGGATTTGCTAAGCAACTAGGAATAAATCCTGAAAAGATAAAAATACTGTTAGACGTTAAGGTAGCAAATGAAGAGATAATTCCCATTGAATACATTCATAGGAATTGTTTCGTAGATATTAGGGGTAACAGATTATCGGTAGATCTTTTACCGATAAGGTTTAGAGAATTCGATGTAATTCTAGGTATGGATTGGTTAATTAACCATAGAGCGATAATAGATTGTCATAGAAAGAGTGTAAAGCTAAGGCTTTCTAAGAAACCTGAGGTGGTGTTCTACGGTAATAAATCACCAGGGCACTCTTGTTGTCTAACTATGACACAAGCTAGGAGGATGTTAAAAAAGGGGTGTAAGGGTTACCTGTGCCATGTTGTGGATACCCAGAGAGTGGGAGCATCATTGAAACAGATACCGGTAGTACAAGATTTCATCGATGTATTTCTGGAGGAGTTACTCGGTATTCCGCCAGATAGGGATGTAGAATTTATGATTGATTTGCTGCCGGGTACGGCACCAGTTTCAAAGGAACCATATAGAATGGCGCCAGTAGAGATGAAGGAGTTAATGGTTCAATTACAAGAACTATTAGATAAGAAGTAAATTCAACCGAGTGTCTCCGTGGGGAGCACCGATATTGTTTGTAAAGAAGAAGGATGGGTCGTTATGACTTTGTATCCACTATCGAGAGTTGAACAAGTTATAGATTAAGAATAAATACCCGTTGCCCAGGATCGATGATCTATTTGATCAGTTGAAAGGGGCGAAGTATTTTTCAAAAATAGATTTGCGTACGGGGTATCATCAACTAAAATTAAGAAAGGAGAATGTACCTAAGTTGGCGTTCAGAACTCGTAATGGGCATTACGAGTTTCTGGTGATGTCGTTTAGGTTGACAAATGCGCCAGCCGCATTTATGGATATAATGAACAGAGTGTTCAAATAGTATTTGGACAAGTTTGTTATAGTGTTCATTGATGATATTCTAGTCTACTTTAAGACGTCAGAAGATCATGCGGAACATTTAAGAATAGTGTTGGAAACACTACGGAGAGAGAAGTTATTTGCGAAATTCACTAAGTGTGAATTTTGGCTTGAATGAGTGCAGTTTCTAAGACATGTTATAGATAAAGATGGCATATCCGTAGATCCACTGAAGGTGGAAGCAGTGAATGAGTGGGAGCAACCGAAAATTCCAACTGAGGTTCGGAGTTTTCTGGGGTTAGCGGGATACTATAGAAGGTTCATTCAGGACATTTCTAAATTAGCTACTCCGTTGACGAATCTGACGAAAAAGTCGGTGAAGTATGAGTGGACAGAAAAGTGTGAAAAAAGTTTTCAAGAACTAAAAATGAGGTTAAGTGAGGCACCTGTATTATCCTTACCGGATGATATAGAGAATTTTATAGTTTATAGCGATGCTTCAGACAGAGGACTTGGTTGCGTGCTCATGCAGCATGGGAAGGTCATTATGTATATCGTCATGCCGATTAAAGGATTATGAGAAAGGTTATCCTACTCATGACCTAGAATTGCGCGGATGTAGTCTTTGCCTTAAAAATATGGAGACATTATTTATATGGGGAAAAAATGAGATATACACGGACCATAAAAGTCTGAAATATATCTTCACACGAGAAGGAGTTGAATATGAGGCGAGAGAAGGTGGTTAGAGTTGATAAAAGATTACGACGTGATATCTTATATCATCCGGGGAAGAAGCGACGTAGTAGCCAAATAGCGTTAAAGTCGGAAGGGTAGGGAAAAGTTGTCAATGTTAACGACTCAAATGAGTTAATAACAGAGATGACAAGAATGGAGTTAGAAGTTAAGTTACCAAGTGAAACAGTGGAGATGTTATTCTCAATGGAGACTCGACCAACGATAGTGGAACGGGTTAAGGAAGTACAAATAAGTACTGAAGAATGCGAGCGAATGAAAAAGATAATGAAAGATGATGTGAAGACTAAGTATAACCTGGATAAAGAAGGTTTACTTCGTTTTGAAGGAAGAATTTGGGTTCCAAATAATTCCAATTTAAAAGAAGAGGTTATGTGTGAGGCTCATAGTTTGAGGTACTTGATACATCCGGGTAGTACTAAGATTTATCAAGACCTTCGTCAGAACTTTTGGTGGCCGAACATGAAAAGGGAAATCGTAGAATACGTTAGTAGGTGCCTAACTTGTCAGAAAGTTAAAGTTGAACACCAACGACCGAGTGGGTTGTTGCATCCACTGGAGATTCCAGAGTGGAAATGGGAGCATATCACCATGGACTTTGTGGTGGGACTTCCAACAACGAAAAGGATATGACGCTATTTGGGTAATAGTGGATCGATTGATGAAATCGGCTCACTTTCTACCAATAGGAGTTAGGTATAACCTAGAGCAACTAGCTAAACTTTATGTCAAGGAAATTATTTCTAGATATAGAGTACCTATTTCGATTGTGTCCGATCGTGATCCACGATTCACGTCGAACTTTTGGAGGAGTTTGCAAGAGCAAATGGGAACGCATTGGAGATTGAGTACGACGTATCATCCACAAACGGATGGACAAAAGTGAACGGACAATTCAAACGCTAGAAGATATTTTAAGATCTTGCGTTATGGATTTCAAGGGGAGTTGGGACGAACATCTACCTTTGGTAGAATTCACTTACAACAATAGTTTTCACGCTAGTATAGGCATGCCGCCTTATGAAGTGTTGTATGGGAGGAAGTGCAGAACACCACTTTGCTAGGATGAAATAGTGAACCTCGAATGTTGGGACCAGAGATGGTACAACAAACGGCATACATGGTTAAGCTGATAAGAACTCGATTTGTAACGGCTCAAGATAGACAAAAGAAGTATGCAGATCCTCATTGAGAGAAGAGGGAATTTGAAGTAGGAGCGTATGTCTTTCTTAAAGTGTCACCTTGGAAAGGGAAGATACATTTTGGGAAGAAAGGGAAGTTAAGTCCAAGGTTTGTAGGACCTTTTGAAATTTTAAGAAGGGTAGGAGAGGTAGCTTATGAAGTAGCTTTACATCCAGAGCTGGAAAGAATACACAATGTGTTTCATGAGTCAGTATTGTGTCCTTATAAACCAGACTACAAGCACGTAATAAAGTATGAATCTATTCAAGTAGAAAAAGACTTAATGTATGAAGAACTTCCGATTCAGGTTGTTGATAGGAAGGAACACGTCTTAAGAAATAAAATAATACTTTCAGTAAAGGTAATTTGGAGTAACCACAATGCTGAAGAAGCAACGTGGGAGATCGAAAGTAAAATGAAGAAAACGTTTCCTCATTTGTTTATGTAATTATAGTGAGATTCTGGGGACAAAATCCTTAAAAGGAGGGAAGAATGTAACGCCCGAGAATTTTGGATTATAAAGGAATTAAATTTTTATTTGATTATGTGGATTAAATGAATTTAATTGATTAATTATGTGAGTAAGATATTTGAAGGTCGTTCTATGACCTAGGATGTGTGGATATGGTTAGTATTCTGGTTATGTGCTAGGATTAATTGTTTTGAATTATCAAGACAAAAATGAATGTTTTCCGTGAATTTTCCCGTAAAAACACTATTCATCTGATTTTGCTCAAAGATTAGGTTTGAAATTCCAAAGAACGCGTAATGATAGAATATGAAGATATAATGGAATATCCAATAATATTTCAGTTATGGCAAACTAAGTTTTCGCCTGCAGACTTAAAACCTAAGGGTTAGTGAAAGAGATTTCCGAAAGGGAAATGAAATGCGTATAATCATTTCGGTTATTAAACGTGTGATATACAAGTATAGTATGAATAGCGATACGACATATAATACATTTATCATGTGAATACTAAACGGAAAGAATACGTGAGTTATACGCGTAGAATACGATGAGTTCTTATAGGATTTTTAATTAAGGACTTTGTACAATCCAATGGGAATTGGATTAATATCAAGCCCAATGAATCATGGAATTTAGCCCAAGTCAAGGCCCAATGTTAAGTTAAGACAAGCCCATGGGGAAACTGCAGATCAAACCGGAGGGTCACGGGATGGGTAAAACTCATGGGGAAACCCATGGGCATGTGGGCCGGCCACTTGGCCACCAGGTAAAGTGATTACTTGGTGGCTAAGTTGTGGTGGAGGTGGGAATAGTAAGGAGGTGGCTCTTTGGACCATTTTACCCTCCTTTTGATTTCCTATAAATAGAAAGCTTGTGTTGGTCAATTAAAGTTTTGTAAACCTTGTCCAATACATATTGAGAGAGAGAAAAGCTAGAAACAAGTAATCAACTTACTTCCAAGCAAAACATAAGAAGTTTACCAAGAACGCGAAGACCGACAAAGGTAATAGTTCGTAATCATTAATCTTCATCTTTTTCGATTTCTTTCTCGAAGACAATCGTAGATTGGTGGAGCATGTTTAGTGAGGAGGAATAAGGATAATTATTAATAATGAAAACATTGATAAGTCATGATCGAATAGAAATTGTAAGTGTTTACGTAAGTTAAAATCGTAGAAAGTGATGAACGTTAACTTAGTTATGATTGAACGATTTGAAAACCATCATAGCTAGGGTATGTACATATTGTTTGGTTAGGGTGTAAATGATGAATCAATGGAGTGTTCCATTTGATTTGTCTTATAGAACACGAGTAATGAAGTTATGGCGAATTTTGCGAAAATAGACGTTAAAAGTCGAAAACGTAAAAATCTAGGATTAAGGGTCAAAAGTTGTTGTGTGACTTGGAAACTTTGGTTTTCAATGTCAACACGTGAGATAAGGTATTTAAGAATCATGGATGCAAGAATTGTCGAATTCCAACTTATAACGAAGAAAACGAGTATTGAACGCTTAAAAATGATAAATGAACGCTCAAAGTGAACCAAAAAGTGAATTCAGAGTTAACGGATTCGAAAGTGTAAAATTCTTATATGAACACCTAGAGTATGTAATGTGAGTTGTGGGCTTTCAAATGAGCCAATTCGGATGTAAAACGAATAAGTTATAAAGCCGGGAAGTTCGTTGGAAAAACCAACTGGCAAAACAAACTGGTGCACATGGAAGCGGGCCAATGGCCAACCCAGTTAATTGTCACGCCAAGCGCCAAGCAAGCATAGCTAGAGAAAAACAAAATCATCTGGAGATTCACGACGCAGCGCGAGAGTTAGTGCAAGGACTCGTGCCATGCTGCCAAGTCAAGTCCCGCAAAACCACAGAGTAGTGATGTCACAGCCACTATACTATACTAAGAGATGCCACGCATGATGAGTAGAGTGAGAAATAGTTGACCAAGTTAGGTTTTTAATTCTAATTGAAGGTAAACCAATAGTAAGACATGAATGTACTTAATGTACATAATAAGGCCGACTTTAAATCACTTATAAGTGATAACGTTAGATGATTTAGTATGGTTTAATAAGAATTAAATGAAGAACGCAAAAGTATAAGCAAGTAAACCATGAATGATGTTCAACGTTGGTACTTCACTAATAGTGATCGAATGTCATTTAATAACGTAGGAACGTTAACGAGCCGTAACGAAGCATAGAAAGTCGAATTGACATTATTAATTATATAAATTCAAGTAAGACATAGAAGAGAAAGAAGTTGGTTAAAAAAATAAAGTATGTTTGTTTGGTAGCTAATTAAAGTGTGTTATGTGAATATATCATGTAGATCCTGTAAATACTGAGAATTATTGAATAGTATATTCGAAGAAGCTTGAAGGCACGTTTTCTTTACGCTTGTCTAACCTTCGTGTTAGTTAAGTTTTCTATGATTCATGTTCTGAATTGCATGATTTTCTGATGAATATCTTTGGCCCGTAGTGCAAAGATAAACAGGTGTTTAGATGAACATGACCAACTGATGAATATCTTTGGCCCGTAGTGCAAAGATGAACAGGTGTTGAGATGAACATGACCAACTGGTGAATATCTTTGGCCTATAGTGCAAAGATGAATATTTGATTTATGATGTATATTGATTGATGTTACAGGGATAAAATAACGATAATGGACTTTTAAATTCATTGATGATAGTATATTTTATTCTCTACTTAATTCTTCTAATGAATTGTTGTTTCCGCTGCAATTGTTGATCTAAAACTTGTTGTCTATTGTATTCTATTAGATTTTTCCCTGTTGAAGACGAAGGATAATTTGTTGTACATTATCTTAGTCATAATATTCTTTACTGGGCTAGTTGAGCTCACCCTTTTCCTTTTTATTCCAGTTTTCTTCTCAGGAGACGAGAATATAGCGGAAACTAGTCGGGGTGTGGAGTAATGGTTCAAGACAGTTGTTTTAGTAGTCCTCACTATTTTGTAAAATAGCGTATCAATAATTGTAATGAGGACTTATTTGAGTGTGGATATTGTCTAGAAGACAATATTTGTATTTAAACTCACAGTTTATGTGTTGTCGTATTTTGCACGACAAATGTATTAATGAAGTTGTAGTTGTTTTACATGATCAGTATTTGGCGACTTTCGAAATGGGTGTTGTATACCTATTTATTTAGGGGCGCCACGGTCGCCTACTTCAAGAAGAGTGGTCGCTTGACATGACAAAGCTAAGACTCAAGATAGTCCAGAAGTTGTGGCTAAACCCAGCAAAGCAAAAAGAAAGCTGGTCAAGAAGTATATTCTTGAGAATGAAAAGGTGTTAAAAAAGGAAGCCTAGAGTGTGGCTGTAAAAGAGGAACAGCCCCAAGCAAATAAAGTGGACAGTGCTCCAGCTGAGGGGGAGATCCCTGACATTCTCATGATTGAGTACACACCGGCTGAGGGGGAGAAGTCTATAGCTCAAGAAGATGTTCCACCTGAGGGGGACTTTCTGAATCTACAAGAGGATGACCATGCTGAGGGGGAGCCTCATGATATCCCAATGGTAGAAGAAGAGGTTCCTGCCCAAGATAAAGTTAAATCAATGCCAAACTTTCCAGAGGCCATTGAGATAATGGAATCTTCAGAAGAGACCAAAGAAGAGGAAGAAAATGATGATGATGAGCTTGAAATCACTGGTGTATGGAAAGATGGGTTTAGGAGCTATCTGTACACTCAACTATTTTCCTACCTACCCATGATGGCATACCATCAAGCTCAAATCCTGAACTCATGGGATCACATGTTCTGGAGCTTCAAGGAATATCCAGCAATCTCAGTTCTGGCTAATGGATTTCCAAGGAAAGTCATCTTTGCCAAGAAGCTGCTTACCAACCATTCCTCATCCAAGGATAAACTTAAGGTATTGACTATTCCTGATCTCTTCAAAGTTAATCACTTGCCATCATCTTCATTCAGTCAATTCTATGAATTTCCTCGATGGATGGAAGTGATTCTTCACCCACTCAATCAGTTTCCAGTTACAGAATCTCAAAATTCTGTAATTGAAGAACCAAAAGAAGTAAACCTTACCCTAGTTCCACAAATCACCAACTCGACGATTCAAGACTCCAGCCACATCGTAGAATCCAACATTGAAATCGTAGAGTCGCCTATCCCAGACATCCAAACCCAAGCCCCTCCAGTTGATATACCATCCTCCTCATCACATGACTACTTCAGTCTTGATCTCGCTCTTTACAATTTGGAAGATTAGTCTCAACCGAGAACCCCTCCAATGAACAATCCTCAAGCAAATGATACTTTCCGAAGCCTGCCTACCAAGGATGACTTGAAAGAAACTTCTGAGAAAATGGTCAAGTCTATAGAAGAAAGTTTGGAATCTCACTCTGATTTCATCAATATCCGGCTGAATCAAATGATCACAGTTGCAAATAATTTCCTTTGCACTATGAATACTGAGCTTACAAAGAGGCTAAGGGAAATTATCAAAGAGATTCTAAAGAGTATGTCGGACAGAGATGAGATCCACTTCCAGATAGATGCCAAACAAAGAGAGGCTGTACTCGAAATATAGAAACACCAAGACCTTCAACATAAAATTATGTTGGACAACATCCTCAACTTGAAAGCTTCTGTTTACGACTTCCAGCAATCTTATACAAATCAGGACAAACATAACGATATGATTCTGTCAGTTCTCCAAAATAAAGACGCAAGATCTGAAAAACAGATCAAGGAAAATAAAGAGGACATCGCTCAAACCCAAAGCCAACTGAACGAGCTTGTCCAAGGAGTTAATTGACTGTCTGCAGATATTCGAACCCTTGATGCTGACATAAAGGGGGAGAATAAAGGGAAAGGAGATGAAGAAGGTCAGGATCAAGAAGGTCAGGGAGGCCAAGGCAGAGGCAGAGGAGGTCATGGAACTTAAGAAAGGGGAAGAATACAATTTCATGCTCAAGCATCACGAAGTCCCTCTGCAAGATAATTCCATAATCAAACTCAACGATCTGATCAACAGGGAATTATAATGGCTATACCATTAAGCCGTCAGGAGTCAACTCCCAGCTCACAAGATGTGTCTACTGTACACATAAGAATGCTAACTGGAGATCCTGCATTCATGCACAAGCATGAGGAGAATCCAATACTAAGTCTAAGCGAGCTGGAAGAGTTAGCCAGAAACGAGGAAGCTCAAAGAAAAAGAAGGGTTGAGGAGTACGCCAACCCACCTCCACTAAAGAGGTTAAGGAAACAGAGATAAGTTGAAACTTAAATTTCCTATTGATGTAATGCTGAATTGTAATATCTTCTGCTCATCAATAAATTCATGCTTATTCTCTAGAAATTTTAACTGCTCACTGAAATACTAAGTCATGTTTAAATTTCTTGAAAATGCATCTAGTCACTAATAATCATGACAACAAATCTCCTTGGTTATGTCAACATCAAATAGGGAGAGATTGTTGGGAGAATGCATATTATGATTTGATGTTTTAATGTATATGTTCATGATTATTTGTAAGGTCGTTAAATGAATATATGTACAAGGACTTAGTGATAGATCAAAATTGTTAGGTTGATCTAATCTTTCAACATGTACCATTCTGATAAAGAATGTATAGATAGAAAGATCAAAACTGTTAGGTTGATCTTAAGATGTAATAGATTAGTCTTGAAGAAATCGTAGTGCATCAATCTGATCAACATTGTAGGAGTCAAAGCAGAAAACGTAGAGCCTGAAGATCGTAGTGTGCCTGCCTTGAGGGGACTCTTCGGAAATCGTAGAGTGGTCCCAATGTTTGCCGAGCTAACTCCACGATCGTAGTATGCTGAAGGAAACATGAAGTTTACAAGTTTATAAACCCTAATGACCATTTTGACCATAATTGCTTAATTAGCAATTTTAATTAGGAAATACTAATCCTAATTAGCAAGATTTAAATTATGATTAAGAAATTTTAATATAATTAGAAAATTATAATTATAATTTAGAAATATAAATTTTCTATTTTTGAAAACCGAATTTGGAAATTCTAGAATTATATATCAAACCCTAAACCCTAAAGGGTTCAAACCCTAAACCCTAACCCAAATCCTAAACCCTAAGTGTTTGGCCATTTACTAGAATGCCATTAAAATTAATTGATAAATGACTAAGTTGCCTTTATTGCATAATTGAAGGTAGCTTGTAGATCTAGCCCTATTATTGGTTGTTCACCAACCTTAAGCCATAACATGTGACTTATATCACATTATATCAGCCATTTAGTCTATCCAAATTCATTGCATCAAATAAATATTAAGGATTGAGTGAGAGAAAGCTCACTTTAGTTTTTTAAAAATATCCAAGACCATTCTCTCTCTTGATTTTCGGATTTGAGAGTGAAAGGGTGTGATAATATAAGATAATATCATATCTTAGTTCTCACGAATCAGGATCTATGACCAGAATCAGAAATCAAAGCTCAAAAGGTATAAGAACCCTAATTTTTAAAATCTTTTGATTTGATGTTAAAAGTTGTAATTGATTGGTTAAAGATGTGTAAAAAGGTGTCTTTTAGCGATCTGGGTTGTTAAATCCCAGATCCATAACATCAAAATGCTCGAATTTGATGATTTTTGAAATCTGGGAAAAGTTGGAAATATGGCCTGACAAGCTAATGTCAGGGCCTGTAAATCCTTCTCTGTTTTTGATATTTGTTGTTTTATGTTTTGAATCTATTCTTTGCCATGTGGACTATAATCTAAAACAAGAAACATGA
The DNA here is from genome assembly GCA_020205615.1 of Panax quinquefolius. Lineage (NCBI taxonomy): Eukaryota > Viridiplantae > Streptophyta > Magnoliopsida > Apiales > Araliaceae > Panax > Panax quinquefolius. The sequence continues at coordinate 43,162,273 of CM035165.1, forward strand.
CCAGATCATGAATGTGTTCAGAGATATGAGTGGTCAAAGTCAGTTGACTGACCACGAAAATTGAAATAAGAGCAGCCCAGAATTTCAGTAACGTCTGACAAGAATTTCAAGGCCTCGGATCTTGCTTCTGACAAGTGATTGGGCCATGTTTGTGTACTTCACTTGTAGTCTAGTATAAGGACTACAATATCAAGCTTCTATATCACCCATATCGTACATAAAATAAAAGTTATGCGAGGTCAAAGTAGCCTTGACCACCAGTTTTGTCAAAATCTGGAAAAACCCCAGAAACTTCATATGCGATTTTTCTGACATAGTTTGACTGACCTAGATCCTACTGTTTTGATGATGTTAAGTTGATATGTTGAATTGTTGTTGTACCTTGACATAACTACTATATATTTGAACCTTTACATCACATAAACAAGTCATTAAACACAACGATTCAAGGCTGAAAAGTTGTACCTTCGAACTGCTTGAGTTTCTGGGCAGCCCAGAAACTCAAGAACAGGTCTGACATGATATTTGAGAGACTGTATCTCTCGATTATGATGTTGAATTGCTATGAAATTTGTTGATTATTGTAGGGTTATATCAACACTACAACCTTGATGCCTTAGCAACCAAGAACACATAAGGACCATCGATTAATGTCTGGTCAAACCACCCCTCAAGACATCGTACGCTTTTAAGGTATTTCAAGAATGTAGGCCAAGAAACACTACTATAATGACGGATTCATCACCTATGCCCCTATAAATGACACTTAATTTGAAATTGATTATTTTAATTAAATAAATAGAAAATATAGTTTTTAATTATTAAAAATACAAAATAAATTCCAAAAAATTATTTTAAAATCTAAAAATAGTTTTTAATTATTTATAGTATATTTCATAAATATTTAATATTTTGGAATATAAATGGTATTTAATTTATTTAATTATAATATTAAATAAATTATTTAAAAATGATTTTAATACATGAAAAATCATATTATGGTATAAGAAAATATTTAAAGATATTTTCAGTGACTTTTAATATTTTGTGATGAATTTTATTAATTAATTAATATTAATGATAATTAGTTTATTTAATAACTACATTAAATAAATTATGGAAAAATAGAATAAATGATTTAAAAATCATATGAAAATGATTTAAGGGTTATAAAAATATTTTAAGTTATAAAATATAACTTTTGATATTTTGTCATGAAAATATTATTATTTTAATATTAAAAGCAATTATCGGATAATGAATTTAATTATTTAAAATCATATAAAGGTGATTTAAAGTATTAAAATACTTTGTGATACTATAAATATATTATAATATTATGTGATAATTTTTATTAATATTTAATATTAAATAAATATTAATGATAAAAGAATTAAGTGATATTTAATTCATTTAAATACGTTATAAATGATTGAAAAATCATGATAAATAGTAATAATTATTTAAAAATTATTACGAGCTTATGAAAATTATTTCGACTGTTAATAAATTATATTAGATAATGGTTAAGCATTTATACAGAGTTTAATTGAACTTAAGCTTATGAATTGTCCGACTAGACTGTCAGGATGTCAGATTTGACTTGATACCGAGTCTTATGTGTGTTGTAGACTGATAGAGTTATGTGTTATGTGTTTAATTTATTCTATGTATATCTATATATATAATAGTATTATATTGTGATGATATTATTCTAATATTAGAGATCTATATTACAAAATTAGGTCTTCGGATAAAGCCTTATAAATTCATGAGCTGAGAATCAACCAGTTCGAGTGCAAGTTTGTTTTTACTTAACTCTACTAAGAGTTGTTTCATTCAGATATGCTTATGGTTAATCATTGCTGATTGCCATTGTAGAATTGTACTATGTACATATTGCACGTATAAGTCAGGTATGAAAGGCTGATCACCTTCATTACCCTTCTGTTCATATATATTTGTTCATGTTATATATTTGTTCAGTCAAAAGTTTGTTCCTGCTAGTTCACAATTATATTATTCAATTATAGCCAGCTTATTATTCAGATTCTTTCAATCATGATATATCGTTATATTATTGAACTTAAACCTGTTGGGCAATCCTTATGCTCAACCTTGCTATATCATGATAAACATTGCAGATTAAGACGAATGCGTCGGATACAAAGAAAAGTTAAAGACAGTTCTAACTTAAAGGTAATGTGCGCGATTAGTTTTGTAATAGTTATATAATAATTATGTTATGTGTTAAATAAGTTATAATTTGTGTATTAAGTTAAGGTTACTCGACCTTGGGGAAAAGTGTGTAAAGTTATTGTATAAACAATTTATATTTATATCTTTCGCAAGTATAGTAATAGTTGTATAGAATGATCGAACCAGATCCGCGGTGATTCGGGACCTCGTATTCGGGGCTCTCACAGTTGGTATCAAAGCTGTAGGTTATGAACCTTAGGTAGGAATACTTGAGACTAATAACCGCAGTGATTAGAATAAGATCTAACTCACATGGATTTAGTTGGTCGGTAAGATTCAAAGATGAATCTCAGCGAGTTATAAGATACAGAGTTCCCTAACTCTGATAATAAAGTTAAACAGTAGTGATGAATAGATCGAGTCTAAAAGACTAAAAGTGCAGTGATAGACGATCAGAAAACAAAACGATCAAGATATAGAAATGAATCATAATATATACGATGAGATCACCCCGTGAGCTGATAAGATTATAGTATGGAGAAGGATCAAGCGAATGATTGAAAAGTTTACAACAAGATTGCTGGGTGTCAGTTGTACTATGAATTGGTACAGATTCAGGAAAGGATTATGAATACGAGTTGAATGAAATTCGTATTGAGAAGGGAGTTAAGATTAGGTGGGGATTTCAATTGAGGACTCGTGTAGCTGAGTTGTATGATTCCTTGTGTGGGCGGGGAATTATACTTGGTGTAAAAACTACTTAGTTCTGGCAATGATAATCATTGAAATGTTAGTGTCACGTTATTTGCTATATGCATGTTAAGAGGGTGATTCCTTTCTCATGTGTAGAACAGATAGATAGGTTATAGGTAGAGAATATAAGATTAAGTACGAGTTCTTAAAACTCATACTTATGTGTCATTCTTGATTCATAGTTATATGAAATGATTATGAACCCCTCAGCGAATGGACGCCAAAGGTCTGACTAGGACAAGTTCTTAAACTCATATAATTGTGGCAAGTAAATGAACTCATAAGTGTGGTTTTACGAACTGGGTATAGTTGTGTGTAAATGGAGTATTAAAGATAATAGGAACAGATAGATTGTTAAGCCAATGATTATTAGTGGAGACATAAGTTTTCCAAAAATCCTAGTTATACTAGACTTCAAAATTTTGACATCAAGCTAAATACGCACTATGTGCTTGTAAGACCCCGAATTTTATGAAATAAAAGTATTCAATTTTCTTATAATTATTATTTTATTTCATAAATGGTTCAATTGATAAAAGTTTAAAGTTAAGGATGATATTTGAAATTTTTTGCAAAGTAAGCAAGTTGTTATAAAATATTCGTTGTGTCGGGGAATATTCGATTGCTCGGAGAATATTCGTTTTAATAGAAAATATTTGTACGACGGCACAATCATTGGTGGACCCAACAACGGAAGTATTGTCGTATGTAGAAAATGACAGAATTATCTTTTTATAAAAATAACGGCGAAAGTGTTACTGTTAAAACTGTTGAACTACCCGGTAGTAAAAGTACAGTAATACACGTGGTTCCATAGTAACACACGGTATTGATTATTGATGCTTACATGAGAAGTCACTCAGTTATACTCAATTATTGCTATAGTAATTGCAGCATCATATCTCTCATATTATTGATGCAATTATTATCACAGTATCATCTGCATAATATGATATATTATTAAATCAATAATTGAGACGGCAAAGTTATTCATATTATTATTTGCAATATTCACAATGTATAGAAGTTCTGTTAAGGAGAGGTTTGGTCACCTAATTGCGCACCAATAAGGAGAAATCCTTATCGGAAAGCCCCTACTTTCCTGGGAACGACCTGGTTGTTAAATATTATGAGTTATAATATTAATGATGAATAAGTTCGTGTTGATTAAAGATGAAATTGATAGTTCCATTGTGTTGGGATTATTAGTGTTAGTGGAAATCGATATTTATTTTGATAATAATTGATGCCTGGAGGTTATATTGACCAAACGGGTATTCGGGGCACTTTTCATGTCGGAGTACTATTCACATGTTACTATTCACGAGTTACTATTCACCTGGTTACTATTCACTCTAGTATTGTTCACTCGGGTATTTGGGACACTTTTCGTGTCGGGGTACTATTCACGGGGTACTATTCCCGAAGTACTATTTACGGTACTATTCACCCAAAAATATATTTTTTCTATTCAAATCATTTTTGGGTACAATATTATTCCATGAGGAGATGTGATAATTTTTCGAATCAGTTGGTTGAAGTTGTAATAAGTAAATCAATATGGATCGTTGGTTGAAGATATAATAGTAAATCAATATGGACCGGCCGGGTGAAAGTTATAATAGTAAATCAATATGGATAGCTGGTTTAAAGTTTTAATAGTAAATCAGTATGGACCGTTGCTTTAAGTTTTAATAGTAAATCAATATGTACCATCCGTTTAAAAGTAAATCAATCTGGACCGTTCATGAATTAGTTATTATTCAGTCCATTCTCCTATAAATAGAAGCTCATTCCTTCATTATTTCTTACGAATTCACTGAAACTCTAGAGAGAAAGAAGAAAAGTATTCTACTACTTCACTATATCCAGTTTCTTCTAAAGTAAGGGATATTATTTGTTTTACACATAAGGGGTATTATTTCTTTCGTATTCATAAAGAGAACTTTTGTTATTCCATTCTTTATTATTACATTGGAATAACTTTTATCTGTGGTGGTCTATCGCATGCCCGGTGAATTCTCATGTGTTATTTCATTCTTATTATTCTATTGAATAACTTTGTTTATCTGCAATCACCGCATACATGGTGAAATTCTTCTAATATTCCGTTCTTTATTATTCTCGTAGAATATCCGCATAATGCGTTTATGCTTGGGACTGGTTCCATTATTTATTATTACATTGAGAATAACTTTTACTCATGTGGTCTATCGCATGCATGTTGAATTCTTTTGTTATTCCACTCTTTATTATTCTATTGGAATAACCTGTCTATGTGGATTATCACATGCATGGTGAATGATCCTTTGTATTCATTCCTTATTAAATTATGGAAATGATCTGTTTACGTGGATTATGAAGAAAGTAATAATAAAAGCATTGGACTGAATAAAAATTATGGGTATATGTAGTATTAGTAAGTGTTATGATGAGTTATGTTGGCTATTATGTGAAAACATGAAAGTTTCTTAGAAATCGCAAAGGGTTGAAAATCAAATTTTGGTGAAAATGGAATATGAAATTCAATTGACCATATCTCCTATTATATTTCAAATTTTTGAGTGTGGTCAAGTTCTAGAGTTAGATCTATGAGTTTTCTAACTTATCCAAGTGGAATCACTGGAAAAGGTGTTGTAGATTTTCATGTGGACTGATTTCAGTAAAGGAGTCAAACTGCAAATTACCAAAAGACTACTGCCCAGAAGTTTAAAAGGGCATTTTCGACCACTTAGCTTGTGAAATAAATTCCAGCCTTTTTGGGACATAAACATATATGGTATAAAGTACCTCCTATCCAAAAATGAGCTCATTCCGACTTAAAATGAGCAAGTTATGACTATTTCAATATTTAGGTTTTTCCGACGAAAAACGCTATAACCAGAGTTCTATAACTCCGATGACCATGAAATTTAAACTGGAAGCTCATGTTAACCTATGTAAGATCCTGGCAAGATTTGGAAATTCTTGGAGGTAAACTTGAAGTAGCTAATTTATTAAGGAATTAATTAGAAATTTATTTTTGAAATATAGTAAATGAATTTTAAAAATTTCGATAAAAATATATGTTCAATATGGGACTATATTCTACTAAATCCCAGAAAATAAATAATTTTGGGACTGAAATGGTATTTTTCATGAAAATAATCTAGTTATGAGTAAATGAGTTAAATATGTTATGTGAAGTAACAAAATTGGAAAATAGGATTTTATGGCTTGGGAATCCTATATAGGGTATATGCAGATATTTGATAAGGGATTTGATCATTGGTGATGAAATCTTTTGAGTGTGGCATTTTTGAATGATTAAATGCATTATTTGGTAAAGTGTAAATAATTAAAATAAATTGTTTATAAGTTTAAGAAGTGATTAAAATAGTGTTATAATATTAATAATATTAGATTATGAGTTTATTAAGTGATTGATAATATTTGGATAAATTTAAATTCGTTAATATTTATCCTTGTTTTCGTTTGAGTAATGCTTATATTATTTTAATCATCATCATGCTTATATTGTGATGAAAGTCATTTATGGCTTACGTGCATGGATGGACTTGGTATGATTACGACCATGAATTATTCGTTATAATCATGACAGTAATGTGACAAATAATGTTGTAAAAGTCCTCATTGGCCTGTAGTGCATTGACGGACAATTATTGGTATGATGATAACCAGGGATTATTCAGTATAACCATGACCATTGATGATTGCATTAATATCCTTGGCCGTAGTGCATGGATGATTCGATGATGTGGATTATTTATTAAGCTGAGTCTCAGCGATAAAATATTGATTATACACTTTTAATTCGTAAAAGATAGTAGATATCATGCTGTACTTGACTCTTCTAAAATACAGTTGTATGTCTTTGGCCTGTAGTGCAAAGATGAATTGTTAATGAATATCTTTGGCCGTAGTGCAAAGATGAATTTATTAGTATGAGTATGAACAAGAATTGTGATTTTGTATAACCATGATTTTTGATGTTTCAGGTGAAGATAGGTGATGAAAATTATCTTCGTCCTGGGTGCGAAGATGAATTTAGAATCGCAATTATGATTATGAGTTATTCATATGATTATGAACAAGAATTATTGATTGATGTTACAGGGATAAAACATTATTGGTGGACTTTTAACATGGAGAAGATAATAGACCTGATGGTCTATTTGACTCTTCTAATGGATTGCTCGTTCCACTGCAACTATGGTTGAAAAGTTTTATCATCTACCATATGTTCTAAATCTCTGATTTATTATTGATGAAAGCTATTGATAATTTAATTATCTTTAGTTATGATATTCTTTACTGGGCTAGTTGTGCTCACCCTTTTGCTTCACAATTCCTTTCAAGTAATAAAAGTGTAGCTGGGTCGAGCGGGGTTTTAAGAGGATTAGAACGGTGGTCTATAGCTATTGAGGTTCTCCCTAAATAGTATGAAAATAATTTTGTTGAGAACTTTAGATAAGTTTATGGTATTGTATACGTCATTTGATATTTAATTTTTGTAAACCTAATAGGGTGAGGTGAACCCAACTTTGGAAGGGTGTTTTGCCACTAATATACAAGATGTCTAATGACATACAACCTCATGTTATCATAAGACATGGTTGTTGTAAGATCCCAACTTTTATGAATAAAGATGAATTTTTTTATAAATATCATTTTTGAATATATTATGGAATGAAATTGATATAATGTTATAGTTGTGGGTAATATTTATAAATTTTGCAAAGTACGCAAATTATTATATAATATTCGATTGGTTGGGGAATATTCATTTTAACAGGAAATATTCGTACAATGACACAATCATTGGTGGACCCCACAACGGAATTATTGTCGGATTGATCAAATGACAAAAATACTTTATGAAAATAACGGCGGAAGTTTTACTGTTAACTGTTGAAACATCCGAATTGTTAAAGTATATATAATATCTGGCGTAGTTGCGTAGTAGCACACAGTATTGATTATTGATGCTTACGTGAGAAGTTACTCGCTTTTGTTCAATTATTGCTACGATGAATTGCGCATAGTATCTCACGTTATTTGATTCAACTATTGTCAATATTTTATATATTATTAAATCAATAATTGAGATGACAAAGTTATTAATATTATTATTTGCAATATTAACGATGTCTAGAAGTTTTGTCAAGGAGAGGTTTGGTCACCTAATTATGCGCCAATGGGGAGAAATCCTTATTGGAAAGCCCCCTCTTTCCTGGGAACGACCTGGTCGATTAATATTGTGAATTATAATAACGATGATAAATATTGTTAAAAATATTAAGGAGATTTTTATGAAGTATTTGTTGTAGGGTGGCGTATTATACGAACCCCTCACTTTCTTATTTTTCAAAATCGCTGGGAGAAAGTTATCTCTGTTTTGTTTTATTACTTATATGTATATATAAGTTTTATATGTATATATATATATAAGGTACGTATTTATATATATTATGTAAGGCCCCAACATTTTATAAATGAAGATTTAATTTTCTCTATTTATTATTTTGAAATAGTAAGGGGTTGATTTGATTAATGTGGTTAGTTATGGGTAAAATGCGCAAATATTTTTAAGTAAACAAGTGGTTATAAAATACTCATTGTTGTCGAAGAATATTCGTTTGGTCGTGGAATATTCTTGTTGTCGGGGAATATTCGTACGACGGCGCAGCCTTGTGTGGGCCCATAGCGGAAAGCGATTAGATGAAGAAAATGACAAGTATAAGTTGTTTATAATAACGACGCAGTTGTTACCGATTATCTTTGTTGGAATACCCGGTGGTTTAAAACACGATGTCTGGCGTTGTTGAGATGGCTTTGCATTATTGCACAATTATTGATTCTTACGTAAGAAGACACTACTCAATAATTATTACAATGAATTATTATTCGATATTTTATTTTATTGATTCAATAATTGCTGCGTTGATATTTTATATTACTGTTGTTTCAATAATTGTCACTACACAGTATTTTTTTTATTATCGGAGCAATAATTTATCTGAATAATATTATTAGATAACATTATTGGCAATGTCTAGAAAGTTCTATCTAAGGAGAGGTTTGGTCACCTAATTGCGGCGCCAAGATGAGAGAAATTCTTATTGAAAGCCCCTCTTTCACAGAACAACTGGTTGCCCGATCTTGTGATTCTATAATATTATTTGTGAATAATTAATTATTGATTTATATGAAAAGTTGTAGATAATGAAATTTCCTATGCAAAGTGGCGAGATTCGAATTTTCTGATAAAAGGGCTATTTATTATGAATTGTTGAAGTTCCGAAATTCCTGAAGAATTGATTTTTGAAAGTTTTAATTATTTTTAGTTAGAAAAACATTTTTGTTATTTGTAGGCATGTGTTAAGAGTTGGAAATCAATTTGGTATGAGTAATGTAGAAAATTTTAATATATATATATTAATATTTTATTAAATTTTCTGCTTTGGTGTTCTAAGCATTTTCCTATAAATAGGGTGTTTAGGTTAGAATTGAAAATCACACCAGAAACTACAGATTTCTCTCTCTTTCTCTCTCTATAATATCGAGCGTATTTTGTGAGTATTTTTATACTTTGAGTATTGCTATACGGTGCAAGTTCCTTCAGCACTATATTGATATTCCAACCAGAAGTACTATTCTAGCTAAGGTAAAGGATGTTATTTTATTCGAAAAAGATATTATTTCTTCAATATCATTATGCCGAAACATTGGTTGGAAATTTTTATCAAATTTGGAACTTTTTTATGTCGGGGTTACTATTCACGGGTTACTATTCATGAGTTACTATTCATGAATTACTATTCACGAGTACTATTCACGAAGCGTGATGATATTTTTTTGTGAAATTTCTATCTTTTGAGGTCGGAGTTACTATTCACGTATATGGCACTATTCACGTATACGTCACTATTCACGAATCGACCACTTTATTCACAAAAAATTAAATTTTCTTTTTCGTGTCCAAGATTATGCATTATGATTCCTATCTTTGATTGGATCAATGTTTTGAACTTCATTCTTGAATTTTACTCCAATCTGGTTATTTATGAAGTATTTTTGAACTTGGATTATTTAAAGTACGAATCCTTAATACTTGTTCTTTTGTTTCACTCGATTCGTTTTCGTTAAAATATTTTTCATCATCCTCAGTCCTAAATGATGATATAACTGAATATCTTTGGCCCGTAGTGCAAAGATGAATGATTTCTTGATGAATATCTTTGGCCCGTAGTGCAAAGATGAACATGTGTTGAGATAAACATGACCGACTGATTAATATCTTTGGCCCGTAATGCAATGATGAACAGGTGTTTAGATGAACATGACCAACTGATGAATATCTTTGGCCTGTAGTGCAAAGATGACTATTTGATTCAAGATGTATATTGATTGATGTTACAGGGATAAAATATCGATGATGGAATTTTAAATTCATAGATGATAGTAGATTTCATTCTCTACTTAACTCTTCTAATGAATTATTGTTTCCGCTGCAGTTGTTGATCTAAAACTTGTTGTCTATTGTATTCTATTAGATATTTCCCTGTTGAAGACTAAGGATAATTTGTTGTATATTATCTTAGTCATAATATTCTTTACTGGGCTAGTTGAGCTCACCCTTTTCCATGTTGTTCCATTTTTCTTCTCAGGAGGCGAGAATGTAGCGAGTACTAGTCGGGGTGTGGAATGATGGTTCTAGAAGTTATTCTGTAAAATAGTGTATTAATAATTGTAATGAGGACTTATTTGAGTGTGGATATTGTCTAGATGACAATATTTGTATTTAAACTCACAGTTTTTATGTTGTATTAATAAAGTTGTATTTGTTTCTGTACCATGTATTTGGCTACTCAGAATGGGTGATGTATACCTATTTTGGGGGCGTCACAGTTGGTATCAGAGCTTAAGGATATGATCTCTGGCGGAGATCGGGGAATAGAACTAGGAGAGGAGAGACGAGTAAATCCTTCGCTAGTGTGTCCTACCTAAGCTTATTTGTTTATCGGTAATAATATAGGGGTATTATGTGATTTGTTAAATTGTTTAATTAACCCTTGTTTTATGGCAGTATTTAAGAATGGCAGTTGAGAATATTAACGGTGGAGTTAATAAGACCGTGGAAACACCTTTAATCACCACCCAGGGGAACGTGCAACAGGAAGGCAATATTCCTCTTGTAAATAACACCACTTGAAAGCGGGGCGATGAGCAGCGGGGATGTTTAGGAGCTTTTTGTAGTTCATGTAAAACCAGACGAGGGAGACTCGTGCACAAAATACGGGTGGAAATACTAGCAATGCGCGGCTTATCACGGCCAAGCAGTTTAAAGAGTTGGGACCACCAGAATTTAAGGGAAAGCCAGATCCGATCATGGCGGAAACGTGGATCAAGCAAATTACCAAGATATTCGATGTCTTGGGATTCACGGAGGAACAGAAGGTTCCATTCGCCACCTTTATGTTCCGTGGCGAGACAGACTACTGGTGGGAGTCTGTGAAACGTACCCAGCCTGCTTCACTCAGCATGTCTTGGGAAACATTTCAGAAACTTTTCAACGAAAAATACTTTCCTGAAAGTATTCGCCATACGAAAGAGGTAGAGTTTATTAGACTAGAACAAAACAGCATGACGGTGTCCCAATACGAGGCAAAGTTCGCAGAGTTATCTTGGTTTGCACCTCATTTGGTAGAGAATGAGGAATGAATGACGAGGATGTTTCTGAGAGGTTTAAAACCCGAGATTCGGCAATATCTTATCTCTCATAAATTTTCTTTATATTCAGATGTTGTAAACAGGGCTCAATTATTAGAGCGAGATAGCGAATACGTTCAACCAAGAGACTGCAACCAAGGTCATACTGGTGGCAGCAGTCATCGGAGCAATGAAAACTAGCGGGGAGGAAAACATTCAGACAAAAGCGGTAACCACTCTGGTGGTAATTGTGACCATGAAAATAGAAGAAGCGAATCGGGGGAGATTTTAAAAAGAGGAGATTCAACAATGACAGTGTGAAGACGTCAGCACCAGCAGCAACTGGTTTTAAGGGAGGAGAACGACCACCGGTCGTATGCTATAAATGTGGAAAAGAGGGATATATCAGCCCAAACTGTCCACAACAGTTCAAGGTATGCTATAATTGTGGAAAGGAAGGACATATCGCTCGAGATTGTACTGTAGGGAAACCAAGTCTAGCGGGAATGGTGACTCAAAAGGCTGTCCCAGAAAAGTTAAAGTCAACGGTTCCTGGAAGAGCGTTTGTCGTGACTGGTCAACATGTGAAGAACCCAAACGAGGTGATCACGGGTAAGCTAATCATAAATTCATACGCAGTTTATACCTTACTAGATACCGGTGCTACCCATTATTTTATCTCTTCTACTTGTGCTCAATGTTTAAACTTGATTCCAGAGAAGTTAGACTTTGACCTATTTGTGGAAACTCCGTTAGGAGAAACTTTCGTTACATCCACTATTTATAAATCTTGTTTGATCCAAGTTAGCACCATCACATTACTTGTTGACCTTATCTCTTTAAAGATACTTGCATTTGACGTGATTTTAGGGATTGATTGGTTAACTACTCATCATTCCAAAATTGATTATTTTCGTAAGGTTGTTAGTTTTCATATTCCTAACCAACCTGTTATTCGAATTCAAGCAACCAAACCATTGAAGTCAAACTCTTTAATATCAAGCCATAAAGCCATTCATTTATTGAAAAACAGATGTCAAGCTTTCTTAGCCCATGTTACAGATTTGAATAAAGACACGTCAGATTTGAATAATATTCCTGTTGTTATTGACTTTCCTGACGTATTTCCTGAAGAACTTCCCGGTCTACCCCCTGAACGTGAAGTTGAATTCTTTATTAACCTTGAACCTGGTACAAAGCCCACTTATAAAATCTCATATCGAATGGCTCCTATTGAACTTCAGGAGTTAAAAATTCAACTATATAATTTGGTACCCGAGCCTTTATCTGGTGACTTCCTTTGTGGAATGCACCGAAGCCAGACTCTCTGTAGGGAACGCCATATTCGTGCGATAGTAAACTGATAGGTGTCATTGTGATGTGCTATCCAAGATTGGGATATGAGTCACAGTTGAGAGCAACCTAAGTCGGTAATCGAAATACGTAGTTTTCTAGGCTTAGTTGGTAATTATCGGAGATTCGTTGAAAGATATTCTCGTATCGCTATTCCATTAACGCAGCTGACTCGTAGAGATATAAAATTCGAATGGAGCAAGGAATGTGGGACGAGCTTTGAAGAACTCAAGATAAGACTCATTTCGGCACATGTTCTGACCATACCATCCTGGAAAAGCGAACGTGGTAGCTGACGTGTTGAGTATAAAATCGTATGTGGTTACGAGTGCGATATTGTTAACACAAAGACCCATTTTGTACAGCTTACAGAAGATGGAGATAGAGTTAAAGATTCCAAGAATCTGCGTGAAGATAACGAATATTCTCATAGAACCGACTTTAATCGATAAAGTTAAAATCGCTCAAGCTACACACCGGAGCTGATGAATATAAAGAAGAAGGTGCAAGAAGGCGTTATTCTAGAAGTAAGAGTTGATGAAGATAAGAAATCTCGACCTTTGATTTATTAGTCCATTTGAAATCCTAGATCAAATAGGAACTGTGGCCTATAGACTCGTTTTACCGCCAAGTATGACGCGTGTTCATAACGTTTTTTTTGCGTATCAATGTTACGTAAATATGTGGACAACCCGAACCACATTATTGAGTTAGAACCAAACGAGATAGCAGAAGATTTAACGTATGAGGAGGTACCAGTCAAGATTTTGGATGGGAAGGAACATGTCCTACGCATGTCAATTTCGAGGACGAAATTTCATAAGGAGGGGAGGTTGTAAGGCCCCAACTTTTTATAAATGAAGATTTAATTTTCTCTATTTATTATTTAAAAATAGTAAGGGGTTGATTTGATTAATGTGGTTAGTTATGGGTAAAATGCGCAAATATTTTTAAATAAACAAGTGGTTATAAAATACTCATTGTTGTCGAAGAATATTCGTTTGCTCGTGGAATATTCTTGTTGTCGGGGAATATTCGTACGACGGCGCAGCCTTGTGTGGGCGCATAACGAAAAGCGATTGGTTGAAGAAAACGACAAGTATAAGTTGTTTATAATAACTTGGTAGCGTTATTCAATTAATATTGTTGGAATACCCGGTGGTTAAAACACAAGATACGCTGGCGTTGTTGCAAGATTACACGATATTGTACCAATTATTGATTCTTACGTGAAGACACTACTCAATAATTGTTACGATAATTCTTGCTCGATATTTTATTTTATTGATTCAATAATTCTTTGCATTGATATTTTATATTACTATTGTTTCAATAATTGTCACTACACGGTATTTTTTTTATTATCTAGACAATAATTCATATTATCTGAATAATATTATTAGATAACATTATTGGCAATGTCTAGAAAGTTACATCTAAGGAGAGGTTTGGTCACCTAATTGCGCGCTAATAAGGAGAAATTCTTATTGAAAGCCCCTCTTTCCTAGAAGCGACTGGTTGCAAGATCTTGTGATTACAGTAATATTATTTGTGAATAATTAATTATTGATTTATATGATGAGGAAAATATTGATTTTATGTGGATATAGAAGGAGAAAATTTTAAAAGTGACAATTGTTGAAAATCGATATTTTATCTTTTCGATAAAATAATATTTTATTATATTATTATAATATAATAATGATGATATTTTTACAATGAATATGGGATATATGAGTATATGAGGAGGAAGAGTATTTTTGTTACAAAAGTTGTTTAAAACATGTTAAACATGTTGGTGGACCCATTTCTTGACTAAAATTTTATTATATCATGTAAAATCGCCCGTTTGTGGATTTCGATCAATTTATGTTTGGAATTTGGAATAACTTCCTTCTGCAAAGTTGTAGATAATGAAATTTCCTACAAAAATCCGCGAGATTTAAATTTTCTGATAAAAGGGCTATTTATTATGAATTGTTGAAGTTCTGAAATTTATGAATAATTGATTTTTGGAAGTTTTAATTATTTTTAATAAGAAAAACGTTTTTGTTATTTGTAGGCATGTGTTAAGAGTTGGAAATCAGCTGGTATGAGTACGTAGAAAATTTTAATATATATATTAATATTTTATTAAATTTTCTGCTTTGGTGTTCTAAGCATTTTCCTATAAATAGGTGCTTAGGTTAGAATTGAAAATCACACCGAAACTACTGATTTCTCTCTCTCTCTCTATAATATCGAGCGTATTTTTTGAGTATTTTTATACTTTGAGTATTGCTATACGGTGCAAGTTCCTTCAGCACTATATCTGATATTCCAACCAGAAGTACTATTCTAGCTAAGGTAAGGGATGTTATTTTATTCGAAAATGATATTATTTCTTCAATATCATTATGCCGAAATATTGGTTGGAAATTTTTATCAAATTTGGAACTTTTTCATGTCGGGGTTACTATTCATGAGTTACTATTCACGAGTGACTATTCACGAGTTACTATTTACGAGTACTATTCACGAAGCGTGATGATGTTTTTTTGTGAAATTTCTATCTTTTGAGGTCAGAGTTACTATTCACGTATACGACATTATTCACGTATACTGCACTATACACGAATATGACACTATTCACAGAAAAATTAAATTTTCTTTTCTGTGTCCAAGATTGTCTATTATGATTCCTATCTTTGATTGGATCTATGTTTTGAACTTCATTCTTGAATTTTACTCCAATCTGGTTATTTATGAAGTATTTTTGAACTTGGATTATTTAAAGTACGAATCCTTAATACTTGTTCTTTTGTTTCACTGGATTCGTTTTCTTTAAAATATTTTTCATCATCCTCAGTCCTAAATGATGATATAACTGAATATCTTTGGCCCGTAGTACAAAGATGAATGATTTCTTGATGAATATCTTTGGCCCGTAGTGCAAAGATGAACATGTGTTGAGATGAACATGACCGACTGATTAATATATTTGGCCCGTAGTGCAAAGATGAACAGGTGTTTAGATGAACATGACCAACTGATGAATATCTTTGGCTTGTAGTGCAAAGATGACTATTTGATTCAAGATGTATATTGATTGATGTTACATGGATAAAATATCGATGATGGACTTTTAAATTTATAGATGATAGTAGATTTCATTCTCCACTTAACTCTTTTAATGAATTGTTGTTTCCGCTGCAAGTGCTGATCTAAAACTTGTTGTCTATTGTATTCTATTAGATTTTTCCCTGTTGAAGACTAAGGATAATTTGTTGTATATTATCTTAGTCATAATATTCTTTATTGGGCTAGTTGAGCTCACCCTTTTCCTTGTTGTTCCATTTTTCTTCTCAGGGGTCGAGAATGTAACGAGTACTAGTCGGGGTGTGGAATGATGGTTCTAGAAGTTGTTCTAGTAGTCCTCACTATTCTGTAAAATAGTGTATTAATAATTATAATGAGAACTTATTTGAGTGTGGATATTATCTAGATGACAATATTTGTATTTAAACTCACAGTTTTTATGTTGTATTAATAAAGTTGTAGTTATTTCTGTACCATGTATTTGGTGACTCAGAATAGGTGATGTATACCTATTTTGGGGGCGTCACATATTATATATGTGTTAGTTGGCATGTTGGGGGGAGAAAAAAAAGATGATCACGGGTGGGGGAATTAAGAAAGTGGTGAGGTGTGTGATTAATATGTATATATATATATATATATATATATATATATATATATATAAATGTGGGTGAGTGGGTTGTGGTGGTGGATGAAGTTGACAGGATATGTGATATTATTTTCAAAGCATGCACCTTATTGGTTGAACAATCCAATAATGCTATCAAACATGTGAATGAGGCCATTTTCTCAACTTGACATGTGATAGTTTTGTTTTTCCTCTCTTCTAATTGGCCAGCACCTTGAAAAATGATGCACGGGTGGTAGGATTTTTCTAATATAGCATGTGTTATATTATATATATATATATATATTATAAAATTTGGTTTTGAAAATCTAGCGTATGATTTCAGCCAGTGAATTTCAAACACTGTTGCGTCCGTGAGAAAAATAATTACACAGTGCCTTTTCATTCTCCTATAAATAGAAGCTCATTCCTTCATTATTTCTTACGAATTCACTGAAACTCTAGAGAGAGAAAATTACAGAGAGAAAGAAGAAGAGAAATCTGCTACCTCTCTTTTCCTATATCCAGTTTCTTTTACGGTAAGGGGTATTATTTCTTGCTTTCATCTTCAGGAAGAGAACTTTTATTATTCTATTTTTTATCATTATGTTGGAATAACCTATCTATGTGAAGTATCGTATACATGGTGAAATTCTTCTATTATTCCATTTTTATTATTCTGTTGGAACATCCTGTCTGTGCGTTACGCATGACCTGGTTCCATTATTTATTATTCTGTTGGAATATCCTGTCTGTGCGTTTACACATGACCTAGTTTTGTTATTTATTATTCTGTTGGAATAACTTGTCTGTGCGGTCTATCGCATGCCTGGTGATTTCTTTTGTTATTCCATTCTTTATTATACTCACCTGGTTAAAGTTTTGACTTCTTTACTCCATGAAATTAGTGGAATATCCTTGATATTTGCGCTTCATCCAGTATCTTTTCATGGAAATATTCTTCTGAGCATTCTTGAATTTTTTTCAACAAAGAAGTATCATGTTGACAATTTGGACGTTATTGGTTCCTGAATAAATTAATTCTTGAACTTGTTTTATTGAATTCTTATATCATTGTCATCATCCTCATGTTTATATTATGTTGAAAGTCATCTGTGGCTTGTAGTGCATAGATGGACTTGGTATGATTATGACCAGGGATTATTCGGTGTAATCATGACCGTAATGTTTATATTATTTTATTCAATTATTGTCAATATTTTATATATTATTAAATCAATAATTGAGATGACAAGGTTATTAATATTATTATTTGCAATATTAACGATGTCTAGAAGTTCTGTCAAGGAGAGGTTTGGTCACCTAATTACGCGCCAATGGGGAGAAATCCTTATTGGAAAGTCCCCTCTTTCCTGGGAATGACCTAGTCGATTAATATTGTAAATTATAATAATGATGATAAATGTTGTTAAAAATATTGAGGAAATTTTTATGAAGTATTTGTTGTAGGGTGGCGTATTATATGAACCCCTCACTTTCTCATTTTTCAAAATTGTCGGGAGAAAGTTATCTCAGTTTGGTTTTATTACTTATATGTATATATAAGTTTTATATGTATATATATAAGGTACGTATTTATATATATTATATGTTTTAGTTGGCATGGGGGGGGAAGAAATGAAAAGAAAAGAAAAAAAAAGATGATCACGGGTGGGGGAATTAAAAAAGTGGTGAGGTGTGTGATTAATATATATATATATATATATATATATATTAAATGTGGGTGAGTGGGTTGTGGTGGTGGATGAAGTTTACAGGATATGTGATGTTATTTTCAAAGCTTGCACCTTATTGGTTGAACAATCCAAT
Organism: Panax quinquefolius; assembly: GCA_020205615.1. Taxonomy (NCBI): domain Eukaryota; kingdom Viridiplantae; phylum Streptophyta; class Magnoliopsida; order Apiales; family Araliaceae; genus Panax; species Panax quinquefolius. The sequence continues at coordinate 43,180,805 of CM035165.1, forward strand.
AATGCTATCAAACATGTGAATGAGGCCATTTTCTCAACTTGACATGTGATAGTTTTGTTTTTCCTCTCTTCTCATTGGCCTGCACCTTGAAAACTGATACACGGGTGGTAAGATTTTTCTACTATAGCATGTGTTATATATATATATATATATTATAAAATTTGGTTTTGAAAATCTAGCGTATGATTTCAGCCAGTAAATTTCAAACACTGTTGAGTCCATGAGAAAAATCCTTACACAGTGCATTTCCATTCTCCTATAAATAGAAGCTCATTCCTTCATTATTTCTTATGAATTCACTGAAACTCTAGAGAGAGAAAATTACAGAGAGAAAGAAGAAGAGAAGTCTGCTACCTCTCTTTTCCTATATCCAGTTTCTTTTACGGTAAGGGGTATTATTTCTTGCTTTCGTCTTCATGAAGAGAACTTTTGTTATTCCATTTTTTATCATTATGTTGGAATAACCTGTCTATGCTAAGTACCGCATGTTAGGTTTGTAATATTAATGTGCGCAATCAAATTGCATAAAAGTGCGGAAGCGTGTAAAAATCAGAGTTTAAAATTTACAAACCATATACCCGGATCACCCTTTATGCACAATTATTAATTAAACGAAAAGATAAAGAATAAATCATACCCTTGAAGATCGAGCTTCCTCAGGTACAAGTTCACCTCCAAATCCTTTCGTGTTCAATCTTGAATCCACCGGGTTTGGTTCCTTCCTTTGACCAACGTTAGCCACCCAAATGTTTGGCCTCTAGAGGTGATCCACCAAGGAAGAAGAAAATTCAAGAAAAGGGGTATTGGCTCAAACCCTAGTTTTTCTATCTCTATAGAAAGGGTGTACTCTCCCAACAATTGGAATTATGTCGTATGTTGAAAAGGTCAACAACACCCACCACCCATAATAAGACTCCTCTTATTTATAGATGTGGGCAACCCATCTTAACAATTAAGGAATTGGGTTTTATTTAATTAATTAAATTCTTTTAATTAATTAAGCTCCCTAATCTTATTAGGGATTATTAATTAAACTCCTTTAATTAATTTTCCTTCCTAATCCAATTAGGAATAAATGAGAGTACTTATATTAAATTAATTCCTAAACTCTTTTAGAAATTAAAATAATAATAATTGTAATAATATTAATAAGACTCCTCTTATTAATTTATATTTAATATTTCTAAAATATTAAATAATAAATATTAAGCTATTTAATTTATTCTATCACCATAGATTAAATTAAATATACTTAACATATTATTACGATTATGCCATTAACTTCTTAAATAATTATTCTTCCTTTTATGGTGTGACCCTTTAGGTTCTCCATATTAAAACCTGGTTGTGAATAAATCAATTAGAACAATTCTAATCTTATTTAAATAAATAAATTAAATAATTAATTTATTTAAATAATATTTATTCTACAATAGGATAAGCCTCCCTAATGATCAACGACTTTCCGGATAATATAGATTTCAACATTAATCATTAAAGAACCTTTGAGTAAATAGTTACCGTGACAATTCAATCCTTCCACCATGCAATGTCCCAATTAAATATAAGACATGGAATTCTTTCACAAGTCTTATTTTATTTAATTATATGTATTTCGATCCTTAAATGCACAACTCAAATAATGCAAATTAGAAACTCCTTTCTAATTTCATTACGCCTTGCCAAGGACTACCGGGTTGTCATTTATCGAATCACATAGGACATTTCTCTTCTTTTATTAGAAGTGGTAGATTCTTTATTGATCATACATTATCTCCATGTACAACTTATTATACCCAAGCATACCCTTTGATATACCCTAAGGGTCTTAAGGAATAAGTCAAAGTATAACTCATCATACACAAGATACTATGATGATCTCAAGTCCAAGGATCACTTGTATTACTATCACTACTGAAATTCCTATTGACAGCAAATAAAACTCCATTAGGTATTCCTTAGCGAGCCAATGCTCAAATGAACTTATTCTCTAATAAGCACCTACATACTTGCTTTAGTGTCTCCACACAAATGATCATGAGATCAATCATTCTCATCCAATGAGCAAGAACGTATGTACCAATCTATCCTGGATTCACTAATCCCCAATTTAGTAATCCAACGATTGGGAACTATTTTAGTTTTAAGCTTTCTAATAATTTAGATCTCATTAGAATGATCATCATCATTATTCTAAAAGCATTGCTTAAAACTATGGGTTTATCACATATTATAAAACAAAGATCATGTAGATAATTAAAAGCCTTTAATAAATTAATACTTTTTATTAATAAATGAATAAGATTGTTACACAGTATATGCTTTATCATCAAACATGATTGGCTTGTGTGCATACTACTTTCAATCTCCCACTTGCACTAAAGCCAATCGTCATGGTATCTTATACTCTTCTTCTCTAAGTGACGATTATCCCGTCATTGGATAAGCTTTAGTTAATGGATATGTAATGTTGTTCTTGAGAGTTCACTATCTCTATAGTGATTTCCCATCTTTCAATGATTCTAATAATCAAATGAAAGTGCCACAACACATGTTTAGATCCAAGATGAGACTTAGGAACTATTTCTAGTTCTGTAATGAACTTTTAATCCAAACAATCAACTTGCAGCTTCATTTATAGCTATATACTTTGTCTTTATCACTAAACCAGCAACTCTTTGCTGTTTGGAACCTTTCCAATTCACTGCACCATTGTTCAAGGTAACACTTTACCTTAAAGTGGATTTTCGGTCGTCTTGGTCTGTCTGAAAAACTTGAGTCTGTTAAGCCCTCTAGTTTTAATTCAGACCCACCATATATGCTCACATCCTTAGTGCTTGCTAAGAACTTTAAGATGTTTTTCACCGCCTTTAGTGATCTTCTCCATATATGACCGATCAACATCAGGTCTCGTATATTTCATTGCATACATGATTGTCACTCATGCGATCTCTCTTCTTTGGAGTCTATGGGGACTATTAAGAGAGATACACTCCATAGCTCATCGACATGAGACATCTCTTGGAGTTTGTCATGCTAAACGACTTTAGCATCAAATGAATATACGTTCCTTGGGTTAAGTTGAGCATCCTCTTAAATCTATCTATATAGATTTATATCCCCAATTAAGATACTCTTCCAAATCATTCATGGAGGAATGTTTAGACAACTTTATCTTTACTGATTGTAGCATTGATATGTCATTCCTTATCCGTAGTATATCAACATATAATATTAGGAATGTCACGACGCTCCCACTGACCCTTTAGTACACACTAGAACTCTTACCTCATCATATGTAACTCTGGATCATCATCTTCTATGATGTGTACCTCATCATCATCATCCATGATGAATCCATACCTCCTAGGTATCTTCTGACTATTCCGGACTTACGATTCTTGCCAGGGTACAATAGGTCTATCTACAGGTTCCTCTTATTTGACTTATAGTGTTTTATGGTTCTTGAACTCTTCAAGATCTATTATCCTCCCACTTGCCCTTTTAATGATAAACATCTTTATCTTAGAAGGAAGCGTGTTTCATAACAAACACCTTTTGCTAAGTAGGATTATAGAACATATACCCTAAACTTACTTTAGGATGTCCCACAAATCGACACTTATAAAATCTTGTCCCAAGCTTATCCTTTGAAACCTTTTTCACATAAGTTGGACAACCCCTTATCTTAACATACTTAAGATTAGGAATCCTCCCTGTCCATAACTTTTATGGAGTCTTGGGGCCGGATTTAGAGGTTACCTTTTCGTAGATATGCAGCAATTTCTAGGACATTATCCCAGAAGGATACTAGATGTCGGTAAAGTCATTATGGACCGCACCATGTCCAATAAGGTACGATTTTTCATTCAGATACATCAATCAATTATTGCGTATCAGGATGTGTCCATTATGAGAAAACCATTTGAGATGATCTAGAAACTTATTGCACAAGTATTATTTATTCCTTGATCTAATCAAAGAATCTTAATACTTTGCCAATTTGTTTCACTTTTGAATTCTTTGAACCTTTCAAATAATTCACACTTGTATTTCAAAGAAATACACACATTCAACTCTTTGAATGATCATCTCTTTTTCTTATACTAATTTGTTCAATATGCAAAATTATTTTCATGTAAGTCAAGTATACAAAATCCATTAAGTAATATTCCAATTCTATACAAAACATTATTATTATAAATAGAACAACAATTGTTCTTAATTATAATACCAAAAATTTTATTGTCCAACAATAAAATAGAAATAATATTTCTAACAAGAACTAGAATACAATAACAACTTATTGACTTAATAGATTTGCCCGTAGGCATTGTTAAACTATAAGTTTCTATGGCTAATGCAACAACCTTTGCTTCATTTCCCACACATAGGATTACTTATCTTTGTTTAACTTTCTACTTCTGCTTGGTCCTTTTCATAAATCTATATTTATGATAACCAAAGTCGGTATCCAATACCCAAGTAGAACCTTGATTTAAAGAAAAATTTATTTTAAATCATGAACAAATTTGTATTTGTAACCGAAACTTCACTAAGCTTCTTTGGTTAGCCTCTGCAAGATGCTTCTTGCAGTTTCTTTCCCGTGTCCAGGCTTATTGCAGTGGAAGCAAACTCCTTTGCTATCCATATCAGTTTTGTTCTTATTATCCTTTGTTTTAGCCTTTTCTATATACCTTCTTTGAATCGTTCTTCTTTTTAGAAGATCCTTTGGCCCCTACCAGTAAGACTCGATCTTTCTTGGTTGGAAAGTGACTCTCAACATTTTTCAACATGTTAAGCAAATCAAAAACTGATATATCTAGCTTGTTCATATGAAAATTCACAACAATTGTGAAAGGAGTCCGGAGTGAGTGCAAGATCAAATCTTGGCTCAACTCTCCATCCATGACAAAACCAGTTGTCCTAATTGATCAATCAAATTGATTATGTTAAGAACTTTTTATGCATACTATAGTGTCATTTGGCCTTTCCAGATCGGAAGAGCTCCTTAGATATCTCGATATCTATCGGTCTTACTTTCCTCACCATCAACTACTTGATGTGCGGGAATATAATAAAGCATCCATAGTTTCATCGTGACGCTGAAGCTCGTTACTCATGGATGCGAGCATGATGCATTGAGCCAATCATGCATCATCTTGCCACTTTCTAAAAGTAGCAATCTCTTCCTCGAGGCATTATTCGCAACCATTGCGAGGATAGGCGTATTAAGGACATAAGATAGCTTTTTCATATTATGAGAACTATTCTCAAATTCCTTAACCAATCCGCTTAATTCGATTGCGGTTAATTTAGCATCTAATATGCTTCACAAAGATAGTAATTTTAGACATTGTAAAATTTCAGAAATGAATTTGTAATTAACAACATTTTAACATACATTCTTTTATTAATTACCAAAATAATTTAGGTCTTGTTTTAAATTGGTATCTCCCACTATTTTCTTCAAACTATATTACCCTCAATATATATAGTTCGGCAAAATCTAATTAAAGATCGCTAGTGAGAATAAGGATCCCATTTCAAATGTATATAGCCTTGTGGTGACACAACAAACTATATATAAATAAATAGGTAGACAACTTTTGTCAATTACATCAACTATGCAACTCCTTTTCTTTTTGCCTCTTAGATTATTTTGATCAAGTGGTGGCACATCCGAATCAAAATTATCCAAGTTAAGTCCGACCTAGCACTCCATATATTCAAAAAGAAAAATATCATCCTTGTGGTGACACAACAAAAACAATATTGTTCAATTTTCTTTATAAGCATCAAATGTGATAAATTAACATCTTAAATACTTAATACTTGCCTTGTGGTGACACAACAAACTCATATTAAATATTTAATACTCTATTAATTTTATCATGCTAGAAAGCTGACGCTCGATATTCCAAATATCTTTGAACGCTTAGGACTTAATATAAAAAATTGAGGGTTTTGTTATTAATTTGTCTCATCTTGTTTAAGCTAGCATTTACATATATATATAAAAAATGCGTCATATTAATTAACATGCGAAGCATGTTTATAATATATAATATATATATATAAGCATGCATATAGAATACTATATTCTACCCGATTGATTATGGACTTTTATTCTAGTTTGGTTCACTAGAGCCACCAAGTGAACCAAAAGGTCAAACCCTAGGGGTACAAGAAATAATATTTAAATATAACTATTACATTTAAACCCTGGGGCTCCATTACAAACGGGTCTTCAAGCGCCTCCTTGCTCCTTGATCTCTAATTTTTCAAAATTAATTCTAAATATTCCTATTACAAAACTATTTAAAATAAATAGAAACCTTGATCAGCAGTCAAGGGAAAGTACGTAGGAGGAGATAGAATTTACATTAAGAAAAATTAGAGAAGACGAGGTACGTGAACCCCATTTAATAAAACCCATACATTCATGCATCCAACTAAAATAAAATCCAATCACATTGGTCAATAGTCCATAATCAATCCCATTTATTATCATACACATCACCATATGCATCAATAAATAACAATCATCTCATGAATAATAAACATTTAATATATATATTGATATCATTTAATGGGCAAAATTTAGTTAGTATAAAATCTAATTTTGAATCAAAATAAACTCCTTTATTTTAATCCAAATTTAAATCAAAATAAAACTATTTTATTTTAATTTATCAAATTTTGAATAAAATAAACTATTTTATTTTAATCAAAATTTTAATCAAAATAAACTCCTTTATTTTAATTAATTATGGAATCCAATTCCATATATAAAAAAATCTTTAATTAAAATAAACTCTTTCATTTTAATTAATTATGGAATCCAATTCCATGTAAAAAAAAAATTTATTAAAGGAAACACGGATTTTCTTTCCTATTCACAAATAAACTCCTTTATTTTGAATAATATGAAATATTATTTCATATCTAAATAAACTCCTTTATTTAAGGAAATTAGGATTCTCTTTCCTATTCACAAATAAACTCTTTTATTTTGAATAATATGAAATCCTATTTCATATCTAAATAAACTCCTTTATTTAAGGAAATTAGGCAATCCAATTTCAACTCCAATTAGTTAGCATGGAATCCAATTCCAACTCTAATTAGTTTGCATGAAATTTAATTTTAAAATTAAAATAAACTTTATATTTTAATATAAAAATAAACTTTTTATTTTAAAATTAAAATAAATCTTTTATTTTAATTATAAAATTATTGAGAATAATATATTATATATATATAATATATATAATATATTATAAAATAACCGAATATATATATATATATAAAACCGTTACTATATATATATAATCTATATATTCGAATTCCGTGCATAATTTGATTCCGTGGCCTGCCCTTCCGAATTGGTTTAATGAAGATATTCAAGTTTTTTTTTTTTTTTTGATTGTTGCTGACTTGATATCAATCATAGACCAACGGTTTTTTTTTTTTTCGGAAACCGTGCACAGCCTTTGATTCACCGTGAGTCCTGTTCACAGCTTGTGATTCCTTAAAAAAAAAAAAAAATCGGTGCTACATACTGCTTCAAAATTTGACCGAATGCATGGCTTCCCAAAAATTGTTTCTATGGATTTTTTTTAAAAGTTTGAGCGTTTTTTTTTTTTAATTTTTTTTTTTTTTTCTTTGATTTCCTTTTTTTTTTTCCATGTGCACGGATTTCAACGTAAACAGGATTCACATTTTTTTTTTTTAAAATTTTATACAATAAAATTATGCCCAATAAAATTGTTCTAAACACATATCAACATACATATCAAATCTGAACAATTAATAATTCGCATAAAGGTTTGGCTCTGATGCCACTGTTCGGTTTGTAATATTCAAGAAGCAATCAAATTGCATAAAAGTGCGGAAGCGTGTAAAAATCAGAGTTTAAAATTTACAAACCATATAACCGGATCACCCTTTATGCACAATTATTAATTAAACGAAAAGATAAAGAATAAATCATACCCTTGAAGATCGAAGCTTCCTCGTGCACAAGTTCACCTCCAAATCCTTTCGCGTTCAATCTTGAATCCACCGGGTTTGGTTCCTTCCTTTGACCAACGTTAGCCACCCAAATGTTTGGCCTCTAGAGGTGATCCACCAAGGAAGAAGAAAATTCAAGAAAAGGGGTATTGGCTCAAACCCTAGTTTTTCTATCTATATAGAAAGGGTGTACTCTCCCAACAATTGGAATTATGTCGTATGTTGAAAAGGTCAACAACACCCACCACCCATAATAAGACTCCTCTTATTTATAGATGTGGGCAACTCATCTTAACAATTAAGGAATTGGGTTTTATTTAATTAATTAAATTCTTTTAATTAATTAAGCTCCCTAATCTTATTAGGGATTATTAATTAAACTCCTTTAATTAATTTTCCTTCCTAATCCAATTAAGAATAAACGAGAGTACTTATATTAAATTAATTCCTAAACTCTTTTAGAAATTAAAATAATAATAATTGTAATAATATTAATAAAACTCCTCTTATTAATTTATATTTAATATTTCTAAAATATTAAATAATAAATATTAAGCTATTTAATTTATTCTATCACCATAGATTAAATTAAATATACTTAACATATTATTACGATTATGCCATTAACTTCTTAAATAATTATTCTTCCTTTTATGGTGTGACCCTTTAGGTTCTCCATATTAAACCCTAGGTTGTGAATAAATCAATTAGAACAATTCTAATCTTATTTAAATAAATAAATTAAATAATTTATTTATTTAAATAATATTTATTCTACAATAGGATAAGCCTCCTAGCGATCAACGACTTTCCGGATAATATAGATTTCAACATTAATCATTAAAGAACCTTTGAGTAAATAGTTACTGCATAATTCAATCCTTCCACCATACAATGTCCCAATTAAATATAAGACATGGAATTCTTCACAAGTCTTATTTTATTTAATTATATGTATTTCGATCCTTAAATGCACAACTCCAAATAATGCAAATTAGAAACTCCTTTCTAATTTCATTCGCATTGCCAAGGACTACTTGGGTTGTCATTTATCGAATCACATAGGACATTTCTCTTCTTTTATTAGAAGTGGTAGATTCTTTATTGATCATACATTATCTCCATGTACAACTTATTATACCCAAGCATACCCTTTGATATACCCTAAGGGTCTTAAGGAATAAGTCAAAGTATAACTCATCATACACAAGATATTATGATGATCTCAAGTCCAAGGATCACTTGTCTTACTATCACTACAGAAATTCCTATTGACAGCAAATAAAACTCCATTAGGTATTCCTTAGCGAGCCACGCTCGATGAACTTATTCTCTAATAAGCACCTACATACTTGCTTTAGTGTCTCCACACAAATGATCATGAGATCAATCATTCTCATCCAATGAGCAAGCAACGTATGTACCAATCTATCCGGATTCACTAATCCCCAATTTAGTAATCCAACGATTGGGAACTATTTTAGTTTTAAGCTTTCTAAGAATTTAGATCTCATTAGAATGATCATCATCATTATTCTAAAAGCATTGCTTAAAACTATGGGTTTATCACATATTATAAAACAGCATCATGTAGATAATTAAAAGCCTTTAATAAATTAATACTTTTTATTAATAAATGAATAAGATTGTTACAAAGTATATGCTTTATCATCAAACATGATTGGCTTGTGTGCATACTACTTTCACCGCATACATGGTGAAACTCTTCTGTTATTCCATTTTTATTATTCTGTTGGAACATCATGTTTGTGCGTTACGCATGAACTGGTTTCGTTATTTATTATTCTATTAGAACATCATGTCAGTGCGTTTACGCATGACCTGTTCTATTATTTGTTATTCTATTGGAATATCCTGTCTGTGCATTTACGCATGACCTGGTTCAGTTATTTATTATTCTGTTGGAATAACATGTCTGTGCGGTCTATCGCATGCTTGGTGATTTCTTTTGTTATTCCATTCTTTATTATACTCAATTGGTTAAAGTTTTGACTTCTATACTCCATGAAATTAGTGGAGTATCGTTGATATTTGCGCTTCATCCAATTATCTTTTCATGGAAATATTTTTCGAGCATTCTTGAATTTTACTCCACAAAAGAAGTATAATGTTGACAATTTGGACGCGTTGGTTCCTCTGAATAAATTAATTCTTGAACTTGTTTTATTGAATTCTTATATCATTGTCATCATCATCCTCATGTTTATATTATGTTGAAAGTCATTTGTGTCTTGTAGTGTGCATAGATGGACTTGGTATGATTATGATTTAGGGATTATTCGGTTGTAATCATGGTAGTAATATTACAAATGATGTGGTAAAAGTCCTCATTGGCTGTAGACATTGATGGACAATTGTTGGCATGATCATGACCATTGATGAATACACTAATATCCTTGGCCAGAAGTGCATGTGTGACGCCCCAAAATAGGTATACATCACCTATTCGAGTTGTCAATACACGGCAATGTAAACAACTACAACTTTATTATTACAACAATAAAAGCTGTGAGTTTGAATACAAATATTATCTTCTAGACAATATCTCATACTCAAATAAATCCTCATCACATTTATTGATACATTATTTTACAAAATGGTGAGGACTACTAAACAATTCTTTCTAAAACCTTCATTCCATACCCCAGAGCTGTATCGCTATATTCTCGCCTCCGAGAGAAAAAAATGGAACAAAAAGGAAAAGGGTGAGCTCAACTAGCCCAAGAAAGAATATTATGACTAAGATAATATACAACAAATTACCGTTAGTCTTCAACAGGAAAAATCTAATAGAATACAATAGACAACAAATTTTAAATCAATATTCGCAGTGAAATAATAATTCATTAGAAGAGTTAAGTAGAGAATGCAAACTACTATCTTTTATGTATGAATTTAAAAGTTCATCGCTCATCTTTTATCCTGTAACATCAATCAATATACATCTGAATCAAATATTCATCTTTGCACTACAGGCCAAAGATATTCATCGATTGGTCATGTTCATCTAAACACTGCTCATCTTTGCACTACTGACCAAAGATATTCTTCAGAAATCATTCATCTTTTGCACTACAGGCCAAAGATATTCAATAATATCATCATTTAAGACCGAGGATGATGAAAAATATTTTTAAAAACGAATCCATGAAAACAAAATGACAAGGATTAAGGATTAAGGATTCGTACTTTGTTTTATCCATGTCCAAAATACCTCAAAATAATAATCATAGTGGTGTAAAATTCAAGAATGATCAAAACATGGATACAATCAAAGCTAGTATCCGAATAGATATTTTGGACAAAAGAAGAAATTTTATTTTTCTATTGAATAGTCTCAGATATCGTGAATAGTCTTAGTATCGTGAATAGTAACTCAGACACCAAAAGATATAAATTTCCCAAAAAACATCTTCACGCTTCATGAATAGTACTGTGAATAGTAACTCGTGAATAGTAACTCATGAATAGTAACTCGTGAATAGTAACTCATGAATAGTAACCCCGACATGAAAAAGTTCCAAATTTGATAATAAGTTTCAACCAATATTTCAGCATAATGATATTGAAGAAATAATATCATTTGAGAAGAAAATAACATCCCTTACCTCGAAAGATTAGTACTTCTAGCTGGAATAGCGGGTATAGTGCTGAAGGGAACTTGCACCGTCTAACAATACTCAAAGTATACTCAAAATACTCACAAGAATACGCTCGATAATATAGAGAAAGTAAACTTCAGTTTCTGGTGTGAATTTAAAATCTAACCTAAGCACCCTATTTATAGGAAATTGCTTAGAACACCAAAGCAGAAAATTTAATAAATTAATAATAAAATTATATAAATTTCCTACGCATGCCTAGAATCTAATTTCAGCCATCAAACACATGCCACATTCTAGAAAAAGTAAGAAAAAACGTTTTTCTAATTTAAAATAATTTAAACTTCCAAAAATCAATTATTTTGAGCTTGAACTTCAATAATTCATAATAAATAGCCCTTTCATCAAAAAATTCGAATCTTACGAGTTTTTATAGGAAATTCAATTCTCTATAACTTTGCGGAAGAAAGTTTTTCCAAATTCCAAATAGAAATTGAATCAAAATCCACAAAGCGGAAGCGATTTTACAAGCTATAATCAAATTTCGATCAATAAATGGGGTCCAATCGACATGTTTAACATGTTTTAAACATTTATTGCAACAAAAATACTCTTCCTCCTTGTATACTCATATATCCCACATTCGTTGTAAAAAATATCACCATTATTATATTATTAAAATATAATAATACATTATCTTATCGTAAAAAAAAGATAAAATTTCAATTTTCAACAATTGTCACATTAAAATTTTTCTCCATCTATATCCACATAAAATCAATATTTTCCTCATCATATGAATCAATAATTAATTATTCACAAATAATATTACGAAATCACAATATTGACAACCAGGCGCCTCAGAAAGAGGGGCTTTCCAATAAGAATTTCTCCTTCTTGGCGCCGCAATTAGGTGACCAAACCTCTCCTTAGATGTAACTTTCTAGACATTGCCAATAATGTTATCTAATAATATTATTCGATATAATATGAATTATTGCTTCGATAATGAAAAATATTGTGTAATGACAATTATTGAAACAACAATAATATAAAATATCAACGCAGATAATTATTGAATCAATAAAATAATTTGAGCGATAATTCACGTAACCATTATTGAGTAGTGCCTTCTTACGTAAGAATCAATAATTGGTGCAATACTGGTGTGCTTCGTGTGTTTTAACCAATAAGTATTTTAACAAAGATTAACGATAACAACTACTGTAGTTATTTTTAACCAACTTATATTTGTCGTTTTCTTCATCCAATCGCTTTTCAGTTATGGGGCCCACACATGGTCATTACCATTAAATGCGAATATTCCCCGAAGCGATCTCTTTAATATTCCACGACAAAACGAATATTCCTCGACAACAATGAATATTTTATAACCACTTGCTTATTTTGAAATATTTGCGTATTTTACCCCTAACTATCCACATTAATCAAATCAACCCTTACTATTTCAAAATAATAAATAGAGAAAATTAAATTTCATTAATATTAAGTTGGGGTCTTACAACCTCCCCTCCTTATAAAATTTCGTCCTCGAAATTGACGTACGTACCTGGTGTTTCGAAAAGGTGAGGATACCTCGCTTTCATTTCCGTTTCCAATTCCCAGGTCATTTCCTCTATAGCATGATTCCTCCACAAAACTTTAACCTGTGGAATGACCTTTGCGCGTAGGACATGCTCCTTCCTATCCAAAATCTTGACAGTACCTCCTACATACGTTAAGTCTTGGCTATCTCATCCGGTTCTAACTCTATAACGTGGTTCGGTCTTTCACATATTTACGAAATGATATATGTGAAACACATTATGAACACGAGACATATTCGGAGGTAACGCGAGTCTATAGGCTACATTTCCTACTCGGTCAAGAATTTGAAATGGACCAATAAATCATGGATTGAGCTTTCCTCTCTTCCCAAATCTTGTAACTCCCTTCCATGGAGCAACTCGCAATAATACATGATCCCCTACACTAAATTCCACGTCCTTTCGATGAAGATCCGCATAACTCTTTTGTCGATCTTGTGCCGTTTGTATACGTTGTCGAATCATTTGGATCTTTTTCGTAGTCATACGTACCAACTCGGGTCCCAAAAGTGTTGCTTCACCCACCTCGTCCCAATATACTGGAGAGCGACACTTTCGTCCATATAATGCTTCAAATGGAGCTACACCTATACTTGCCTGATAACTGTTGTTGTAGGAGAATTCCACCAATGGTAAATACTTATCCCAACTGCCCTTGAAGTCTAGGACACAGAGTCTTAATAAATCTTCAAGAGTTTGAATAGTCCTCTCTGATTGTCCGTCCGTTTGGGGATGGTATGCCGAACTAAATCGCAAATCCGTGCCCATAGCTTTTTGCAAGCTAACCCAAAATCTTGAAGTGAATCTTGGGTCACGATCCGAAACTATGGATACTTGCATGCCATGCAACCTTACAATCTCATTCACGTACATACTAGCAAGACGTTCAAGGGAATAAGTCTCCCGTATCGGCAAGAAATGAGAAGACTTGGTTAATCTATCAACAATAACCCAAATAGCATTAATGCCTTGAGAAACCGTAGGAAGACCCGTAACGAAATCCATGGTAATGTGTTCCCACTTCCATTTCAGAATCTCAAGTGGTTGCAACGGACCCTTAGGTACTAGATGCTCCGCCTTTACACGTTGGCAAGTTAAACACATCGAGATAAACTTTAGTGCAACCTATAAGATAAACAAAATGACAAGGATTAAGGATTAAGGATTCGTACTTTGTTTTATCCATGTCCAAAAATACCTCAAAAATAGTCATAGTGGTGTAAAATTCAAGAATGATCAAAACATGGATACAATCAAAGCTAGTATCCAGAATAGATATTTTGGACAAAAAGAAGAAATTTTATTTTTCGATGAATAGTGTCGTATACGTGAATAGTGCCGTATACGTGAATAGTAACTCCGACACCAAAAGATAGAAATTTCCCAAAAAACATCTTCACGCTTCGTGAATAGTAACTCGTGAATAGTAACTCGTGAATAGTAACTCATGAATAGTAACCCCGACATGAAAAAGTTCCAAATTTGATAAAAAGTTCCAACCAATATTTCAGCATAATGATATTGAAGAAATAATATCATTTGAGAAGAAAATAACATCCCTTACCTAGAAAGATTAGTACTTCTAGCTGGAATACCGGGTATAGTGCTGAAGGGAACTTGTACAGTCTAACAATACTCAAAGTATACTCAAAATACTCACAAGAATACGCTCGATAATATAGAGAAACAAAACTTTAGTTTCTGGTGTGAATTTAAAATCTAACCTAAGCACCTTATTTATAGGAAATTGCTTAGAACACCAAAGCAGAAAATTTAATAAATTAATAATATAATTATATAAATTTCCTACGTATACCTAGAATCTGATTTCAGCCATCAAACACATGCCATATTCTAGAAAAAGTAAGAAAAAACGTTTTTCTAATTTAAAATAATTTAAACTTCCAAAATCAATTATTTGAGACTTGAACTTCAATAATTCATAATAAATAGCCCTTTCTTCAGAAAATTCAATCTTACGAGTTTTTATAGGAAATTCAATTCTCTACAACTTTGCGAAAGAAAGTTTTTCCAAATTCCAAATAGAAATTGACCCAAAATCCACAAATCCAAGCGATTTTACAAAGCTATAATCAAATTTTAGTCAATAAATGGGGTCCACCGACATGTTTAACATGTTTTAAACATTTATTGCAACAAAAATATTCTTCCTCCTTGTATACTCATATATCCCACATTCGTTGTAAAATATCACCATTATTATATTATTAAAATATAATAATACATTATCTTATCGAAAAAGATAAAATTTCAATTTTCAACAATTGTCACATTAAAATTTTTCTCCATCTATATCCACATAAAATCAATATTTTCCTCATCATATGAATCAATAATTAATTATTCACAAATAATATTACGAATCACAATATTGACAACCGAGCAGCTTCTGTGAAAGAGGGGCTTTCCAATAAGAATTTCTCCTCACAAAAGCGCAATTAGGTGACCAAACCTCTCCTTAGACAGAACTTTCTAGACATTGCCAATAATGTTATCTAATAATATTATTCAGATAATATTAATTATTGCTTCGATAATGAAAATATTGTGTAATGACAATTATTGAAACAACAATGAATATAAAATATCAACGCAAAGAATTATTGAATCAATAAAATAATCGAAACGAATTCATCGTAACCATTATTGAGTAGTGCCTTCTTACGTAAGAATCAATAATTGGTGCAATACCGTAAAGCTACTTGTGTTTTTAACCACCAGTATTTTAACAAGATTAATTGTGAATAACTACGCCGTTATTTTTAACCAACTTATATTTGTCGTTTTCTTCATCCAATCGCTTTTACCGTTTGGGGGGCCACACATCATTTACCACATAATAATAATATTCCCGACAGCATTTAATATTCCACGACCAAACGAATATTCCTCGACAACAATGAATATTTTATAACCACTTGCTTATTTTGAAATATTTATGTATTTTACCCCTAACTATCCACATTAATCAAATCAACCCTTACTATTTCAAAATAATAAATAGAAAATTAAATTTCATTAATAATAAGTTGGGGTCTTACAGCATGTATAATTTGTGGTTGTGATACTAATGAATATCCTTGGTCGTAGTGCAGTGATGATGTGGATTATTTATTAAGCTGAGTCCCAGCTATAAAAGAAATGAAAAACCTTTTTAAATCATAGAATATCGTAGATTTTATTCTCTACTTGACTCTTCTAATGGATTGCTTGTTCCACTGCAGTTAAACTTGGTGTTTGTTATATTTTATCGCTTTACACCTTTGTTGAAGGCTAATGATAATTTATTCTACATTATCTTAGTCATAATATTTCTTCACCTAGGCTAGTTGAGCTCACCTTTTGCTTTCATTGTTCTCTTGAGAAATGAGAACGTAGCAAGGACTAGTTGGGGAACGGAGTGACGGTCCAGATGATAACATTAGTAGTCCTCACTATTCTATAAAATAGTGTGATAATAAATGTATTGAGGACTTATTTTGAGTTTGAATACTGTCTTGAAGACAATATTTGTATTAAAACTCACAACTCATGTTGTATATTTAAGGTTGTATTTGTATTCTGTACCATGTATTTGGCGACTCAGAATAGGTGATGTATACCTATTTTGGGGGCATCACAGTTGTGCACATCCACTTGCTGAGTATAATATGAGCACTACCTATATGATCTTGGAGTTTATTTGAAATATAATTTTCACTTGGAGACAACGGAGATAGTTATATGTTAGGAGAAGATTCACCATTGGAAAGAAGATGATAGTAATCTTCTTGTTTTTCTTTGGGGACTTTTGGGTCAACCAAGGATAATTCTGTGGACATATGATATCTATCATAACCTGTATTTACGGCCTCCCATGTATCGAAGGTTTCCTTGAGTACTTCCCAAAGATTTTAATTTCTAAAAAAGTTTTTTACTGTACTTTTATGTAAAATACCATTGTAAAGTTGTGGTCGAGGCACCATGAGAGTTACATACATTTGTATTAAAACTCATGACTTATCTCATGTTGCACTTCTACATACGCATTCAACATTGTATAAATGAAGTTTGTATTTGATTTTTATAGTGTGATATCTGGCGACTCAAGATGGGTGATGTATACCTATTTTGGGGCGTCACAAATGGTATCAGAGCTTAGGGATATGGTCGCTGACGGAGATATGAGTCTAGAAATAATAGGGGAGAGACAAGTAATATATTTTGCTAGTGTGTGACTTACCTAAGCCAAAAATTTTACTTGATAAGTTGACAATTTGTGATATGTCAATTGACCTTTGTTTTGAAGATATATTCTAGAATGATATCTGAAATACGTGAGATGAGCAATGGAAAATCATGATACAGAGGATATAACCGGGAAGGTACAATCTGAAAAGAAAGCAAGGTATTCTCATCTCTTCGAATACCAAAGCAAGGTATTCCCATCTCTTTGAATACCAGGTACGTACGTAAATTTCGAGGAAAAAATTTCATAAGGAGGGGAGATTGTAAGACCCTGAATTTTATGAAATGAAAGTATTCAATTTTCTTATAATTATTATTTTATTTCGTAAATGGTTAAATTGATAAAAGTTTAAAGTTAAGGGTGATATGTGAAATTTTTTGCAAAGTAAACAAGTTGTTATAAAATATTCGTTGTGTCGGGGAATATTCATTTTAATAGGGAATATTCGTACAACGACACAATTATTGGTGGACCCCACAACAGAAGTATTGTCGTATTTAGAAAACGATAATATTATCTTTTTATAAAAATAACGGCGAAGGTGTTACCGTTAAAACTGTTGAACTACCCGGTAGTAAAAGTACAGTAATACGTGTGATTGCATAGTAGCACACGGTATTGGTTATTGATGCTTACGTGAGAAGTCACTCAGTTATACTCAATTATTACTACGATAATTCGTCATCATATCTCTCATATTATTGATGCAATTATTGTCACAGTATCATCTGCATAATATTGAAAGTAGTATGCACACAAGCCAATCATGTTTGATGATAAAGCATATACTTTGTAACAATCTTATTCATTTATTAATAAAAAGTATTAATTTATTAAAGGCTTTTAATTATCTACATGATGCTGTTTTATAATATGTGATAAACCCATAGTTTTAAGCAATGCTTTTAGAATAATGATGATGATCATTCTAATGAGATCTAAATTCTTAGAAAGCTTATAACTAAAATAGTTCCCAATCATTGGATTACTAAATTGGGGATTAGTGAATCCGGATAGATTGGTACATACGTTGCTTGCTCATTGGATGAGGATGATTGATCTCATGATCATTTGTGTGGAGACACTAAAGCAAGTATGTAGGTGCTTATTAGAGAATAAGTTCAATTGAGCGTGGCTCGCTAAGGAATACCTAATGGAGTTTTATTTGTCTCATCAATAGGAATTCACTAGTGATAGTAGTACAAGTAATCCTTGGACTTGAGATCATCATAGTATCTTATGTATGATGAGTTATACTTTGACTTATTCCTTAAGACCCTTAGGGTATATCAAAGGGTATGCTTGGGTATAATAAGTTGTATATGGAGATAATGTATGATCAATAAAGAATCTACCACTTCTAATAAAAGAGAAATGTCCTATGTGATTCGATAAATGACAAACCAAGTAGTCCTTGGCAAAGGCGTAATGAAATTAGAAAGAAGTTTCTAATTTGCATTATTTAGAGTTGTGCATTTAAGAGTCGAAATACATATAATTAAATAAAATAAGACTTGTGAGAATTCCATGTCTTATATTTAATTGGGACATCAGTATGGTGGAAGGATTGAATTGTATGGTAACTATTTACTCAAAGGTTCTTTTATGATTAATGTTGAAATCTATATTATCTGGAAAGTCGTTGATCGCTAGGGAGGCTTATCCTATTGTAGAATAAATATTATTTATTTAAATAAATAAATTGTTTAATTTATTTATTTAAATAAGATTAAATTGTTCTAATTGATTTATTCACAACCGGGTTTAATATGGAGAACCTAAAGGGTCACACCATAAAAGGAAGAATAATTATTTAAGAAGTTAATGGCATAATCGTAATAATATATTAAGTATATTTAATTTAATCTATGGTGATAGAATAAATTAAATAGCTTAATATTTATTATTTAATATTTTAGAAATATTAAATATAAATTAATAAGAGGAGTCTTATTAATATTATTACAATTATTATTATTATTTTAATTTCTAAAAGAGTTTAGGAATTAATTTAATATAAGTACTCTCATTTATTCCTAATTAGATTAGGAAGGAAAATTAGTTAAAGGAGTTTAATTAATTATCCCTAATAAGATTAGGGAGCTTAATTAATTAAAAAAATTTAATTAATTAAATAAAACCCAATTCCTTAATTGTTAAGATGGGTTGCCCACATCTATAAATAAGAGGAGTCTTATTATGGGTGTAGGGAGTTGTTGACTTTTACAACGTAATAATTCCAATTTGTTGGGAGAGTACACCTTTTCTATAGAGATAGAAAACTAGGGTTTAGCCAACCACCCATCTTCTTGAATTTTCTTCTTCCTTGGTGGATCACCTCTAGAGGCCAAACATATGGGTGGCTAACGTTGATCAAAGGAAGGAACAAAACCCCGGTGGATTCAAGTTGAACGCGAAAGGATTTGGAGGTGAACTTGTACCTGAGGAAGCTCGATCTTCAAGGGTATGATTTTATTCTTTATCTTTTCGTTTAATTAATAATTGTGCATAAAGGGTGATCCGGGTATATGGTTTGTAAATTTTTAAACTTTGATTTTTACACGCTTCCGCACTTTTTTGCAATTTGATTGCGCACATGAATATTACAAACCTAACAGTGGCATCAGAGCCAAACCTTTATGCAAATTATTAATTGTTTTAAATTTGATATGTATATTGATACGTGTTTAGAACAATTTAATTGGGCATAATTTATTGTATAAAATTTATTAAAAAAAAAAGAAAAAAAAAAGGAAAATCTTTTTTTTTCCGCTGGATAACTAGTCTTGATCCGCGTGATGATTTGGCAGACATTTTTTTAAAACCGAAGCATGTTCCATAAAAAAAAAAAGGGCAGTACATGGGATTACGGAAATCAAGGGAGAAAAGCTACGGCATGCTTAAGTTATTATATGTATATATATATATTTGATATACATATATATATATATATCGGTATTTTATATATATATATATATATATAATAGTTATATATATATTATTCTTAATAATTTTAGAATTAAAATAAAGTTTATTTTAATTTTAAAATAAAAAGTTCATTTAATCTTAAAATAAAATTTATTTTAATTTTAAAATTAAATTTCATGCTAACTAATTAGAGTTGGAATTGGATTCCATGATAACTAATTGGAGTTGAAATTAGATTTTATTTTCCTAAAATAAAGGAGTTTATTTGTGAATAGGAAGTAAATCCATCTTTCCTTAAATAAAGGAGTTTGTTTAGATATGAAATAAGATTTCATATTATTCAAAATAAAAGAGTTTATTTGTGAATAGGAAAGAGAATCCATGTTTCCTTAAATAAAGGAGTTTATTTAAATATGAAATAAGATTTCATATTATTCAAAATAAAGGAGTTTATTTGTGAATAGGAAAGATAATCCGTGTTTCCTTTAAGTTTTTTTTTTTTTTTTACATGGAATTGGATTCATAATTAATTAAAATAAAAGAGTTTATTTTAATTAAAGATTTTTTTATTACATGGAATTGGATTCCATAATTAATTAAAATAAAGGAGTTTATTTTAATTAAAATTTTGATTAAAATAAAATAATTTATTTTATTCAAAATTGGATAAATTAAAATAAAATAGTTTTATTTTGATTTAAATTTGGATTAAAATAAAGGAGTTTATTTTTATTCAAAATAAATTTTATACTAACTAAATTTGCCCATTAAATGATATCAATATATATATTAAATGTTTATTATTCATAAGATGAATGTTATTTATTGATGCATATGGTGATGTGTATGATAATAAATGGGATTGATTATGGACTATTGACCAATATGATTGGATTTTATTTTAGTTGGATGCATGAATGTATGGGTTTTATTAAATGGGGTCTGCATGAACCTCGCCTTCTCTAATTTTTCTTAATGTAAATTCTATCTCCCTCTATGTACTTCCCTTCGATCTTTGATCAAGGTTTCTATTTATTTTAAATAGTTATGTAATAGGAATAGTTAGAATTAATTTTGAAGAATTAGAGATCAAGGAGCAAGGAGCGCTTGAAGACCCGTTTGTAATGGAGCCCAGTTTAAATGTAATAGTTATATTTAAATATTATTTCTTGCACCCTGAGGGTTGACCTTTTTGGTTCACTTGGTGGCTCTAGTGAACCAAACTAGAATAAAAGTCCATAATCAATCCGTGTAGAATATAGTATTCTAAATGTGCATGCTTATACTATATATTTTATATATTATAAAACATGCTTCGCATGTTCATTAATATATTAGCGTATTATATATATATATATATATATATATATATATATATATATATATATATATATATATATGCATGCCATTAAAACAAGATGAGACAAATTAATAACAAACCCCTCAATTTTTATATTAAGTCCTAAGCGTTCAAAGATATTTGGAATATCGAACGTCGCCTTCTAGCATGATAAAATTAATAGAGTATTAAATATTTAATATGAGTTTGTTGTGTCACCACAAGACAAGTATTAAGTATTTAAGATGTTAATTTATCACATTTGATGCTTATAAAGAAAATTGAACAATATTGTTTTGTTGTGTCACCACAAGGATGATATTTTTCTTTTTTGAATATATTGAGTGCTAGGTCGGACTTAACTTGGATAATTTTGATTCGGATGTGCCACCACTTGATCAAAATAATCTAAGAGGCAAAATACAAGGAGTTGCATAGTTGATGTAATTGACAAAAGTTGTCTACCCTATTTATTTATATATAGTTTGTTGTGTCACCACAAGGCTATATACATTTGAAATGGGATCCTTATTCTCACTAGCAAATCTTTAATTAGATTTTGCTTAACTATATAAGTGAGGTAATATAGTTTGAAGAAAATAGTGGGAGATACCAATTTAAAACAAGACCTAAATTATTTTGGTAATTAATAAAAGAATGTATGTTTAAATGTTGTTAATTACAAATTCATTTACGAAATTTTACAATGTCTAAAATTACTATCATCACGAAGCATATTAGATGCTAAATTAACCAGACCAAATTAAACGGATCGGTTAAGGAATTTGAGAATAGTTCTCATGGCTGAAAAGCTATCTTATATATGCCAATCCCTGCAATGGTTGCAGACAATGCCTCTGAGGAAGACATTGCTACTTTTAGAAAGTGGCAAGATGATGCATGATTGGCTCGATGCATCATGCTCAAGTCCATGAGTAACGAGCTTGACGTCGACATGAAACTATGGATGCTCTTATTATATTCCGCACATCAAGTAGTTGATGGCGAAGAAAAGTAAGACCGATAGATATCGAGATATCTAAGGAGCTCTTCCGATCTAGAATGGCCAATGGCACTATAATATGCATAAAAGTTCTTAACATTATCAATTTGATTGATCAATTACGACAACGAGTTTTGTCATGGATGGAGAGTTGAGCTAAGATTTGATCTTGCACTCACTCCCGGACTCCTTTCACAATTGTTATGAATTTTTCATATGAACAAGCTAGATATCGGCCTCATTGATTTGCTTAACATATTGAAAAATGTTGAGAGTCACTTTCCAACCAAGAAAGATCAAGTCTTCTTCGGTAGGGGCCAAAGGATCTTCAAAAGAAGAACGATTCAAAGAAGGTAAATAGAAAGGCGTAAACAAAGGATAATAAGAACAAAAAGCGATACGGATAGCAAAGGAGTTTGCTTCCTTTGCAATAAGCCCGGACACTCGGAAAGAAATCATGAAGCATCTTACGAGGCTAACCAAAGAAGCTTAGTGAAGTTTCGATTACAATACGATTTTTGTTCATGATTGAAATAAATTTTCTTTTAAGTCAAGGTTCTACTTGGGTATTGGATACTGACTTTGGTTATCATAAATATAGATTTATGAAGGGACCAAGCAGTAGAAAGTTAAACAAAGATAAGTAATCTATGTGTGGAAAATGAAGCAAAGGTTGCTACATTAGCTATAGAAACTTATAGTTTAGCAATGCCTACAGGGCAAATCTATTAAGTCGATAAGTTGTTATTGTATTCAGCTTCTTGTTAAAATACTATTTCCATTTTATTGTTGGACAATGAAATCTTTGGTATTATAATTAAGAACAATTGTTGTTCTATTTATAATAATAATGTTTTGTATAGAATCTGAATATTACTTAATGGATTTTGTATACTGACTTACGTGAAAATATATTTTTACAAATTGAACAAACTAGTATAAGAAAAGGAGATGATCATTCAAAGAGTTGAATGTGTGTATTTGCAAATACAAGTGTGAATTATTTGAAAGGTTCAAAGAATTCAAAAAGTGAAACAAATTGACAAAGTATTAAGATTCTTTGATTAGACCAAGGAATAAATACTTGAGCAATAAGTTTCTAGATCATCTCAAATGGTTTTCTCATAATGGACACATCGATCTGCGAATAATTGATTGATGTATCTGAATGAAAAATCATACCTTGTTGGACATGGTACGGTCCATAATGATTTTACCGACATTCCAATTATCCTTCAGGATAATGTCCTAGAAATGGTTGCATATCTCTAAAAATGGTAACCTCAAAATCCATTTTCAAGACTCCATAAAAGTTATGGACGGGAGGATTCTAATCTTAAGTATGTTAAGATAAGGGGTTGTCCAACTTATTTGAAAAGGTTTGAAGGATAAGCTTGGGACAAGATTTGACAAGTGTCGATTTGTGGGACATCCTAAAGTAAGTTTAGGGTATATGTTCTATAATTCTACTTAGCAAAAGGTGTTTGTTCTGAAACACGGCGCGCCTTACAAGATAAAGGTGTTTATCATTGAAGGGGCTAGTGGGAGGATAATAGATCTTGAAGAGTTCAATAACCACAAAACACTATAAGTCAAATAAGAGGAACTCAGAGATAGACTGTTATTACCACAACCTAATCGTAAATCGAAATAGTCTCAAGATACCTAGGAGGTATGGATTCATCATGGATGATGATGATGAGGTACACATCATAGAAGATGATGATCCATAGTTACATTCGATGAGGTAAGACTTCTAGTGTGTACAAAAGGGTCGAAGGGAGCGTCGTGAAATTTCTAGTATTATATGTTGATATACTACGGATGAGGAATTACATACCAATGCTACAATCATCGAAAGATAAAGTTGTCTAAACATTCCTCCATGAATGTTTTGGAAGAGTATCTTAATTGGGGATATAAATCTATATAGATAGATTTAAAAGGATGCTCGACTTAACCCAAGGAACGATATTCATTTGATGCTAAAGTCGTTTAGCATGGCAAACTCCAAGATGTCTCATGTCGATGAGCTATGGAGTGTATCTCTTTAATAGTCCCCACAAACTATTAAAAAGAAGAGATCGCATGAGTGACAATCATATATGCAATGAAATATACGAGACTGATGTTGATCGGTCAAATTATGGAGAAGTTCACTATGAGTAAGTGAAAAACATCTTAAAGTGCTTACTTAACCCAAGCACTAAGGATGTGATCATATTCATGGTGGGTCTGCGAATTAAAACTAGAGGCTTAATGACTCAAGTTTTTCAAACAG
This sequence comes from Panax quinquefolius, assembly GCA_020205615.1. Lineage (NCBI taxonomy): Eukaryota > Viridiplantae > Streptophyta > Magnoliopsida > Apiales > Araliaceae > Panax > Panax quinquefolius. The sequence continues at coordinate 43,205,851 of CM035165.1, forward strand.
ACCAAGATGACGAAAAATTCACTTTAAGGCAAAGTGTTACCTTGAACGATTGGTGCGATGAATTGGAAAGGTTCCAAACAAAGAAAGAGTTCTTTGGTTTAGTAATAAAGACAAAGTATATAGCTATAAATGAAGCTACTGAAGTTGATTGTTTGGATTAAAGTTCATTACGAGAACTAGGAATAGTTCCTAAGTCTCATCTTGGATCTAAACATGTGTTGTGGCACTTTCATTTGATTATTAGAATCATTGAAAGATGGGAAATCACTATAGAGATAGTGGACTCTCATGAACAACATTACATATCCATTAACTAAAGCTTATCTATGAAACGGGATAATAGTCAATTAGAGAAGAAGAGTATGAGATACCATGACGATTGGCTTTAGTGCAAGTGGGAGATTGAAAGTAGTATGCACACAAGCCAATCATGTTTGATGATAAAGCATATACTTTGTAAAAATCTTATTCATTTATTAATAAAAGTATTAATTTATTAAAGGCTTTTAATTATCTACATGATCTTTGTTTTATAATATGTGATAAACCCATAGTTTTAAACAATGCTTTTAGAATAATGATGATGATCATTCTAATGAGATCTAAATTCTTAGAAAGCTTAAAACTAAAATAGTTCCCAATCGTTGGATTACTAAATTGGGGATTAGTGAATCCGGATAGATTGGTACATCGTTAACTTGCTCGTTGGATGAGGATGATTGATCTCATGATCATTTGTGTGGAGACACTAAAGCAAGTATGTAGGTGCTTATTAGAGAATAAGTTCAATTGAACATTGGCTCGCTAAGGAATACCTAATGGAGTTTTATTTGCTGTCGATAGGAATTCTGTAGTGATAGTAGTCAAGTAATCCTTGGACTTGAGATCATCATAGTATCTTGTGTATGATGAGTTATACTTTGACTTATTCCTTAAGACCCTTAGGGTATATCAAAGGGTATGCTTGGGTATAATAAGTTGTACATGGAGATAATGTATGATCAATAAAGAATCTACCACTTCTAATAAAAGAAGAGAAATGTCCTATGTGATTCGATAAATGACAACCCAGTAGTCCTTGGCCAAGGCAGAATGAAATTAGAAAGAAGTTTCTAATTTGCATTATTTGGAGTTGTGCATTTAAGAGTCGAAATACATATAATTAAATAAAATAAGACTTGACAGTAATTTCATGTCTTATATTTAATTGGGACATTGTATGGTGGAAGGATTGAATTGTATGGTAACTATTTACTCAAAGGTTCTTTTATGATTAATATTGAAATCTATATTATCTGGAAAGTCGTTGATGATTCTAGGGGAGGCTTATCCTATTGTAGAATAAATATTATTTATTTAAATAAATTAATTGTTTAATTTATTTATTTAAATAAGATTAGAATTGTTCTAATTGATTTATTCAAAACCGGTTTAATATGGAGAACCTAAAGGGTCACACCATAAAAGGAAGAATAATTATTTAAGAAGTTAATGGCATAATCGTAATAATATGTTAAGTATATTTAATTTAATCTATGGTGATAGAATAAATTAAATAGCTTAATATTATTATTTAATATTTTAAAAATATTAAATATAAATTAATAAGAGGAGTCTTATTAATATTATTACAATTATTATTATTATTTTAATTTCTAAAAGAGTTTAGGAATTAATTTAATATAAGTACTCTCATTTATTCCTAATTGGATTAGGAAGGAAAATTAGTTAAAGGAGTTTAATTAATTATCCCTAATAAGATTAGGGAGCTTAATTAATTAAAAGAATTTAATTAATTAAATAAAACCCAATTCCTTAATTGTTAAGATGGGTTGCCCACATCTATAAATAAGAGGAGTCTTATTATGGGTGTAGGGAGTTGTTGACTTTTACAACGTAATAATTCCAATTTGTTGGGAGAGTACACCTTTTCTATAGAGATAGAAAACTAGGGTTTAGCCAACCACCCATCTTCTTGAATTTTCTTCTTCCTTGGTGGATCACCTCTAGAGGCCAAACATATGGGTGGCTAACGTTGATCAAAGGAAGGAACAAAACCCCGGTGGATTCAAGTTGAATGCGAAAGGATTTGGAGGTGAACTTGTACCTGAGGAAGCTCGATCTTCAAGGGTATGATTTTATTCTTTATCTTTTCGTTTAATTAATAATTGTGCATAAAGGGTGATCCGGGTATATGGTTTGTAAATTTTTAAACTCTGATTTTTACACGCTTCCGCACTTTTTTGCAATTTGATTGCGTTGATGAATTTTACAAACCTAACAAATATGATATATTATTAAATCAATAATTGAGATGACAAATTTATTCATATTATTATTTACAATATTTACAATGCCTAGAAGTTCTGTCAAAGAGAGGTTTGGTCACCTAATTGCGCGCCAATAAGGAGAAATCTTTATCGAAAAAAGCCCCCTCTTTCCTGGGAACGACCTGGTTGTTAAATATTGTGAGTTATAATATTAATTATGAATAAGTTCGTGTTGATTAATGTTGAAATTGATAGTTCCATTGTGTTGGGTGTTGGGTTTGTAATATTCATGAACGCAATCAAATTGCATAAATTAGCGGAAAACGTGTAAAATCGAGTTTAAAAAAATTACAAACCATATACGGATCAATTCACCCTATGCATAATTATTAATTAAACGAAAAGATATGAAGAACAAACATACCCTTGAAGATCCGAAGCTTCGTCGTACAAGTTCACCTCCAATCCTTTTCGCTTAACTTGAATCCATTTTTGTTTGGTTCCTTCCTTTGATCAACGTTAGCCACCCAAGTGTTTGGCCTCTGAGAGGTGATCCACCAAGGAAGAATAAGGATTTAAGAAGAAGGGTGGTTGGCTAAACCTTAGTTTTCTATCTCTACATAGAAAGGCGTGCTCTCAACTATTGAATTATTACGTTATGTTGTAAAAGTCAACAACCACCTCACCCATAATAAGACCTCTTATTTATAGATGTGGGCAACCCACCTTAACAATTAAGAAATTGGGTTTTATTTAATTAATTAAATTTTTTAATCAATTAAGCTCCCTAATTTAGGATAATTAATTAAACTCCTTTTTAACTAATTTTCCTTCCTAATCCAATTAGAATAAATGAGAGTACTTATATTAAATTAATTCCTAAACTCTTTAGAAATTAAAATAATAATAATAATTATAATAATATTAATAAGACTCTCTTATTAATTTATATTTCATATTTCAAAATATTAAATAATAAATATTAAGCTATATTTAATTTATTCTATCACCATAGATTAAATTAAATATACATAACATATTATTACGATTATGCCATTTACTTCTTAAATAATTATTCTTCCTTTTATGGTGTGACCCTTTAGGTTCTCCATATTAAACCTAAAAAATAAATCAATTAGAATAATTCTAATCTTATTTAAATAAATAAATTAAACAATTAATTTATTTAAATAAATAATATTTATTCTACAATAGGATAAGCCTCCCTAGCGATCAACGACTTTCCGTGATAATATAGATTTCAACATTAATCATAAAAGAACCTTTGAGTAAATAGTTACTTGCATAATTCAATCTTCCACCATACAATGTCCCAATTAAATATAAGACATGGAATTCTTTAAGTCAAGTCTTATTTTATTTAATTATATGTATTTCGATCCTTAAATGCAATAACTCAAATAATGCAAATTAGAAACTCCTTTCTAATTTCATTTCTCGCTTGCCAAGGACTACCGTTGTTGTCATTTATCGAATCACATAGGACATTTCTCTTCTAATAAAGAAGTGGTAGATTCTTTATTTACCATACATTATCTCCATGTATAACTTATTATACCCAAGCATACCCTTTGATATACCCTAAGGGACTTAAGGAATAAGTCAAAGTATAACTCATCATACACAAGATACTATGATGATCTCAAGTCCAAGGATCACTTGTATAACTATCACTACAGAATTCCTATTGACAAAAAGTAAAACTCCATTAGGTATTCCTTAGCGAGACACGTTCAGTGAACTTATTCTCTAATAAGCACCTACATACTTGCTTTAGTTGTTAGGTTTGTAATATTCATAACGCAATCAAATTGCATAAATTTAGCGGAAGTGAGTAAAAATCAGAGTTTAAAAAATTTACAAACCATATACCCGGATCATCCTTTATGCATAATTATTAATTAAACGAAAAGATAAAGAATAAATCATACCCTTGAAGATCGAGCTTCCTCGGGTACAAGTTCACCTCCAAATCCTTTCGCGTTCAATCTTGAATCCACCGGATTTGGTTCCTTCCTTTGATCAACGTTAGCCACCCAAATGTTTGGCCTCTAGAGGTGATCCACCAAGGAAGAAGAAAATTCAAGAAGAAGGGTGGTTGGCTAAACCCTAGTTTTTCTATCTCTATAGAAAAAGGGCGTACTCTCCAACAATTGGAATTATGTCGTATGTTGAAAAAGTCAACATCCCCTAACACCCATAATAAGACTCCTCTTATTTATAGATGTGGGCAACCCACCTTAACAATTAAGGAATTGGGTTTTATTTAATTAATTAAATTCTTTTAATTAATTAAACTCCCTAATCTTATTAGGGATAATTAATTAAACTCTTTTAATTAATTTAACCTCCTAATCTTATTAGGAATAAATGAGAGTACTTATATTAAATTAATTCCTAAACTCTTTTAGAAATTAAAATAATAATAATTGTAATAATATTAATAAGACTCCTCTTATTAATTTATATTTAATATTTCTAAAATATTAAATAATAAATATTAAGCTATTTAATTTATTCTATCACCATAGATTAAATTAAATATACATAACATATTATTACGATTATGCCATTTACTTCTTAAATAATTATTCTTCCTTTTATGGTGTGACCCTTTAGGTTCTCCATATTAAACCTAGGTTGTGAATAAATCAATTAGAACAATTCTAATCTTATTTAAATAAATAAATTAAACAATTAATTTATTTAAATAAATAATATTTATTCTACAATAGGGATAAGCCTCCCTAACGATCAACGACTTTCCGGATAATATAGATTTCAACATTAATCATTAAAGAACCTTTGAGTAAATAGTTACCGTGACAATTCAATCCTTCCACCATACAATGTCCCAATTAAATATAAGACATGGAATTCTTGTCAAGTCTTATTTAATTTAATTATATGTATTTCGATCCTTAAATGCACAACTCCAAATAATGCAAATTAGAAACTCCTTTCTAATTTCATTCGCTTTGGCCAAGGACTCTTTGGGTTGTCATTTATCGAATCACATAGGACATTTCTCTTCTTTTATTAGAAGTGGTAGATTCTTTATTGATCATACATTATCTCCATGTACAACTTATTATACCCAAGCATACCCTTTGATATACCCTAAGGGTCTTAAGGAATAAGTCAAAGTATAACTCATCATACACAAGATACTATGATGATCTCAAGTCCAAGGATTACTTGTACAACTATCACTACAGAATTCCTATTGACAGCAAATAAAACTCCATTAGGTATTCCTTAGCGAGCCACGTTCAAAGAAACTTATTCTCTAATAAGCACCTACATACTTGCTTTAGTGTCTCCACACAAATGATCATGAGATCAATCATCCTCATCCAATGAGCAAGCAAACGTATGTACCAATCTATCCTGGATTCACTAATCCCCAATTTAGTAATCCAATGATTGGGAACTATTTTAGTTTTAAGCTTTCTAAGAATTTAGATCTCATTAGAATGATCATCATCATTATTCTAAAAGCATTGCTTAAAACTATGGGTTTATCACATATTATAAAACAAAGACATCATGTAGATAATTAAAAGCCTTTAATAAATTAATACTTTTATTAATAAATGAATAAGATTGTTACAAAGTATATGCTTTATCATCAAACATGATTGGCTTGTATGCATACTACTTTCAATCTCCCACTTGCACTAAAGCCGCCGATCGTCATGGTATCTCATACTCTTCTTCTCTAAGTGACGATTATCCTGTTTGTTGGATAAGCTTTAGTTAATGGATATGTAATGTTGTTTTGAGAGTTCACTATCTCTATAGTGATTTCCCATCTTTCAATGATTCTAATAATCAAATGAAAGTGCCACAACACATGTTTAGATCCAAGATGAGACTTAGGAACTATTCCTAGTTACAGTAATGAACTTTTAATCCAAACAATCAACTTGCGACTTCATTTATAGCTATATACTTTGTCTTTATCACAAAACCAAAGAACTCTTTCTTTGTTTGGAACCTTTCCAATTCACTAAACCACCGTTCAAGGTAACACTTTACCTTAAAGTGGATTTTCTGTCGTCTTGGTCTGTCTAAAAACTTGAGTCTGTTAAGCCCTCTAGTTTTAATTTTGACCCACCATGAATATGATCACATCCTTAGTGCCGGTTAAGCACTTTAAGATATTTTTCACTGACTCATAGTGAACTTCTCCATAATATGACTGATCAACATCAGGTCTTGTACATTTCATTGCATGCATGATTGTCACTCATGCGACCTCTCTTTTCAGGAGTCTGTGGGGACTATTAAGAGAGATACACTCCATAGCTCATCGACATGAGACATCTCTTGGAGTTTGCCATACTAAACGACTTTAGCATCAAATGAATATACGTTCCTTGGGTTAAGTCGAGCATCCTCTTAAATCTATCTATATAGATTTATATCCCCAATTAAGATACTCTTCCCAAATCATTCGTGGAGGAATTGTTTAGACAACTTTATCTTTACTGATTGTAGCATTGGTATGTAATTCCTCATCCGTTGTATATCAACATATAATATTAGGAATGTCACTGCGCTCCCACTGACCCTTTTGTACACACTAGAACTCTTACCTCATCGTATGTAACTCTGGATCATCATCTTCTATGATGCGTACCTCATCATCATCATCCATGATGAATCCATACCTCCTAGTATCTTCTTGCAGACTATTCTAGACTTACGATTTGGTTGTGGTACAATAGGTCTATCTACAGGTTCCTCTTATTTGACTTATAGTGTTTTGTGGTTCTTGAACTTTTCAAGATCTATTATCCTCCCACTAGCCCCTTCAATGATAAACGCCTTTATCTTAGAAGCGTGTGTTCGTAACAAACACCTTTTTGCTAAGTAGAACTATAGAACATATACCCTAAACTTACTTTAGGATGTCCCACAAATCGACACTTGTCAAATCTTGTCCCAAGCTTATCCTTTTGAAACCTTTTCACATAAGTTGGACAACCCTTATCTTAACATACTTAAGATTAGGAATCCTCCACCGTCCATAACTTTTATGGAGTCTTGAAATTTGGATTTTGAGGTTACCATTTTCGTGAGATATCAGACATTTCTAGGACATTATCCCGGAAGGATCTTTGGAATATCGGTAAAATCATTATGGACCGCATACCATGTCCAACAAGGTATGATTTTTCATTCGGATACATCAATCAATTATTGTGTATCGAGGATGTGTCCATTATGAGAAAACCATTTGAGATGATCTAGAAACTTATTGCACAAGTATTTATTCCTTGATCTAATCAAAGAATCTTAATACTTTGTCAATTTGTTTCATTTCTGAATTCTTTGAACCTTTCAAATAATTCACACTTGTATTTCAACAAATACATACATTCAACTCTTTGAATGATCATCTCCTTTTCTTATATTAATTTGTTCAATATGCAAAATTATTTTCATGTAAGTCAAGTATACAAAATTTATTAAGTAATATTCGATTCTATACAAAATATTATTATTATAAATAGAAACAACAATTGTTCTTTATTATAATACCAAAGATTTCATTGTCTCAACAATAAAATGGAAATAATATTTTTAACAAGAACTGAAATACAATAACAACTTATTGACTTAATAGATTTGCCCGTAGGCATTGCTAAACTATAAGTTTCTATGTCTAATGTTGCAACCTTTGCTTCATTTCCCACACATAGGATTACTTATATTTGTTTAGCTTTCTACTTACTTTTGGTCCTTCATAAATCTATATTTATGATAACCAAAGTCGGTATCCAATACCCAAGTAGAACCTTGACTTAAAGAAAAATTTATTTCAATCATGAACAAAAATCGTATTATGTAATCAAACTTCACTAAGCTTCTTTGGTTAGCCTCGCAAGATGCTTCTCGCAGCTTTCTTTCCGATGTCCAGCTTATTGCGGTGGAAGCAAACTCCTTTGCTATCCATATCGCTTTTGTTCTTGTTATCCTTTATTTTGCCTTTCTATTTACCTTCTTTGAATCTTTCTTCTTTTTGGAAAGATCCTTTGGCCCCTACCAAGTAAGACTTGGTCTTTCTTGGTTGGAAAGTGACTCTCAACATTTTTCAACATGTTAAGCAAATCAAAGAGAAAGGCGATATCTAGCTTGTTCATATGAAAAATTCACAACAATTGTGAAAGGAGTCCGGGAGTGAGTGCAAGATCAAATCTTGGCTCAACTCTCCATCCATGACAAAACCAGTTGTCCTAATTGATCAATCAAATTGATTATGTTAAGAACTTTTTGTCTGTACTATAGTGCCATTGGTCATTCTAGATCGGAAGAGCTCTTTAGATATCTGATATCTATCAGTCCTACTTTCCTCACCATCAACTACTTGATGTGCAGGAATATAGTAAGAGCATCCATAGTTTCATGCTGACGCTGAAGCTCGTTACTCATGGATGCGAGCATGATGCATTGAGCCAACTGTGCATCATCTAGCCACTTTCTAAAAGTAGCAATGTCTTCCTCAGAGGCATTGTCTGCAACCATTGCAGGGATAGGCGTATTAAGGACATAAGATAGCTTTTCAGCTATGAGAACTATTCTCAAATTCTTTAACCAATCCGAGTAATTCGGTTCGATTAATTTATCATTTAATATGCTTCGCAGTGATAGTAATTTTAGACATTATAAAATTCTGTAAATGAATTTGTAATTAACAACATTTTAACATACATTCTTTTATTAATTACCAAAATAAATTAGGTCTTGTTTTAAATTTGTATCTCCCACTATTTTCTTCAAACTATATTACCCTCACTTATATAGTTCGGCAAAATCTAATTAAAGATTTGCTAGTGAGAATAAGGATCCCATTTCAAATGTATATAGCCTTGTGGTGACACAACAAACTATATATAAATAAATAGGTAGACAACTTTTGTCAATTACATCAACTATGCAACTCCTTGTATTTTGCCTCTTAGATTATTTTGATCAAGTGGTGGCACATCCGAATCAAAATTATCCAAGTTAAGTCCCACCTAGCACTCCATATATTCAAAAAGAAAAATATCATCCTTGTGGTGACACAACAAAACAATATTGTTCAATTTTCTTTATAAGCATCAAATGTGATAAATTAACATCTTAAATACTTAATACTTGTCTTGTGGTGACACAACAAACTCATATTAAATATTTAATACTCTATTAATTTTATCATGCTAGAAGGCTTACGCTTCGATATTCCAAATATCTTTGAACGCTTAGGACTTAATATAAAAATTGAGGGTTTATTATTAATTTGTCTCATCTTGTTTAGCGCATTTACATATATATATATAAATAATAGCGTATATTAATGAACATGCTAAAACATGTTTGCATAATATATAATATATATAATATAAGCATGCACATATAGAATACTATATTCTACACGGATTGATTATGGACTTTTATTCTAGTTTGGTTCACTAGAGCCACCAAGTGAACCAAAAGGTCAAACCCTAGGGTGCAAGAAATAATATTTAAATATAACTATTACATTTAAACCCTGCTCTATTACAAACGGGTTTTTAAGCGCTCTCTTGCTCCTTGATCTCCAATTTTTCAAAATTAATTCTAACTATTCCTATTACAAAACTATTTAAAATAAATAGAAATCTTGATCGTGAATCGAGGGAAGTACATAGGAGGAGATAGAATTTACATTAAGAAAAAATTAGAGAAGACGAGGTACTCAGAATTCCATTTAATAAAACCCATACATTCATGCATCCAACTAAAATAAAATCCAATCATATCGGTCAATAGTCCATAATCAATCCCATTTATTATCATACACATCACCATATGCATCAATAAATAACATTCATCTCATGAATAATAAAAACATTTAATATATATATTGATATCATTTAATGGGCAAATTTAGTTAGTATAAAATCTAATTTTTGAATAAAAATAAACTCATTTATTTAAATCCAAATTTAAATCAAAATAAAACTATTTTATTTTAATTTATCCTATTTTGAATAAAATAAACTATTTTATTTTAATCAAAATCTTTAATCAAAATAAACTCCTTTATTTTAATTAATTATGGAATCCAATTCCATGTAATAAAAAAAAAAAAATCTCTAATTAAAATAAACTCTTTATTTTAATTAATTATGGAATCCAATTCCATGTTTATATATATAAAAAAAAAAATCTTTAATTAAAAGGAAACACGGATATTCTTTTCTATTCACAAATAAACTCCTTTATTTTGAATAATATGAAATCTTATTTCATATTTAAATAAACTCCTTTATTTAAGAAAATTAGGATTCTCTTTCCTATTCACAAATAAACTCCTTTATTTTGAATAATATGAAATCTTATTTCATATTTAAATAAACTCCTTTATTTAAGGAAATTATGATTCTCTTTCCTATTCACAAATAAACTCTTTTATTTTGAATAATATGAAATCTATTTCATATCTAAATAAACTCCTTTATTTAAGGAAAGATGGAATACAATTTCAACTCCAATTAGTTATTATGGAATCCAATTCCAACTCTAATTAGTTAGCATGAAATTCTAATTTTAAAATTAAAATAAACATTTTTATTTTAAGATTAAAATAAACTTTTATTTTAAAAATAAAATAAACTTTTATTTTAATAATAAAATAATTAAGAATATTATATATTATTAATATATAATAACCGTCCCATTTTATAAATTAATATATATATATATATATATATATTATATCCGTATGATATATATATATATAGCATCCGTCCCTTTCTTTTTTTTTTTTTAATTTTAAACGTGCACATGTTTCCTTTTCTTTAAAATTCACTTTAATCAATATGACTTGCTTGCCTATCCGTGCAAACATATATGATAAACTCATTAACATGCGAAATACGTGAATGCTTCGTGATTTCTTTACATGGGTAGCGTGACATTGGGCACGGAAGAAAAAAAAATAGTTCACGTTTTTTTTTTTTTATTATTAAATTTTATAAAATAAAAAATATGCCCAATTAAATTGTTCTAAACACATATCAATATATAAATTAAAATAATTAATAATTCGCATAAAGGTTTGGCTCTGATGCCACTGTTAGGTTTGTAATATTCATAACGCAATCAAATTGCATAAATTTAGCGGAAGCGAGTAAAAATCAGAGTTTAAAAAATTTACAAACCATATACCCGGATCATCCTTTATGCATAATTATTAATTAAACGAAAAAAGATAAAGAATAAATCATACCCTTGAAGATCGAGCTTCCTCGTACAAGTTCACCTCCAAATCCTTTCGCGTTCAATCTTGAATCCACCGGGTTTGGTTCCTTCCTTTGATCAACGTTAGCCACCCAAATGTTTGGCCTCTTGAGGTGATCCACCAAGGAAGAAGAAAATTCAAGAAGAAGGGTGGTTGGCTAAACCCTAGTTTTCTATCTCTATAGAAAAAGGTACGTCTCTCAACAATTGGAATTATGTCGTATGTTGAAAAAGTCAACATCCCCTAACACCCATAATAAGACTCCTCTTATTTATAGATGTGGGCAACCCACCTTAACAATTAAGGAATTGGGTTTTATTTAATTAATTAAATTCTTTTAATTAATTAAGCTCCCTAATCTTATTAGGGATAATTAATTAAACTCTTTTAATTAATTTAACCTCCTAATCTTATTAGGAATAAATGAGAGTACTTATATTAAATTAATTCCTAAACTCTTTTAGAAATTAAAATAATAATAATAATTGTAATAATATTAATAAGACTCCTCTTATTAATTTATATTTAACATTTCTAAAATACTAAATAATAAATATTAAGCTATTTAATTTATTCTATCACCATAGATTAAATTAAATATACTTAACATATTATTACGATTATGCCATTAACTTCTTAAATAATTATTCTTCCTTTTATGGTGTGACCCTTTAGGTTCTCCATATTAAACCTTGTGAATAAATCAATTAGAACAATTCTAATCTTATTTAAATAAATAAATTAAACAATTAATTTATTTAAATAAATAATATTTATTCTGAATAGGGATAAGCCTCCTAAAGAATCAACGACTTTCCGATAATATAGATTTCAATATTAATCATAAAAGAACCTTTGAGTAAATAGTTACCATACAATTCAATCCTTCCACCATACAATGTCCCAATTAAATATAAGACATGAAATTACCATCGAGTCTTATTTTATTTAATTATATGTATTTCGACTCTTAAATGCACAACTCCAAATAATGCAAATTAGAAACTTCTTTCTAATTTCATTACGCCTTAACCAAGGACTCTTTGGGTTGTCATTTATCGAATCACATAGGACATTTCTCTTCTTTTATTAGAAGTGGTAGATTCTTTATTGATCATACATTATCTCCATGTACAACTTATTATACCCAAGCATACCCTTTGATATACCCTAAGGGTCTTAAGGAATAAGTCAAAGTATAACTCATCATACACAAGATACTATGATGATCTCAAGTCCAAAGATTACTTGTACTACTATCACTCACTACAGAATTCCTATTGACAGCAAATAAAAAACTCCATTAGGTATTCCTTAGCGAGCCACGTTCGATGAACTTATTCTCTAATAAGCACCTACATACTTGCTTTAGTGTCTCCACACAAATGATCATGAGATCAATCATCCTCATCCAATGAAAGCAAGCAACGTATGTACCAATCTATCCGGATTCACTAATCCCCAATTTAGTAATCCAATGATTGGGAACTATTTTAGTTTTAAGCTTTCTAAGAATTTAGATCTCATTAGAATGATCATCATCATTATTCTAAAAGCATTGCTTAAAACTATGGGTTTATCACATATTATAAAACAAAGATCATCATGTAGATAATTAAAAGCCTTTAATAAATTAATACTTTTTATTAATAAATGAATAAGATTGTTACAAAGTATATGCTTTATCATCAAACATGATTGGCTTGTATGCATACTACTTTCATTAGTGTCTCCACACAAATGATCATGAGATCAATCATCCTCAACCAATGAGCAAGCAACGTATGTACCAATCTATCCGGATTCACTAATCCCCAATTTAGTAATCCAATGGTTGGGAACTATTTTAGTTTTAAGCTTTCTAAGAATTTAGATCTCATTAGAATGATCATCATCATTATTCTAAAAGCATTGCTTAAAACTATGGGTTTATCACATATTATAAAACAGCATCATGTAGATAATTAAAAGCCTTTAATAAATTAATACTTTTTATTAATAAATGAATAAGATTGTTACAAAGTATATGCTTTATCATCAAACATGATTGACTTGTATGCATACTACTTTCAATCTCCCACTTGCACTAAAGCCAATCGCCATTGTATCTTATACTCTTCTTCTCTAAGTGATGATTATCCTGCTGTTGGATAAGCTTCAGTAAATGGATATGTAATTTTGTTCCTGAGAGTCCACTATCTCTATAGTGATTTCCCATATTTCAATGATTCTTATAATCAAATGAAAGTGCCACAACACATGTTTAGATCCAAGATGAGACTTAGGAACTATTCCTAGTTCTGTAATGAACTTTTAATCCAAACAATCAACTTGTAGCTTCATTTATAGGTATATACATTGTCTTTATCACTAAACCAACAACTCTTTGCTATTTGGAACCTTTCCAATTCACTGCACCACTGTTCAATGTAATCCTTTACCTTAAAGTGGATTTTTCTGTCATCTTGGTCTGTCTGAAAAACTTGAGTCTGTTAAGCCCTCTAGTTTTAATTTAGACCCACCATGTTGATCACATCCTTAGTGTTGGTTAAGAACTTTAAGATGTTTTTCACTGACTCACAGTGAACTTCTCCAGAATATGACTGATCAACATCAGGTCTCGTATATTTCATTGCATACATGATAGTCACTCATGCGACCTCTCTTTTCAGGAGTCTGTGGGGACTATTAAGAGAGATACACTCCATTAGCTCATTGACATGAGACATCTCTTGGAGTTTGCCATGCTAAACGATTTTAGCATCAAATGAATATACGTTCCTTGGGTTAAGTCGAGCATCCTCTTGTATCTATCTATATAGATTTTATCCCCAATTAAGATACTCTTCCCAAACCATTCATGGAGGAATGTTTAGACAACTTTATCATTACTGATTGTAGCATTAGAATGTCATTCCTCATCGGTAGTTCATATAATATTAGGAATGTCACGGCGCTCCCACTGTCCCTTTTATACACACTAGAACTCTTACCTCATCGTATGTAACTGGATCATCATCTTCTATGATGTGTACCTCATCATCATCATCTATGATGAATCCATACCTCCCAGATATCTTTGGTACTATTCCAGATTTACGATTCGGTTGTGGTACAATAGGTTTATCTACAGGTTCCTCTTATTTGACTTATAGTATTTTGTGGTTCTTGAACTCTTCAAGATCTATTATCCTCCCACTAGCCCCTTTTAATGATAAACACCTTTATCTTAGAAGGCGCTAAACAGTGTTTCGTAACAAACACCTTTTGCTAAGTAGAATTATAGAACAAATACCCTAAACTTACTTTAGGATGTCCCACAAATCTGTACATGTCAAATCTTGTCCCAAGCTTAACCTTCGAAACCTTTTTCACATAAGTTGGACAACCCCTTATCTTAACATACTTAAGATTAGGAATCCTCCCTGTCCATTACTTTTATGGAGTCTTAGGGCCGGATTTTGAGGTTACCATGTTCAACAAGGTATGATTTTTCCTTTCAGATACATTAATCAATTATTATGTATCGAGAGGCGTCCATTATGAGAAAACCATTTGAGATGATCTAGAAACTTATTGCACAAGTATTCCTTCCTTGATCCGATCAAAGAATCCTAATACTTTGCCAATTTGTTTCACTTTTGAATTCTTTGAACCTTTCAAATAACTCACACTTGTATTTCAGTAAATACTCACATTCAACTCTTTGAATGATCATCTCCTTTTCTTATACTAGTTTGTTCAATTTGCAAAATATATTTTTTTCATGTAAAGTCATATACACAAATCCATTAAGTAATATTCCAGTTCTATACAAAACATTATTATTATAAATAGAACAACAATTGTTCTTAATTATAATACCAAAAATCTTATTGTCCAACAATAAAATGGAAATAATGTTTCAAACAAGAATTGGAATACAATAATAACTTATCGACTTAATAGATTTGCCAAGAGGCATTGCTAAACTATAAGTTTCTATGGCTAATATGGAAACCTTTGCTACATTTCACCTTTACATATAGGATTACTTATATTTGTTTAGCTTTCTACTTACCTTGGTCCCTTCATAAATCTATATTTATGATAACCAAAGTCGGTATCCAATACCCAAGTAGAACCTTGACTTAAAGAAAATTTATTTCAATCATGAACAAAAAAGCGTATTATGTAATCAAACTTCACTAAGCTTCTTTGGTTAGCCTCTGCAAGATACTTCTCGCAGCTTTCTTTCCGGTGTCGGTGCTTATTGCGGTGGAAGCAAACTCCTTTGCTATCTGTATCAGTTTTGTTCTTATTATCCTTTGTTTTTGCCTTTCTATTTACCTTCTTAGAATCGTTCTTCTTTTCAGAAGATCATTTGGCCCCTACTAGTAAGACATGGTCTTTCTTGGTTGGAAAGTGACTCTCAACATTTTTCAACATGTTAAGCAAATTAGCGAGACTGATATCTAGCTTGTTCATATGAAAAAATTCACAACAATTGTGAAGGGAGTCCGGGAGTGAGTGTAAGATCAAATCTTGGCTCAACACTCCATCAATGAAAAAACCAGTTGTCCTAATTGATCAATCAAATTGATAATGTTAAGAACTTTTTGTCCGTACTATAGTGTCATTGGCTATTCTAGATCGGAAGAGCTCCTTAGATATCTGATATCTATCAGTCCTAATTTCCTCACCATCAACTACTTGATGTGCAGGAATATAGTAGAAGCATCCATAGTTTCATGCTGACGCTGAAGCTCGTTACTCATGGATGCAAGCATGATGCATTGAGCCAATTGTGCATCATCTTGCCACTTTCTAAAAGTAGCAATCTCTTCCTCAGAGGCATTGTCTGCAACCATTGCAGGGATAGGCGTATTAAGGACATAAGATAACTTTTCAGCTATGAGGACTATTCTCAAATTCCTTAACCAATCCGTTTAATTCGGTCTGGTTAATTTATCATCTAATATGCTTCACAGTGATAGTAATTTTAGACATTGTAAAATTCTGTAAATGAATTTGTAATTAACAACATTTTAACATACATTCTTTTATTAATTACCAAAATAATTTAGGTCTTGTTTTAAATTGGTATCTCCCACTATTTTCTTCAAACTATATTACCCTCACTTATATAGTTCGGCAAAATCTAATTAAAGATTTGCTAGTGAGAATAAGGATCACATTTCAAATGTATATAGCCTTGTGGTGACACAACAAACTATATATAAATAAATAGGTAGACAACTTTTGTCAATTACATCAACTATGCAACTCCTTTTCTTTTGCCTCTTAGATTGTTTTGATCAAGTGGTGGCACATCCGAATCAAAATTATCCAACTTAAGTCCAACCTAGCACTCCATTTATTCAAAAAAGAAAAATATCATCCTTGTGGTGACACAACAAAACAATATTGTTCAATTTTCTTTATAAGCATCAAATGTGATAAATTAACATCTTAAATACTTAATACTTGCCTTGTGGTGACACAACAAACTCATATTAAATATTTAATACTCTATTAATTTTATCATGCTAGAAGGCGACGTTCGATATTCCAAATATCTTTGAACGCTTAGGACTTAATATAAAAATTGAGGGGTTTGTTATTAATTTGTCTCATCTTGTTTAGCGCCATAGCGCATATATATATATAAAAATATGCGTATTATATTAATGAACATCGCTAAGCATGTTTGCATAATATATAATATATATAGTATAAGCATGCACATATAGAATACTATTTCTACTCGGATTGATTATGGACTTTTATTCTAGTTTGGTTCACTAGAGCCACCAAGTGAACCAAAAGGTCAAACCCTAGGGGTGCAAGAAATAATATTTAAATATAACTATTACATTTAAACCCGGGCTCCATTACAAACGGGTCTTCAAGCGCTCCTTGCTCTTTGATCTCCAATTTTTCAAAATTAATTCTAACTATTCCTATTACAAAACTAATTAAAATAAATAGAAACCT
The DNA here is from genome assembly GCA_020205615.1 of Panax quinquefolius. NCBI lineage: Eukaryota > Viridiplantae > Streptophyta > Magnoliopsida > Apiales > Araliaceae > Panax > Panax quinquefolius. The sequence continues at coordinate 43,223,395 of CM035165.1, forward strand.
TGATCAGCAGTCAGGGGGAAGTACATAGGAGGGAGTTAGAATTTACATTAAGAAAAAATTAGAAAAGACGAGGTACGCAGACCCCATTTAATAAAACTCATACATTCATGCATCCAACTAAAATAAAATCCAATCACATTGGTCAATAGTCCATAATCAATCCCATTTATTATCATATACATCATCATATGCATCAATAAATAACATTCATCTTATGAATAATAAACATTTAATATATATATTGATATCATTTAATGGGCAAATTTAGTTAGTATAAAATCTATTTTTGAATCAAAATAAACTCCTTTATTTTAATCCAAATTTAAATCAAAATAAAACTATTTTATTTTAATTTATCCAATTTTGAATAAAATAAACTATTTTATTTTAATCAAAATAAACTCCTTTATTTTAATTAATTATGGAATCCAATTCCATGTAAAAAAAATAACTCCTTTATTAAAGGAAACACGGATTCTCTTTCCTATTCACAAATAAACTCCTTTATTTTGAATAATATGAAATCTTATTTCATATCTAAATAAACTCCTTTATTTAAGGAAACATATAATCCAATTTCAACTCCAATTAGTTATCATAGAATCCAATTCTAACTCTAATTAGTTAGCATGAAATTCTAATTTTAAAATTAAAATAAACTTTTATTTTAATATAAAAATAAACTTTTTATTTTAAAGTTAAAATAAATTTTTATTTTAATAATAAAATAATTAAAATATTATATATATATAAAGCATCATTGATAGCCGTGCCACTAGATTAATAATCTAGATGACAAAATGTTTCACGTTGCTGCAAGTTCATTACTATATAAATATTATATATTAACTTTAGCAAAAGGCAGATTGTTACCGTGGCTAATATATATATATATATATATATATATATATATATATCATACTTAGAAAACAAAAGCGAATTCAAATGACATAATTTTATTTTATTTTAATTTTTTTTTTATAAATTTATACAATAAAATTATGCCCAATTAAATTGTTTTAAACACATATCGATATACATATCAAATTAAAATAATTAATAATTCGCATAAAGGTTTGGCTCTGATGCCACTGTTGGGTTTGTAATATTCATGAACGCAATCAAATTGCATAAATTAGCGGAAACGTGTAAAATCAGAGTTTAAAAAAAAATTTACAAACCATATACCCGGATCACCCTTTATGCACAATTATTAATTAAACGAAAAGATATGAAGAACAAACATACCCTTGAAGATCCGAGCTTCCTCAGGTACAAGTTCACCTCCAATCCTTTTCGCGTTCAACTTAAATCCACCGGGTTTGGTTCCTTCCTTTGATCAACGTTAGCCACCCAAGTGTTTGGCCTCTAGAGGTGATCCACCAAGGAAGAAGAAGGATTTAAGAAGAAGGGTGGTTGGCTAAACCCTAGTTTTTCTATCTCTATAGAAAAGGCGTACTCTCCCAACTATTGGAATTAATACGTATGTTGTAAAAGTCAACAACCACCTCACCCATAATAAGACTCCTCTTATTTATAGATGTGGGCAACCCACCTTAACAATTAAGGAATTGGGTTTTATTTAATTAATTAAATTCTTTTAATTAATTAAGCTCCCTAATCTTATTAGGGATAATTAATTAAACTCCTTTAACTAATTTTCCTTCCTAATCCAATTAGGAATAAATGAGAGTACTTATATTAAATTAATTTCTAAACTCTTTTAGAAATTAAAATAATAATAATAATTGTAATAATATTAATAAGACTCCTCTTATTAATTTATATTTAATATTTCAAAAATATTAAATAATAAATATTAAGCTATTTAATTTATTCTATCACCATAGATTAAATTAAATATACATAACATATTATTACGATTATGCCATTTACTTCTTAAATAATTATTCTTCCTTTTATGGTGTGACCCTTTAGGTTCTCCATATTAAACCTATTGTGAATAAATAAATTAGAACAATTCTAATCTTATTTAAATAAATAAATTAAACAATTAATTTATTTAAATAAATATTATTTATTCTACAATAGGGATAAGCCTTCCTAGCGATCAACAACTTTCCAGATAATATAGATTTCAACATTAATCATAAAAGAACCTTTGAGTAAATAGTTATCGTACAATTCAATCCTTCCACCATACAATGTCCCAATTAAATATAAGACATGGAATTACTGTCAAGTCTTTTATTATTTAATTATATGTATTTCGATCCTTAAATGCACAACTCCAAATAATGGAAATTAGAAACTCCTTTCTAATTTCATTCGCCTTCTAACCAAGGACTCTTGGGTTGTCATTTATCGAATCACATAGGACATTTCTCTTCTTTTAATAAAGTGGTAGATTCTTTATTGACCATACATTATCTCCATGTACAACTTATTATACCCAAGCATACCCTTTGATATACCCTAAGGGTCTTAAGGAATAAGTCAAAGTATAACTCATCATACACAAGATACTATGATGATCTCAAGTCCAAGGATCACTTGTACTACTATCACTATAGGAATTCCTATTGATGATAAATAAAACTCCATTAGGTATTCCTTAGCGAGCCACGTTCAGTGAACTTATTCTCTAATAAGCACTTACATACTTGCTTTAGTGTCTCCACACAAATGATCATGAGATCAATCATCCTCATCCAATGAGCAAGCAACGTATGTACCAATCTATCCGGGATTTACTAATCCCCAATTTAGTAATCCAATGATTGGGAACTATTTTAGTTTTAAGCTTTCTAAGAATTTAGATCTCATTAGAATGATCATCATCATTATTCTAAAAGCATTGCTTAAAACTATGGGTTTATCACATATTATAAAACAGCATCATGTAGATAATTAAAAGCCTTTAATAAATTAATACTTTTTATTAATAAATGAATAAGATTGTTACAAAGTATATGCTTTATCATCAAACATGATTGGCTTGTATGCATACTACTTTCATTGGGATTATTAGTGTTAGTGGAAATCGACATTTATTTCGATAATAATTGATGTCTAGAGGTTATATTGACCAAACGGGTATTCGGGGCACTTTTCGTGTCGGAGTACTATTCACGGGTTACTATTCTCCCGGTTACTATTCACTCTAGTATTGTTCACTCGGGTATTTGGGACACTTTTCGTGTCGGGGTACTATTTACGGGGTACTATTCCCGAGGTATTATTCACGGGGTACTATTCACCCGAAAAATATATTTCTTTTCGGTCCAAATCATTTTTGGGTACAATATTAATCCATGAGGAGAAGTGATAATTTTTCAGACCGTTGGTTGAAGTTATAATAGTAAATCAATATTGATCGTTGGTTGAAGATATAATAGTAAATCAATATGGACCGCTGGTGGAAACTTATAATAGTAAATCAATATGGATCGTTGGTTTAAAGTTTTAATAGTAAATCAGTATGGACCGTTGCTTTAAGTTTTAATAGTAAATCAATATGTACCGTCCGTTTAAAAGTAAATCAATCTGGACTGTCCATGAAATAGTTATTATTCAGTCCATTCTCCTATAAATAGAAGCTCAGTCCTTCATTATTTCTTACAAATTCACTAAAACTCTAGAAAGAAACTATAGAGAGAAAGAAGAAAAGTATTTTCCTACTTCACTATATCCAGTTTTTTCTAAGGTAAGGGATATTATTTGTTGTACTCGTAAGGGGTATTATTTATTTCGTATTCATGAAGAGAACTTCTATTATTCCATTCTTTATTATTCTGTTAGAATAACCTGTCTGTGCGGTCTATCGCATGCCTGGTGAATTCTTTCGTTATTCCATTCTTATTATTCTGTTGGAATAACCTGTTTATGCGAAGTACCGCATACATAGTGAAATTCTTCTAATATTTCGTTCTTTATTATTCTGTCAGAATATCCTATCTGTGCATTTACGCCGGACCTGGTTCAATTATTTATTATTCTGTCAGAATATCATGTCCGTAAAGATGCGTTTACGGGACTCGGTTCCATTATTTATTATTACATCCGAAATATCGTATACGGCTAACGTTTATCTGGGACTGGTTCCATTATTTATTATTCGCTGAGAATAACTTTGTCTGCATCTTGGTCTATCACATGCATGGTGAATTCTTTTGTTATTCCATTCTTTATTATTCCGTTGGAATAACCTGTCTATGTGGATTATCACATGCATGGTGAATGATCCTTTGTATTCATTCCTTATTAAATTATGGAAATGATCTGTTTACATCGATTATGATGAAAGTCATAATAAAAGCATTGGACTAATGAAAATCATGGGTATATGTAGTATTAGTAAGTGTTATGATGAGTTATGTTGGTTATTATGTGAAAAAATGAAAGTTTCTTAGAAATCACAAAGGGTTAAAAATTAGATTTTGGTGAAAATGGAACATGAAATTCAATTGACCATATCTCCTATTATATTTCAAATTTTTGAGTTTGGTCAAGTTCTAGAGTTAGATCTATGAGTTTTCTAACTTATCCAAGTGGAATCACTGGAAAAGGTATTGTAGATTTTCGTGTGGACTGATTTTAGTAAAGGAGTCAAAAACTGCAAATTACCAAAAGACTACTGTCCAGAAGTTTAAAAGGGCATTTTCGGCCACTTAGCTTGTGAAATAAATTCCGGCCTTTTTGGGACATAAAATTATATGGTATAAAGTACCTCCTGTCCAAAAATGAGCTCATTCCGACTTAAAATGAGCATGTTATGACTATTTCAATATTTAGGTTTTTTCGACAAAAAACGCTATAATCGGAGTTCTACAACTCCGATGACCATGAAATTTAAACTGAGTGCTCACGTTAACATGTGTAAGATCCTTCCAAGATTTGGAAATTTCTGGAGTTAAACTTGAGGTAGCTAATTTCTTAAGGAATTAATTAGAAATATATTTTTGAAAATTAGTAAATGAATTTTAAAAATTCCGAGAAACATATATGTTCAATATGGAACTATATTCTACTAAATCCCAAAAAAGAAATATTTTTACGACTAATTTGGTATTTTTCATGAAAATAATCTAGTTATGAGTAAATTAGTTAAATATGTTATGTGAAGTAACAAAATTGGAAAGTAGGATTTTATGGCTTGGGAATCCTATATAGGGTATATGCATATTTTTGATAAGGGATTTGATCATTAGTGATGAAATCTTATGAGTATGGCATTTTTGAATGATTAAATGCATTATTTGGTAAAGTGTAAATAATTAAAATAAATTATTTATAAGTTTAAGAAGTGATTAAAATATTGTTATAATATTAATAATATTAGATTATGAGTTTATTAAGTGATTGATAATATTTGGATAAATTTAAATTCGTTAATATTTATCCTTGTTTTCATTTGAGCAATGCTTATATTATTCTAATCATCATTATGCTTATATTGTGATGATAGTCATCTGTGGCTTACGTGCATGGATGGACTTGATATGATTACGATCAGTAATTATTCGGTATAATCATGACCGTAATGTGACGAATGATGTGGTAAAAGTCCTCATTGACCTGTAGTGCATTGATGGACAGTTATTGGTATGATTATAACTAGGGATTATTCGGTATAATCATGACCATTGATGATAACATGAATATCCTTGGTCGTAGTGCAGGGATGATTCAATGATTTGGATTATTTATTAAGCTGAGTCTCAGCGATAAAATATTGATTATACACTTTTAATTCGTAAAAGATAGTAGATATCAGGCTCTACTTGACTCTTCTAAAATACAGTTATATGTCTTTGGCCTGTAGTGCAAAGATAAATTGTTAATGAATATCTTTGGCCGTAGTGCAAAGATGAATTTATTAGTATGAGTATGAACAAGAATTGTGATTTGGTATAACCATGATTTTTGATATTTCAGGTGAAGATAGGTGATGAAAATTATCTTCGTCCTGGGTGCGAAGATGAATTTATTAGTATGATTATGAGCAGGAATTCTGATTTGGTATAACCATGATTTCTGATGTTTCAGGTGAAGATAGGTGATGAAAATTATTTTTTATCACAGTTGCGAAGAAGAATTTAGAACCACAATTATGATTATGAGTTATTCATATGATTGTGGACAGGAATTGTTGATTGATGTTACAGGGATAAAACATTATTGGTGGACTTTAACATGGAGAAGATAATAGACCTGATGGTCTATTTGACTCTTCTAATGGATTGCTCGTTCCGCTGCAACTATGGTTGAAAAGTTTTATCATCTACCATATGTTATAAATCTCTGATTTATTATTGATGAAAGCTATTGATAATGTAATTATCTTTAGTCATGATATTCTTTACTGGGCTAGTTGTGCTCATCCTTTTGCTTCACAATTCCTTTCATGTAATAAAAGTGTAGCTGGGTCGAGCGAGGTATTAAGAGGATTAGAACGGTGGTCTATAGCTGTTGAGGTTCTCCCTAAATAGTATGAAAATAATTTTGTTGAGAACATTAGATAAGTTTGTCGTATTGTATACGTCATTTGATATTTAATTTTGGTGAACCGAATAGGGTGAGGTGAACCCAACTTTGGAAGGGTGTTTTGCCACTATTATACAAGATGTCTAATGACATACAACCTCTTGTTATCATAAGACATGGTTATGCACATCCACTTGCTGAGTATATCTACGAGCACTACCTATATGATCTTGGAGTTTATTTGAAATATAATTTTTACTTGGAGACAACGGAGATAGTTATATGTCAGGAGAAGACTCACCATTGGAAAGAAAGTGATAGTAATCTTCTTATTTTTCTTTTGGGACTTGTAGTTCAACCAAGGATAATTCTATGGACATATGATATCTATCATAACCTAGACGCATGGCCTCCCATGTACGAAGGTTTCCTTGAGTACTTCCCAAAGATTTTAATTTCTAAAATAGTTTTTGACTGTACTTTTATGTAAAATACCATTGTAAGGTTGTGGTCGAGGAACCATGAGAGTTACATACATTTGTATTAAAACTCATAGCTTATCATTTATGTCGTACTACGCACGACAGTTCAACGATTAATATAAATGAAGTTTGTATTTGATTTTTATAGTGTGATATCTGGCGACTCAAGATGGGTGATGTATACCTATTTTGGGGGCGTCACAGTGCTTTTGAATATATATATATATATATATATATATGTATGTATGTAGAGTCGTAATCATTTTTGAAACGGTTTAAAGTATAGTCTATGCTACTTATTTCAGCTAGACGCAAATAATTTGAAATATCAAAATATCTTTTATCTATCACTCATGTACCATTTAACCTGGTGCAGAGATGATAAAAGTTGATAGAGTTGTAAATGCAGGAATACTTAGTGCGAATTCGATCTGAAAATCATTGTTCCACTATTGTATGATGTGTTATGACAAAGTCACTCGATGAAGGCATCCTCAAACAGACTATTAATACAGTACGGCATCATGGCGTCATTCTCAAAAATATTTTCATTAAAATTTAATTTACCAACGGGGTTTGGCTACACCTAAATAATTTGATTGAATTGAATTATTGATATGAGTCTATGCTATTCGATTCAGCTAGACTAATGTTTATGAAAAACTCTAAGTGTTCATTGAAAGAAATTTCCCAAACCAAATTGTTTTGGTGCGGAATCCAATAAAACTGAGGTAAGAAATTTTGTGCGTCTAAGGCGGATAAGAGGAACAAATTGTTCCGACCAGCAGTACTTGGCCAGTACAGGGCATATCGGGCTAATCACCCTTTGTGTCTGTAAGTAATGACAAATAGTCTATATGACTCCTCAGCAAAATTTGAAAATTTTTACTCTTGTGAGTGGTGTATTGGGTAGCATGTGATGCTGTGTTTGTATGATGTATGGTGTATGGTGTAAGGTAAAATTCGGGGACGAAATTTTTAGAAGAAGGGGTGAATGTGACAACCCGAGAATTTAGAAAAATTTTAAAATTTTAATTAATTAATTTAAGGTTCAATATTAGAACCTAGACAGAAAATAAGTGTATGCGTTTGATATTTTTAATAAGGAATTTTAAGGATTTCAAAATTCTGTGAAGGATTTAGGTGAATTATTAAGGATTAAGTGTATACGTGTTTATGTTCTGTGTATATGTGTACAGTATGTGATTAAGGGTCAAGGGTTGATGTGACGCCCCCAAAATTAGGTATACATCACCCATTCTGAGTCGTCAGATACATGGTAAAAAATTCAAATACAACTTCATTTATACAACTGTTGAGCTGTCGTATAGAATACGACCACAATTAACTATGAGTTTTAATAAAAATGTATGTAACTCTCTTGGTACCTCGACCACAACCTTATAATGGTACTTTACATAAAAGTACAGTCAAAAACTGTTTTATAAACTAAAATCTTTGGGAAGTGCTCAAGGAAACCTTCGTACATGGAAGGCCATGAGTCCAGGTTATGATAGATATCATATGTCTACAAAATTATCCTTGGTTGACCCAAAAGTCCCCAAAAAAACAAGAATATTACTATCATCTTCTTTCCAATGGTGAGTCTTCTCTTGATATATAATTATCTACGTTGTCTCCAAGTGAAAATTATATTTCAAATATACTCCAAGATCATATAGGTAGTGCTCGTAGATATATTCAGCAAGTGGATGTGCACAACCATGTCTTATGATAACACGAGGTTGTATGTCATTAGACATCTTGTATGATAGTGAAAAAAACACCCTTCCAACGTTGGGTTCGCCTCACCCTATTTGATTCACCAAATATAACTACTAAATGATGTATAGAATACAACACACTTTTCTGTACTATTTAGGGAGAACCTCCACAGCTAGAGACCACCATTCTAATCCTCTTAATACCCCCGCTCGACCCAGCTACACTCTTATTACTTGAAAGAAATTATGAAGTAGAAGGGTGAGCACAACTAGCCCAGTAAAGAATATCATGACTAAAAATAATTAAATTATCAATAGCTTTCATCAATAATAAATCAGAGATTTAGAACATATGGTAGATGATAAAAAATTTCAACCATAGTTGTAGTGGAACGAGCAATCCATTAGAAGAGTCAAATAGACCATAAGGTCTATTATCTTCTCTATGTTAAAAGTCCACAAATAATGTTTTATCACTGTAACATAAATCAACAGTTCCTGTCCACAATCATATGAATAACTAATAATCATAATTGTGGTTCTAAATTCTTCTTCGCAACCAGGACGAAAATAATTTTCATCACCTATCTTCACCTGAAACATCAGAAATCATGGTTATACCAAATCAGAATTCCTGCTCATAATCATACTAATAAGTTCATCTTTGCTCTACGGCCAAAGATATTCATTAACAATTCATCTTTGCACTATATGCCAAAGACATACAATTGTATTTTAGAAGATTCAAGTAGAACATGATATCTACTATCTTCTACGAATTAAAAATGTATAATAAATATTTTATCGCTGAGACTCAGCTTAATAAATAATCCACATCATCGAATCACCCCTGCACTACGGCCAAGGATATTCGTTAATATCACATCCATGAATTTATATTTCATCATTGAGACTCACTCGATAATCAATCCATATCAATCGAATTATCAATGCACTACTACGCTTAAGGATATTCGTTAATATCACACGACCATGAATTATCCATGCACTACGGGCTAAAGATAATCGTGTTTTCATCAACGGTCATGATCATACCATAAAACAATTAATCTTTGCACCCTTGGCCGAAGAGAATCCATAGCCATAATCATACCAAAAACTATCCATCAATGCAGTACGGGCCAATGAGGACTTTTTCCACATCATTTGTAATATTATGGTCATGATTATACCGAATAAGCCCTGGTCATAATCATACCAAGTCCATCTATGCACTACGGCCAAAGATGACTTTCAACACAAAATAAGCATGAGGATGATGACAATGATATAAGAATTAATCAAATGAGATAAAGGATAAATATTAAACATTTATAATACAATTTATCCAGCGTTTAATAATAACCAAATGTTATCAATCACTTAATAATCTCATAATCTAATTTCATTAATATTATAACAATATTTTAATCATTTCTTAAACTTATAAACAATTTATTTCAATTGTTTACACTTTATCAAATAATGCATTTATTCATTCAAAAATGCCATACTCATAAGATTTCATCACCAATGATCAAATCCCTCATCAAAAATTTGCATATACCCTATATAGGATTCCCAAGCCATAAAATCCTATTTTTCAATTTTGTTACTTCACATAACATATTTAATTCATTTACTCATATCTAGTTTATTTTCATAAAAAATACCAAATCAGTCCCAAAAATATTTCTTTTCTGGGATTTAGCAGAATATAGTCCCATATTGAACATATATTTTTCTCAAAATTTTTAAAATTCATTTACTATTTTTCATATGGCTAAAACTGCCGAATATTTAGACATTTATCATAAATTGTACTTTGGTCCAAAAATTCTGAGATTTACAGGGTATACTCCTGTTATATACATGTACTCCCAATAAATATTTCACGAATTTTGGAGTTAACCACAAGGAGTTATAAGGGTTTACTTTTAAAATAGTCTTTTCCCATAAAATCCACAACTCTTAATCTGTACATCCAAAAATCGCCATTTTTGGACACAATCTATAAAACTCATTAGATTATAATTTCAAATTTTTCCAAAATTTTTTAGGGTCAAAAAAATTACGAAACTGCCCCTGGAAGAAACCCCTTTTTAATAAAAATACTATTCGTATGAATACGAAGGATCATTTACCATGCATGCGGTAATCCACATAGACAGGTTATTTCAATAGAATAATAAAGAATGGAACCAGGTCATGCGTAAACGCACAGACAGGATATTCCAACAGAATAATAAATAATGGAATAACAGAAGAATTCACTAGGCATGCGATAGATCCTTGACGACGTGTTATTCCAATGAATAATAATAAATAATGGAACCAGGTCATGTGTAAACGCACCGATAGGATATTCCGACAGAATAATAAAGAATGGAATAATAGAAGAATTTCACCATGTATGCAATACTTGATGTAGACGAGTTATTCCAACATAATAATAAAGAATGGAATAATGAAAGAATTTCACCATGTATGCGATTACTTGGCGTAAAAGTTATTCCAACATAATAATAAAGAATGGAATAACAGAAGAATTTCACCATGTATACGGTAGTCCGCGTATACATGTTATTCCAACAGAATAAAGAAGAATGGAATAACAGAAGAATTTCACCAAGTATAGGGTATCCCGCCTATACAGGTTATTCCAACAGAATAATAAAGAATGGAATAACAGAAGTTCTCTTCACGAATAAGAAAGAAATAATACCCCTTACAAGTACAACAAATAATATCCCTTACCAGTACAACAAATAATATTCCCTACGAGTACAACAAATAATATCCCCTACCTTAAAAAGAAAAGTATTTCGACTGGTAAGGCGGGAATATACTTGAAGAAAACTTGCACTATCTTCTACGCTCAAAGCTTTCTTAAACTCTAAAGAAATACGCTCGAGATTCAGAAGAATAACTCTCTCTATAGTTTCTCTCTCTAGAGTTTCAGTGAATTCGTAAGAAATAATGAAGGAATGAGCTTCTATTTATAGAAGAATGGACTGCATAATAACTAATTCATGAACGGTTCAGATTGATTTACTTTTAATCGGACGGTCCATAATTAAAGCAAAATCTTTTAAATAAAATATAATATATTCTATTTATAATCTAATAAAACGAATAACTTTATAAAAGTATTCTGTTTTATATAAAAAGATTTTACTATGCAAACACTATGCAAGCACTATGCAAACACTATGCATAATAGAATATTATATATTCTATTTATAGTCTAATAAAATAAATAACTTTATAAAAGTATTCTGTTTTATATAAAAAGATTTTACTATGCAAACACTATGCATAATAGAATATCATATATTCTATTTATAGTCTAATAAAACAAACAACTTTATAAAAGTATTACATTTTTTTTATATAAAAAGTTTTTCGTTTTTTATTACATTAATAATACTAATAAAACAAAACTCATCATCATTATTATTATTCACACTATTAATCGACCAGGTCGTTCCCAGGAAAGAGGGGGCTTTCCAATAAGGATATCTCCCTATTAGCGCGCAATTAGGTGACCAAACCTGTAACGACCCCAAAATTCATACAATTTAATTCTCGACTTCGGTCGTTAATAATACATTCAACCTCTAATTTTACATCATTAAACGATAATACAACCATTGAAATTTGCGGAATAATTAAAATTTTCTATTACAAACTATCCTCATTCCCAAAATATCAACCTTTACATCTAAATATCTCAGAATCATTTTAATACTACAATAGTTTACATTTGCAAAATAATATTACAATTCAACATTAATACATTATTCAAAATATTAGACATGGTTTACTAGAATAACAACTTAGCTAGGATATTAAATCTTAATATATCACTTTTGATCCATAACAATCAAGTAGCACATAGCGTTACCTTCAATTCTTGAATCTGCTAAAATAGTTATTTGCAAGAATGAACTCGATAGCTCAGCAAAATCTAACAGTTTTCATGCATCACGTAGCACATAATAACATGCTCAACATACAAGAATAATCATAAACAAACATAGCATACATATTATAGTTCACATAACAACTATAAAGATTGAGTTCCTTACTCAATCAACATTCATAGTTCAATCATCATAGTCATAGATTGACTTTCACATTTCATACTTTTGACATATATAATACATCATACACTAAAATTTTAAAGCGGATCATCATCAAGTTCACATAGCAAAAAGGAACCGAAAGACTTGCCTTTTACCTAGGCGTTTTACCAACACGCCAATACTTTGCGCCCTTGCACAACCTATATCAGATATGAGATTGATAATAAATAAAATCAATACTCAATCTCATGGTCAAATTTATTCTAAGACCGTACTTTATCTTATTATCCTTTATAACGTCTTTATAGACATCTAACTATTTTATATGCAACTCGGTTTTATTTTCATTTTCATCACCACACATGCTAGACTATCGCACTTGTAGTTTAATGTGCGTATATCACACCATTTTATTATACCACTTTGGTTTCAAAAAATGCATATTCAACACATTATTTACATGTTTAATTTTCCTTCAAAAATCAAAAATTGCCCTTTTCGATTTCTTTCCATTATTATTCTTGTATTATCATCTTTTCATACTCAGATGCACATAACATCCAATATTAGTCATTAGTTAGACACTTTGTATACCAAAGTTTAGAAACACTATTACTCTTAGGCATTTTATCGAGCATGTTATGTGCACACATTAACTTATCTCAACTCTTGATCTTAAATGGTTAATTATGCATAGAATATGATAACACATATCTATACTCATTACATATGTCAAAACATATTTTTAATCATCAAAATATACCATCACCCAAAATCTTAATTCAAACAGAATTATAAAACTCATCTTCACAATTTCTTTAACAAAACGTTATTTTTGTTTTTAATATAACTCCTTCGTTACATGTCCGTTTTTGTTCCTTCTTATATAGAATTAACCCTTATTCAGTGTACTACAACCTCATCTAGGCCTTAAAGTCAGACCCTTATCCATCTAAACCAGATTCTGTAATTCATCAACTAGTCTAGAAAATTTCATTTTCTGGACATCCTTACTAAACAATTTATTTCGGACATGATCCTGTCCATAAAATGGCTCAATCACGCGATTCTGGCTAGTAAACTTCCATATCTACAACTTTGCAGTTTAAAGTTTCTTCAAATTCAAAACACACAAATTTATATGAATTGTTCAAAGTCAGAAACCGTAACAGTTTTGATTTTCTAGGCAGATTATTTTCCCTTCAGACCAGCCTTACTAAAACAGACATTGCAACAAATCTACAAAGAGTTTTCATGTGATTCCACTTTCATAATATATCTTACTTCAATATCTTCGATTTGATATAAGGCTCACTTTCTAACTCATTATACCCAAAGAGGTATGAATTTTACAAGATTTGTCCACAATTACTCAAAACCTACGAATTTTGTTCTTCAAATTCTCTTTCCATTTCATTTTCTTTCTTGAATCCTCTTGTTTGATTCTTGATAATCCAAGATTAAACCTATACAAACAAGATTAAGCATGATCTACTACCCTAGAACATAAATCTACCCAAAAAATCAAAGATTAAATAAGAGTTTAGAAGTTACCTTCTTCTAGATTTTTTTTTTCTTCTTCTTCTAGCCCATCTCAATTCCTCTATTTCTCTCTATCTCTCTCAATTTCTCCTACATTATGAAGAACATAAAAATATAATTAAAACAAAGAATTTAGATTATAACCTTATTAGTATGAATTTAAGAGAGAGATGGAGATAATGATGATCAGCCTTATTTTGTCTTCTCAAAGCTTTCCCTTCTTCTTCTTTTTCTTCCTCTTATTCTTCTCATACAACTCTCTCTAACTCTCTTCTTCTTTCTTTGGTTTATTTTCTAAAACTAACGTACTAACTTGTAGTATATACATATAATATACAATACTAGTAATATATAATATATGTAACTCCTAGTAATTATTATATATACTAATTACTAGTTAAAACATAGGTTACACCAACTTGAACTTGAAAAGCCTAAGACCATGTTTGGCAAATACTCATTATTTTAACTAATCAATGGTTTAACATCAATCAATCTCATCAAATTGTCACATAATTATATTTACTTGTTAATTATAATTTCGTGTAACAATCATCACATAACTCATCTAATTTAATTATCTCAATTAAATTAGAACTATAATGAAAATTATTATATTAATTAAATTAAATACTAAATATTCATTTAATTAATCTACTACACTTCATTACATTACTCTATAATCAAAACAAAATTTATTTATTTAACTCAATAAATAATTCAATTAAATATTTATATATATTAAAATTAATATATAACATTCTCTTCACATCAATTCACATATTCTACAATATATGACATACACATACTCACACCCAATATATCTCATAAATAATACTTTTATTTATAAAATTCTCATTTATAAATTCTAAAATCTGGAATGTCACAAAACCTCTCCTTGGCAGAACTTCTAGGCATCGTTAATATTGCAAATAATAATCTTAATAACTTTGTCATCTCAATTATTAATATAATAATATATAAAATATCGACAATAATTGAATCAAATAACGTGAGATACTATGCGACAATTACTGTAGCAATAATTGAACAAAACTGAGTGACTTCTCACGTAAGCATCAATAGTCAATACCGTGTGCTACTATGTAACCACGCGTATTACTGTACTTTTACTACCGAGTAGTTCAATAGTTTTAACGTTAAAACTTCCGCCGTTATTTTCATAAAAATATTTTTATCGTTTTCTCAATCCGACAATAATTCCGTTGTGGGGTCCACCAATGATTGTACCGTCGTACGGATATTCCTCAACAAAAAGAATATTCCCTAACTAATCGAATATTTTATATCAACTTGCTTACTTTGCAAAAAAAGTTCACATATTACCCTTAACTTTAAACTTTTATCAATTTAACTATTTACCAAAATAGAAAAATTGAATACTTTTATTTCATAAAATTCGGGGTCTCACAGTTGACCAGATAAACGATATTTGTAACAAACCCTAAGTTTATATTAAGAATGTCAACGTTCTGTTAGAAAACTCTAACGTCTGATAGGAAACCCTAAAAACCAATTCTGGAACCCTAATTTCAGTTCCGGGAATCCGAAACCCTAATTCGGAAATTTAAAACCCTTGTAACGCCCGAGAATTTTGAATTTTCAATGAATTAAATTTTTATTTGATTATGTGGATTAAATAAATTTAATTGAGTTATTATGTGAGTAAGATGTTCGAAGGTCGTTCTATGACCTAGAATGTGTGGATGTGGTTAGTATTCTGGCTTTGTGCTAGAATTAATTGTTGTGAATTATCAAGACGAGAACGAAGATTTTCTGAGATTGTTTGTGTAAAAATAATATTCATCCGATGACGTTCGGAGCTAGGGTTTGAAATTCTGAGAAACGCGTAATGTTATAATATGACGATATTATGGAATATCTAATAATATTTCCGTTATGGCAAACGAAGTTTTCACCTGCGGACTTAAAACCTAAGGGTTTGTGAAAAAGGTTTCCGAAAGGGAAATGTAAGGCGTATAGTCGTTTTAATATTATACGTATGAGATACGAGTATTATACTAGTATAAATACGAGTATGTTATGAAGAATAGTACGTCGTATACATAGGCGGATCTAGAGCAAGGGCAGGGGGGGCACATGCCCCCACTGGATTTTCAGCTCTTCATATTTGACTATGTGTGTATATATATATACAATTATTAATTATTCATAAATTTGAATGCATACTGAAACAAAATAAATAGAGTACTACAGTTATATTAGTACACTATTATTATGTTATTAAAAAAATATACTACTATATTGTTAAAATAAAATACTACTATAAGAATTTAAGTATTTTATTGTCTTGATCAATTTACTTCTCCTGAATATAAAGAAAGAAAATTAAAAATAGAGGAGTTACAATTACTAAAAATTGTGAAAGATTTCGGTTAGAGTTACTATAATTTACCCGATTTTTTCAATAAAAAAAAACAGTGCCTAATAAATATTCCTATATTATGCAGATGGGTGCTCTCATTTCATTAGTAGTAGTAGTATAAAATTCGAGATCAACATCATTATATTTATTTTCTTCCAATAATGTCGCTTAACCTGTTAGGAACAATCCACCAGTTACTTAATCAAATTTAAGCATTTTAAAGTATATTAAAATGTTTATCTATCATATTAACAAGATAGTAGCATGTTCTTTTTTCAGTAACATAATAGTAGTGTACTAATATAACTTTAGTACTCTACTTATTTTGTTTCACTACGCCTTAAAATTTGTGAATATATTATTGTTATTGATATATGATTTTTGTAATTATTAAAAATGAGACTATCATGCAACAATTTTAAGTAATAAAACCTCGAAAAATATTATTGTAAATAATATTTGAGGATTATTTAGTTTTATGATTCATTTTATTAAAAAAAAAATTGAATTTTTTTTTTCGAATTTGATCCCACTGAACTTTCAGGCTGGATCCGCCCCTGGTCGTATAATACGATTATTGTATGAGTATTATACGTAGAGAATATGATTAGTATTCTAGAGTTAAATTAAGACTTAATGGGTAATTCATTTGATTGTATTAGGTCTAGCCAATCAATGGAATGAACAAGCCCAATGAATTAAGAGTGCAAGCCCAACTTAAGGCCCAATGTTAATTAATTTCAAGCCCAATCCAAAAAGATAAACCGTGGATTGAACCGGTGGGTCAAGGGATGGGTAAAACCCATTGGGATGACCCATAGGCATGGTGGGCCGGCCACTTGATGGCCAACCAAAGTGTCACTTGGTCACTAAGTATTTTGTTTGGTGACAAAGTTGTAAATAACTAAGGAGGTGCTAAATTGGACCATTTTGCCCCCATTGTATTTTCTATAAATACAAGGCTTAGGTTAAGTTTTTGGTTGTTTTAAAAAGCTTGTTCAACCTATATTGAGATAGAGAAAGAGCTAGAATCATATAATCCTTCTACTTCCAAGAAAACCAATAGACGTTTATCAAGAACGTTAACTACTTCAAAGGTAAATTCCTATAAACCGTAATCTTCATCCTTTTTGATTTCTTTCTCATAGAAGAATTGTAGATAAGTGGAGAGTGTTTATTGACAAGATATAAGAATGCCTATTAATGACCAAATCATGGATAGGTCATGACCAAATAGAAATCGTAAGTGTTTACGCAAGTTAAAACCATAAAAAGTCTTGAACGTGAACTTAGTTTGGAATGAACGTTCAAGAATCGTAATAGCTAAGGAATGTGTCTATTGCTTGGTTAGGATATAGATATGAAATCCATGGAGTATTCCATGTGATTTGGCTTAGAGAACATTAGTAACGAAGTTATGGCGGATTTTGCAAAAATAGACGTTAAACGTCGAAAACGTATAAAGTCCGGATTAAAGGTCAAAAGTTATCGTGTGACTTGAAAACGTCGGTTTCTAATGTCAACACGTGAGATAAGGTAATTAAGAGTCGTTGGTGAAAGAATCGTCGCATTCCGAATTATAACGAAGAAAACGAGTATTGAACGGACGAAAACGTTAAACGAATGCTTAAAAATGAACTTAAAGGTGAATTCCGAGTTAACGGATTCAAAAATGTGAAATTCTTATACGAACACATAAAGGATGTAATTTGTGACTTGTAGGAATTCGAATGGGTCAATTCGGATGTAAAACGAACAAATTAGGAAGCCGAGAGTTTCGTTAAGAAACCAAATCTTTTTGTAACTGGTACAGACAGACTTCAAATGCATGGCCAAAACCGATGTAAAATGGTGGTAAATACAGTACCAGACTTCGGCCGAGTACCCTGCTAACTTGCGCCGTAGCGCCACTAAAACACAAGGGATGCCACGCCGCAACGCCGACAGTGGGAAAAAGTTGACCAAGTTAGGTTTAGTTCCATTTTGAATGTTGACCTAAAGTAAGATGTTAAAGGTACTTAAAGTACATAATGAGACTTACTTTAAAACACTTATAAGATGTTAATGTAAGAAGAAAGGGTAAGGTTTAATGGAAATTAAACAAAGAACACAAATACATAATGAGTGAACTGTGAACGACGTTCAACGTTGGTAATTCACCATTTATGATCAAATGTCGGTTAAGGATGTAAGAACGTTAATGAAACATAACGAAGTATAAAGAGTTGAATCGACTTTAATAACAAAGTTAATTCAAATAAACCATAGAAGAGAAAGAAGTTGGTTAAAACCGTAAAGTTAGTTTGTTTAATAACTAATTACAGTATGCTATGTGAATGTATCATGTAGATCCTGTAAAGACTGAGAATAGTTGAATTGTAAATTCGAAGACGCTTGAAGGCAAGTCTTTCTTAATGCTTGTCTGACCTTCGTGTTAGTCAAGTTTTTACGTGATGCATGATATACAATGCATGAATGGTAAATAGAAAAGAATCGATGCCTATTTTATTCGGGCTAGACAAGTATTGAAGTGTTGATTGATTTGTTTACAAGTCTGTTGATATAGAACTGTTAACGCTATCACATGCCAAGTATTTGGTACGGATGAGAAGGTAAGTTTGTCTATGTACAAACAAAAGTATTTTCATCGATTATTCGATGGGCACGCGAGGTTGCCAAATGTTAAACGTAAATACATTTAACGTAAGAGTGTTGATCAACATAGAGTACAATAGGCTGATCACCTAGAAGTGCTCGTAAGTAAACATGGGTGGATGGCCTTAGTGTCGGATATCCTTTTCAAGTATGAAAACGAAAAGAGTATGTTCATGGTCTATTGACCGGTTCATTATTCCTAAGCTATTATATTTACTTGGGAATTATTGTATGAGAAGTATTAGTTAAGTATTTCATAATGCTTCGTAGATAATTGTTCAGATATGGAAATTTAGCATGTAATTGTTGATGTGATATTCATATGATTCTGTGTTAAGACTTGCTGAGCTAGTTATGCTCATTCTTGCTTGAGCCATATGTTTGCAGCTAAAGCCGAACGAACCGAGAGTTCTATGAGAGATAAAGTCAAGGCTAAGATGGACAATTAATCGTCCTGTAATAGACTAGTATATTTGTATGTAATATACTTATGAAGAACAATGAATGTATTCGATTATGAACCTGGGAAAGGATTTATTACAAATGTAATACAAAGATAGTAATTACACTCATTTTGTTATTATCTCAATGGAATGATTGTATGGATTGTAGTATCGTGGAGTACCATCTATCGGGTTGGAAGATACCCGGATTTGGGGGCGTCACAGGTTTGTATCAAAGCATTAGGTTATAAAACTTAAGGGGGAAGAACCTTAGGCTAATAACCTCGTAGAAAAGGAAGAGTCCAAAGAAAGTTAACTCGAGTCAAATGAGTTAATAAGGTATTGAGGAAACTCAGTACCAAAAGATTTAAAAGATGGAAAGTAACCCTAAATGGATTAAATGTGATTTGTGCTTATATTATTGTGTATTATGTACTAATCAATTTGTTATGTGTTATTGTAGATGTCTGTTGATAGCTTAATGTATAGGGATATACATGTGATCAGCGAGGAGTCCATGAACCGAGTTGAGATAGTACATGTGCCTATAGCAGACATACCTGTAGTGATTCTAGAAGAGTCAGAGCCTGAGGAATATTACTCAGAGGATGACTATTCGGATGAGACCATGGGGATAGCATCATATTTGAATATGATGATTGATGTGGAGGATGACATGAAGGTAACATCGATTAATACGATGATGCCTTCCCTAGAGTCTACACCTACCGAGACTATGAGGGCAATGCACCTCTCAGTGCTTGATCAGAATGCGTGGCAATCGCACAATTTGGTGCAAAGATTAGAAGGAAGAGATCAATTGATCTCTATGGGGCGAAAAAGTCTGCAGAGAGTCGACTATGAGATGAAACCACGATGAGAAAGTGCTCATGACCGACAAGGCCCAGGACTATAAGAACGAGGTCATAGAACTCCGCAAGAAACCGGTTGAAAAAGACCGGAAGATAGCACGAATGTCATATATAAATGATAAATCAAGACAAGGATTTCAAGCTTAAGATAGCTTGTTATTCTATTGAGTCTGGACAGACTCGACATACTATAAGTCGAGATATTGTGTCGATTCTGGCGAACCAGGAGCATGAGAATGTTGTTAGACAGTATTAGGAGTAGTATAGTGAATACTTTTATGTAGTGACGTAAAACCCTCTTTTGTATAATTAAAGGGTAGCCTTTTTGTAAATCCAAATTTTTGTAGAAGTCAATCGCGGGATGTATATGTAATAGCTTTTGGGCTATGGAAAGCAACTTGTAAATAGTTTTGAACTATAAAGAAGCATTTTTATATAAGGAAGTTTTTATTTTTAATTTGCTTTGTTGTGTATGAGTTATTGTCCAATTGTTTGACGACTAATAACGAAGTAAGTAAATAAGTAATAATGGAAATTTATTTATCTAATCAGAAATGCTGCCAAGAAGAAGACAACATAACCAATAAGTGAAATCGCATAATGAGAACGAGGGGGGTCCTAATAATCTAATGCAAGAATTTGTTAATTTATTAACTGCTGCATTTAACCAAGCTGGGGGTAGAGCACCCACAGGACCTAGGGTAGCCCGAACGACTACCTTTAAGGAATTTAAAAGTGTAGGTCCACCCGAATTTAAGGGAACAACGGACCCAATGGAGGTCCAGACATGGGTCAAGGAAATAGAGAAGGCGTTTGTTATTACAAACGTAGCTGAGGCGCAAAAGACCTCTTTTGTGACCTATATGATGAAGAGGGAAGCTAACTACTGGTGGGAGGCTCACCAGGGTGGGGCTGGAGCAGAAGCTGTTACATGGGAACAATTTAAGATGGTATTCTTCGAGAACTATTTCCCTACTAGCATGCAAGGGAGAATGGAGATTAAGTTCTTAGAACTTAAGTAGGGGGATATGGCTGTTCCCCAATATGCGGCCAAATTCAATGAATTGGCGAGGTTCGCTCCACACCAAGTGGACACAGAGGAGAGGAAGGCTCGTAGGTTTGAGCAGGGCCTAAAACCCTAGCTCTATAGTAGGATATCAATTTTTCAAAGTGCTTCCTACGGGACCATTCTGGAAAAGGCGATAATAGCGGAGGGTGGTAGCGAGGCGTTGACCCAGTACCACAAGGATAAGAAGAATAAGGGTAAGGGTAAGGGAAAGGGAGGAAATAAGGCAGAGGTTGCTAGTGGAAGTTGCAATATGCCTAAGAGGAAGAATTTTAACCCTGGGAATACTGGTGCAAAACAAAGGGATCCTAAACGGAGGATGGAGGCATGTAAGACATGCGGTAAGACTCATCTGGGAGTCTGCCTGAAAGGGAAGACCAATTGTTATAACTGTGGGCAGGAGGGTCATATATCTCCCAACTATCCTAATCCTAAGAAAAGCCGGGGATGTTTTGTTTGTGGGTCGGTAGACCATATGGCAAGAAATTTCCCAAAGAAAGGGGCGGAGGGTAGTAAGGGTTCTGGTAGTGGTAATTTAGTCATTACTAGACCAACACCATCAGCGGGTAGACCCTCAACCCGAACGTTTAATATGACAGTCCAAGATGCGGTTGCATCAACGGATGTAGTAGCAGGTATCATTCCAGTCAACAAAATAAATGCTTACGTGTTATAGCATGAGGATTTTCTCAGCAATTGGGATTAAGTCCTGAAAAATTAGAAATACCTTTAGACGTTAAGGTAGCAAACGAGGAGATAATTTCCATTGAACACATTCATAGGAATTATTTCGTAGATATCAGGGGTAATCGATTATCGGTAGATCTTTTACCGATAAGGTTAAGAGAATTCGATGTGATTCTTGGTATGGATTGGTTAATTAACCATAAAGCAATAATAGATTGTCATAGAAAGAGTGTGAACCTAAGGCTTCCTAAGAAACCTGAGGTGGTGTTTTATGGAAATAAATCACTGGGACGTTCTTGTTGTCTAACCATGACACAAGCTAGGAAGATGCTAAAGAAGGGGTGTAAGGGTTATCTGTGTCACGTGGTGGATACCCAAAGAGTGGGAACATCATTGGAATAGATAGCGGTGGTTCAAGAATTCGCGGATGTGTTTCCGGAGGAGTTACCCGATATTCCGCCAGATAGAGATGTAGAATTCGTGATTGATTTGTTGCCAGGTACGGCACCAGTTTCAAAGGCACCATATAGGATGGCGCCATTTGAGATGAAGGAGTTAATGGTTCAGTTACAGGAACTATTAGATAGAAAGTACATTCAACCAAGTGTGTCACCGTGGGGAGCACCGGTGTTGTTTGTAAAGAAGAAGAACGGATCGTTACGACTTTGTATCGACTATCGGGAGTTGAATAAGATAACGGTTAAGAATAAATACCCGTTGCCAAGGATCGATGATCTATTTGATCAGTTGAAAGGGGCAAAGTATTTTTCTAAGATAGATTTGCGCACGGGGTATCATCAACTGAAAGTGAGGAAGGAAGATATACCTAAAACGACATTCAGAACTCGTTACGACCATTACGAGTTTTTGGTTATGTCGTTTGGATTGACGAATGCGCCAACCACGTTCATGGATATGATATACAGAGTGTTCAAATAGTATTTGGACCAGTTCGTCGTAGTGTTCATTGATGATATTCTAGTCTATTCCAAGACGCCAGAAGATCATGTTGAACATCTATGAATAGTGTTGGAAACACTACGGAGGGAGAAGTTGTATGCGAAGTTCACTAAGTGTGAATTTTGGCTCGAACGAGTGAAGTTTTAGGACATGTTATAGACAAAAATGGCATATCTGTAGATCCAGCGAAGGTGGAAGCGGTGAATGAGTGGGAACAACCGAAAACGCCAACCGGGGTTAGGAGTTTTTTGGGGTTAGCGGGATACTATAGAAGGTTCATCCTGGACTTTTCTAAATTAGCTACTCCGCTGACAAATCTGACAAGGAAGTCGGTGAAGTACGAGTGGACAAAAAAGTGTGAGTATAGATTTAAAAAACTAAAAAGGAGGTTGAGTGAGGCACATGTATTATCTTTACCAGATGATACGGTGAATTTTGTAGTTTATAGCGATGCTTCGCATAGAGGACTAGGTTGCGTGCTTATGAAGCATGGCAAGGTCATTGCGTATGCGTCACGTCCGTTAGAGGATTATGAGAAGGTCTATCCTACTCATGATCTATAACTGGCAACTGTAGTGTTTGCATTAAAAATATGGAGACATTATTTATACGGGGAGAAGTGTGAGTTATATACTGACCATAAAAGTCTGAAATATATCTTCACACAGAAGGAGTTGAACATGAGGCAGAGAAGGTGGTTAGAATTGATAAAAGATTATGATTGTGATATCTGATATCATCCGGGGAAGGTGAATGTAGTAGCCGACGCGTTGAGTCGGAAGGGTAGAGAGAAACTGTCAATGTTAACGACTCAGAATGAGTTAATAATAGAGATGGCGAGGATGGAATTAGAAGTTAAGTTACCAAGTGAAACGGGAAAGATGTTATTTGCAATAGAAACTCGACCAACGATAGTAGAACGGGTTAAGGAAGTACAACTGTGATGCCCCCAAAATAGGTATACATCACCTATTCTGAGTCGTCAAATACATGGTACAGGATACAAATACAACTTAATTATTCAACTGTCGTGTAAAGTACGACAAAAGATAAGCTGTGAGTTTTAATACAAATATTGTCGTCTAGGCAATATACAAACTCAAATTCAATATTATTACATTTATTTTCAACAATTTCACTGAATAGTGAGGACTACTAATGCTATCATCTGGTCCGTCACTGCGTTCCCCGACTAGTCCCTGCTACGTTCTCATTTCCTGAAGAGAACAATAAAAGTAAAAGGGTGAGCTCAACTAGCCCAGTAGGAAATATTATGACTAAGATAATGCATAATATATTATCGTTAGCCTTCAACAGTGTTAAAATGATACAATATAACAACCATAAAGTTTAACTGCAGCAAAACAAGCAATCCATTAAAAGAGTCAAGTAGAGAATAAAATCTACTATCTTTTATGATTTAGAATGTTTTTCATCACTTTTATCATTGGGACTCAAACAATAAATAATCCACATCATTGAATCAGCCCTGCACTATGGCCAAGGATATTCTTTAGTATCACAACCACAATTATCCATGCACTACGGGCCAAGAATATTTGTGTATTCATTAATGGCCATGATCATGCCAACAACTGTCCATCATTACACTATGGGCCAATGAGGACTTTTTCCACATCATTTATAACATTACTACCATGATTATTACAAGAATAATCCTCGGTCATAATCATACCAAGTCCATCTATGCACTATAGGCCACAGATGACTTTCAACAAAATATAAACATGAGGATGATGACAATGATATAAGAATTCAATAAAAAAAGTTCAAGAATTAATTTATCCAGGAACTAATAATGTCCAAATTGTCAACATGATACTTTGCTTTGTAGAGTAAAATTCAAGAATGCTCGTAAGGATATTTCCATGAAAAGATCTTTGGATGAAGCGCAAATATCAAGGATATTCCACTAATTTCATGGAGTATAGAAGTCAAAACTTTAACCAACTGAGTATAATAAGGAATAGAATAATAAAAGAAATCACCAGGCATACGATAGACCGCATTTACGTGGAGGTTATTCCAAAGATAATAATAAATAATCTAATCAGTCCCACCAGAAACGCATGAGCGTGATATTCCAACAAAATAATAAAGACGGAATTAGGTCCAGCGTAAAATGCACAAACAGGATATTCCAACAAAATAATAAAGACGGAACCAGGTCTGGCATAGAACGCACAGATAGGATGTTCCAACAGAATGATCAATAATGGAACTAGGTCCCAAGAAACGCATGCATGGATGTTCCAATGTAATGATAAAGAATGGAATAATGAAGAATTTCACCAAGTATAGGGTAGCCTCACAGATCAAAGTTATTCCAACAGAATAATAAAGAATGGAATAACAGAAGTTCTCTTCATGGATAAGAAAGAAATAATACTCCCTACCTTAGAAAAACTGGATACTAGAATAGTGAGGTAGCAGACTTCTCTTCTTCTTTCTATAATTTCTCTCTATAATAATCCCTCTAAAGCTTTTGTGAATTGGTGAGAAATGAAGGAAGAATGAGCTTCTATTTATAGGAAAATATAGTTTCGATAATTGCACGTTTTGGGGCTCAAAAAATTACAGTACAATACCTCCAACTTTTCTTTCATTTTTAATTTAGTCCTGCAACTATTATCAAACTTGCACCACCTCCCCTAATAGTAAATAATGTGAATCAATAGTTCAATCATGTGAATCAAAAGTATAATCATGTGAAAAATACGAATTATAGTATAGTACCTCCATCTATACCTCCATTTTTAACTTAGTCATTCAAGTATTATCAATTTTGCGCCAACTCCCCTAATAGTACAAGAATGTGATTCAATAGTACACACATTTGAACAAATAGTTATATAAGCATGTGAATTAGTAGCAATTAATTGCTCATTTATTCGATAAATTACCCGATTTATCAATATAACCTCCAGACATCAATTATCATCGGAATAGATGTCGATTTCAACTAACACTAATAATCCCAACACAATGGAACTATCAATATCATCTTTAATCAACACGAACTTATTCATCATTAATATTATAACTCACAATATTTAACAACCAGGTCATTCCCAGGAAAGAGGGGCTTTCCGATAAGGATTTCTCTTATTATTATGCCTTGAATTAGGTGACCAAACCTCTCCTTGACATAACTTCTAGACATTGTCAATATTGCAAATAATAATATGAATAACTTTGTGTTCTCAATTATTGATTTAGTAATATAAAATATTATGCAAATGATACTGTAACAATAATTGAATCAATAATATGAGAGATATGATGTAGCAATTACTGTAGCAATAATTGAGTATAACTGAGTGACTTCTCACATAAGCATCAATAATCAATACCATGTGCTACTATACAACCACGCGTATAACAGTACTTTTAACACCGGGTGTTTCAACAGTTAACGGTAAAACTTTCGTCGTTATTTTCATAAAGTATTTTTGTTGTTTTCTCAATCCGACAATAATTCCGTTGTGGGGTCCACCAATGATTGTGCTGTTGTACGAATATTCCTTGCTAAAATGAATATTCCCTGACCAATCGAATATTATATAACAACTTGCGTACTTTGCAAAACATGTAAATAATACCCACAACTATAACATTATATCAAATCCACACCATAATATTCAAAAATATATTTTGAGAAAATTTAATCTTTATTTAAAAAGTTGGGGTCTTACAACCTCCCCTTCTTATGAAATTTCGTCCTCAAAATTAGGGTGCGTACCTGGTATGTCGAAGAGGTGAGGATACCTTGATTTCATATCGGATTCTAATTCCTAAGTCATTTCCTCATCATCGTGGTTTCTCCACAAAACTTTGACTTGAGGTATAACCTTGGAGTGTAGAATATGATCCTTTTTGTCCAAGATTTTAACAGGTAACTCTTCATATGTTAAATCTTCCTCTATCTCATCTGGTTCTAATTCAATAATGTGGTTCCGGTCTTTCACATACTTACGTAACATAGATATGTGAAAAACGTTATGAACACGAGACATACTTGGCGGTAAAGCGAGTCTATACGCCACAGTTCCTACTCGATCGAGGATTAAAAATGGGCCAATGAATCGAGGGTTGAGCTTTCCTCTCTTTCCAAATCTCGTAACTCCCTTCCATGGAGCAACACGTAACAACACATGATCTCCAATATCGAATTCCACGTCCTTTCGATGAAGATCAGCATAACTCTTTTGCCGATCTTGTGAGGTTTTTATACGTTGTCGGATCGTTTGAATCTTTTTCTTCGTCATACGTACCAACTCCGGTCCCAACAACGTTGCTTCACCCACCTCATCCCAGCATACTAGAGAATGACACTTTCTTCTATATAACGCCTCAAATGGAGCCATGCCAATACTTGCTTGATAACTATTGTTGTAGGAAAACTCCACCAATGGTAAGAACTTGTCCCAACTTCCCTTGAAGTCAAGGACACAGAGTCTTAATAGATCTTCAAGAGTTTGAATGGTCCTCTCCGACTGCCCGTCTGTCTGAGGATGATCTGCCGAGCTAAATCGTAAATCCGTGCCCATAGCTTTTTGTAAACTAACCCAAAATCTTGAAGTGAATCTTGGGTCTCGATCAGAAACTATGGATACTGGCATACCATGCAGTCTTACAATCTCGTTTATGTACATACGAGCAAGACGTTCAAGTGTATAAGTTTCTCGTATAGATAGAAAATGAGTAGACTTGGTCAATCTATCAACAATGACCCAAATTGCATCTATGCCTTGAGAAACCTTGGGAAGACCAGTAACAAAATCCATAGTAATATGTTCCCACTTCTATTCTGGAATTTCAAGTGGTTGCAATGGACCTTTTGGTACTTGATGCTCCGTCTTGACTCGTTGACAAGTTAAACACCTTGAGATAAACTCTGTTTATCTCTCTCTTCATATTGCTCCACCAAAATGTATGTCAAGATCACGATACATTTTGGTACTCCCAGGATGGATTGCAAATGGTGTGTTGTGCGCCTCCATCATGATTTTATACTTTAAATCAGGGTTGTTAGGAACACAAAGTCTGGAGTTGATTCGAAGTATTCCTTCCTCATCGATTCTTGCTTCCGGTATAGCACCATCTTGCACTTTCTTCTTCATACGCATTAGCTCCAGGTCTGTAGCTTGAACAGCTTTAACTTTATCGATTAAAGTCGGTTCTACTCGTATGTTTGCCATCATCATGTGGGTCGCTGGAGTCTTTATCTCTAACTCCATCCTTTGCAAGTCATACATAATGGGCCTTTGCGTTGACAAAATTGCACTCGTACCCGCATATGATCTTCTACTCAGTGTGTCAGCTACCACGTTCACTTTTCCAGGATGGTATTGGATGGTATGATCATAATCTTTCAATAGTTCAAGCCAACGTCGTTGTCGCATGTTGAGTTCCTTTTGGGTGAAGAAATATTTGAGGCTTTTATGATCCGTGTAGATCTCCACCTTCTCTCCATACAGGTAATGCCTCCAAATCTTAAGCGCAAAAATGACAGCTGCCAACTCTAGATCATAAGTAGGGTAATTCCTCTCATATTCTTTGAGTTGTCGTGAGGCATAGGCTATGACTTTCCCATGTTGCATGAGAACACATCCTAACCCTTTGCCTGAAGCATCACTGTAGATGACAAATGTTAGGTTTGTAATATTCATGTGCGCAATCTAATTGCATAAAAATGCGGAAGCGTGTAAAAATCAGAGTTTAAAAATTTACAAACCATATACCCGGATCACCCTTTATGCATAATTATTAATTAAACGAAAAAAAAAAATAAAATCATACCCTTGAAGATCGAGCTTCCTCAGGTACAAGTTCACCTCCAAATCCTTTCGCGTTCAACTTGAATCTACCGGGGTTTTGTTCCTTCCTTTGATCAACGTTAGCCACCCATATGAAAGTAGTATGCACACAAGCCAATCATGTTTGATGATAAAGCATATACTTTGTGACAATCTTATTCATTTATTAATAAAAAGTATTAATTTATTAAAGGCTTTTAATTATCTACATGATGCTGTTTTATAATATGTGATAAACCCATAGTTTTAAGCAATGCTTTTAGAATAATGATGATGATCATTCTAATGAGATCTAAATTCTTAGAAAGCTTAAAACTAAAATAGTTCCCAATCATTGGATTACTAAATTGGGGATTAGTGAATCTGGATAGATTGGTACATACGTTGCTTGCTCATTGGATGAGGATGATTGATCTCATGATCATTTGTGTGGAGACACTAAAGCAAGTATGTAGGTGCTTATTAGAGAATAAGTTCATTTGAACGTGGCTCGCTAAGGAATACCTAATGGAGTTTATTTGCTTCACAATATAGAATTCTGTAGTGATAGTAGTACAAGTAATCATTGGACTTGAGATCATCATAGTATCTTGTGTATGATGAGTTATACTTTGACTTATTCCTTAAGACCCTTAGGGTATATCAAAGGGTATGCTTGGGTATAATAAGTTGTACATGGAGATAATGTATGATCAATAAAGAATCTACCACTTCTAATAAAAGAAGAGAAATGTCCTATGTGATTCGATAAATGACAACCCGATAGTCCTTGGCCAAAAGCGTAATGAAATTAGAAAGGAGTTTCTAATTTGCATTATTTGAGTTGTGCATTTAAGAGTCGAAATACATATAATTAAATAAAATAAGACTTGACAATAATTTCATGCCTTATATTTAATTGGGACATCAGTATGGTGGAAGGATTGAATTATGCATTAACTATTTACTCAAAGGTTCTTTAATGATTAATGTTGAAATCTATATTATCTAGAAAGTCGTTTGATCGCTAGGGAGGCTTATCCCTATTGTAGAATAAATACTATTTATTTAAATAAATTAATTATTTAAATAAGATTAGAATTGTTCTAATTGATTTATTCAAAACCAGTTTAATATGGAGAACCTAAAGGATCACACCATAAAAGGAAGAATAATTATTTAAGAAGTTAATGGCATAATCGTAATAATATAGTTAAGTATATTTAATTTAATCTATGGTGATAGAATAAATTAAATAGCTTAATATTTATTATTTAATATTTTAGAAATATTAAATATAAATTAATAAATTAATATTATTACAATTATTATTATTTTAATTTCTAAAAGAGTTTAGGAATTAATTTAATATAAGTACTCTCATTTATTCCTAATTGGATTAGGAAGGAAAATTAGTTAAAGGAATTTAATTAATTATCTCTAATAAGATTTGGGAGCTTAATTAATTAAAAGAATTTAATTAATTAAAACCAAATTTCTTAATTGTTAAGGTGGGTTGCCCACATCTATTAATAAGAGGAGTCTTATTATGGGTGTAGGGGGTTGTTGACTTTGACAACTACGTAATAATTTCAATTTGTTGGAGAGTACCCTTTTCTATAGAGATAGAAAATTAGGGTTTGAGCCAAATACCCATTCTTCTTGAATTTTCTTCTTCTTTGGTGGATCACCTCTAGAGGCCAAACATTTGGGTGGCTAACGTTGATCAAAGGAAGGAACCAAACCCGGTGGATTCAAGATTGAACGCGAAAGGATTTGGAGGTGAACTTGTACCTGAGGAAGCTCGATCTTCAAGGGTATGATTTATTCTTTATCTTTTCGTTTAATTAATAATTATGCATAAAGTGTGATCCGGGTATATGGTTTGTAAATTTTTTTTAAACTTTGATTTTACACGCTTCCGCATTATTTTTGCAATTTGATTGCTTTATTGAATATTACAAACCTAACAGTGGCATCAGAGCCAAACTTTTATGCGAATTATTAATTGTTTTAATTTGATATGAATATTGATATGTGTTTAGAACAATTTAATTGGGCATTATTTTGTTGTATAAAATTTAATAATTAAAAAAAAAAATCGCGGAACTGAATTTTTTTTTTCTTTTCTCTCATTCCGGATCACATGACCATGTGTTGGAAAATCTGCTGGTCACGGAAATCAAGTATACCGCGCACGGAAATCGAGGGATTTAATTATCATGTTTCATGTAATGATTGCTAATGATTATCTAATGATTATCTAATCATTAGATAATGATTATTATATATATATATATATAGATAACGCACGGATTTCAAGTCAGGTTACATGATATCTTAAAATAAAAAAAAAAGGAACGGATATATATATATATATATATATATGGTATATATATATATATATTATATATACTTAATATATATATACATATATATATATTCTTAATTATTATATAATTAAAATAAAAGTTTATTTTAATTTT
Organism: Panax quinquefolius; assembly: GCA_020205615.1. NCBI lineage: Eukaryota > Viridiplantae > Streptophyta > Magnoliopsida > Apiales > Araliaceae > Panax > Panax quinquefolius. Next base: position 43,255,073 of record CM035165.1, read on the forward strand.
AAAATAAAAGGTTTATTTTAATATTAAAATATAAAGTTTTATTTTAATTTTAAATAATTTTATAATTAAAATAAAAGGTTTATTTTAATCTTAAAATAAAGGTTTATTTTAATATTAAAATAAAAGATTTATTTTAATTTTAAAATTAGAATTTCATGCTAACTAATTAGAGTTGGAATTGGATTCCATGATAACTAATTGGAGTTGAAATTGGATTTTATTTTTCCTAAAATAAAGGAGTTTATTTGTGAATAGGGAAGTAAATCCATCTTTCCTTAAATAAAAAGTTTATTTAGATATGAAATAAGATTTCATATTATTCAAAATAAAAGAGTTTATTTGTGAATAGGAAAGAGAATCCATGTTTCCTTAAATAAAGGAGTTTATTTAGATATGAAATATGATTTCATATTATTCAAAATAAAAGAAGTTTATTTGTGAATAGGAAAGAATATCCGTGTTTCCTTTAATAAAAGATTTTTTTTACATGGAATTGGATTCCATAATTAATTAAAATAAAAGAGTTTATTTTAATTAAAGATTTTTTTATGGAATTGGATTCCATAATTAATTAAAATAAAGGAGTTTATTTTGATTAAAATTTTGATTAAAATAAAATAGTTTATTTTATTCAAAATTAGATAAATTAAAATAAAATAGTTTTATTTTGATTTAAATTTGGATTAAAATAAAGGAGTTTATTTTTATTCAAAATAGATTTTATACTAACTAAATTTGCCCATTAAATGATATCAATATATATATTAAATGTTTATTATTCATGAGATGAATGTTATTTATTGATGCATATGGTGATGTGTATGATAATAAATGAGATTGATTATGGACTATTGACCAATGCGATTGGATTTTATTTTAGTTGGATGCATGAATGTATGGGTTTTATTAAATGGGGTCTGCAGCGTACTCCTTCTCTAATTTTTTCTTAATGTAAATTCTATCTCCTCCTATGTACTTCCCATCGATTACGATCAAGGCTTCTATTTATTTTAAAATAGTTATGTAATAGGAATAGTTAGAATTAATTTTGAAGAATTAGAGATCAAGGAGCAAAGGAGCTTGAAGACCCGTTTGTAATGGAGCCCGGGTTTAAATGTAATAGTTATATTTAAATATTATTTCTTGCACCCCTAGGGTTTGACCTTTTGGTTCACTTGGTGGCTCTAGTGAACCAAACTAGAATAAAAGTCCATAATCAATCCGGGTAGAATATAGTATTCTATATGTGCATGCTATACTATATATATATTATATATTATGCAAACATGCTTCGCATGTTTATTAATATGACGCGTATTTTATATATATATGTGCATGCGCGCTAAACAAGATGAGACAAATTAATAACAAAACCCTCAATTTTTATATATATTAAGTCCTAAGCGTTCAAAGATATTTGGAATATCGAACGTCGCCTTCTAGCATGATAAAATTAATAGAGTATTAAATATTTAATATGAGTTTGTTGTGTCACCACAAGGCAAGTATTAAGTATTTAAGATGTTAATTTATCACATTTGATGCTTATAAAGAAAATTGAACAATATTGTTTTGTTGTGTCACCACAAGGATGATATTTTTCTTTTTTGAATATATGGAGTGCTAGGTCGGACTTAACTTGGATAATTTTGATTCGGATGTGCCACCACTTGATCAAAATAATCTAAGAGGCAAAAGAAAAGGAGTTGCATAGTTGATGTAATTGACAAAAGTTGTCTACCTATTTATTTATATATAGTTTGTTGTGTCACCACAAGGCTATATACATTTGAAATGGGATCCTTATTCTCACTAGCAAATCTTTAATTAGATTTTGCCGAACTATATAAGTGAGGGTAATATAGTTTGAAGAAAATAGTGGGAGATACCAATTTAAAACAAGACCTAAATTATTTTGGTAATTAATAAAAGAATGTATGTTAAAATGTTGTTAATTACAAATTCATTTACGTAATTTTACAATGTCTAAAATTTCTATCATCGCTGAAGCATATTAGATGCTAAATTAATCGCAATCAATTAAACGGATTGGTTAAGAAATTTGAGAATAGTTCTCATAGTTTGAAAAGCTATCTTATGTCCTTAATACTTTATCCCTACAATGGTTGCGTATAATGCCTCCGAGGAAGAGATTTCTACTTTTAGAAAGTGGCGAAGATGATGCACATTGGCTCAATGCATCATGCTCGTATCCATGAAAGTAACAAGCTTCAACGTCGGCTGAAACTATGGATACTTCTACTATACTCCCGCACGTCAAGTAGTTGATGGTGAGGAAAGTAGGGTGATAGATATCGAGATATCTAAGGAGCTCTTCCGATCTAGAATGGCCAATGGCACTATAAAGTATGCATAAAAAGTTCTTAACATAATCAATTTGATTGATCAATTAGGACAACCGGTTTTGTCATGGATGGAGAGTTGAGCCAAGATTTGATCTTGCACTCACTCCCTGACTCCTTTCACAATTGTTGTGAATTTTCATATGAACAAGCTAGATATCGACCTCACCGATTTGCTTAACATGTTGAAAAATGTTGAGAGTCACTTTCCAACCAAGAAAGATCAAGTCTTACTGGTAGGGGCCAAAGGATCTTCTGAAAAGAAGAACGATTCAAAGAAGGTAAATAGAAAGGCATAAACAAAGGATAATAAGAACAAAACTGATACGGATAGCAAAGGAGTTTGCTTCCACTGCTATAAGCCTGGACACTGGAAAGAAAGTGCAAGAAGCATCTTGCAGAGGCTAACCAAAGAAGCTTAGTGAAGTTTCGGTTACAATACAGTTTTTGTTCATGATTGAAATAAATTTTTCTTTAAGTCAAGGTTCTACTTGGGTATTGGATATCGACTTTGGTTATCATAAATATAGATTTATGAAGGGACCAAGCAGAAGTAGAAAGCTAAACAAATATAAGTAATCCTATGTGCGGGAAATGTAGCAAAGGTTGCCATATTAGCCATAGAAACTTATATTTTAGCAATGCCTATGGGCAAATCTATTAAGTCAATAAGTTATTATTGTATTCCAGTTCTTGTTAGAAATATTATTTCCATTTTATTGTTGGACAATGAAATCTTTGGTATTATAATTAAGAACAATTGTTGTTCTATTTATAATAATAATGTTTCATATAGAACTGAAAGATTACTTAATAAATTTTGTATACTTGACTTACATGAAAATAATTTTGCATATTGAACAAATTAGTATAAGAAAAGGAGATGATCATTCAAAGAGTTGAATGTGTGTATTTGCTGAAATACAAGTGCGAATTATTTGAAAGGTTCAAAGAATTCAGAAGTGAAACAAATTGGCAAAGTATTAAGATTCTTTGATTAGATCAAGGAATAAATACTTGTGCAATAAGTTTCTAGATCATCTCAAATGGTTTTCTCATAATGGACACATCTTGATACGCAATAATTGATTAATGTATCTGAATAGAAAATTCGTACCTTGTTGGATATGGTGTGGTCCATAATGATTTTACCGACATTCCAGTATCCTTCTAGGATCATGTCCTAGAAATGGCTGCATATCTACGAAAAGGTAACCTCAAAATCCGGCCCCAAGACTCCATAAAAGTTATGGATAGGGAGGATTCATAATCTTAAGTATGTTAAGATAAGGGGTTGTCCAACTTATGTGAAAAGGTTTCCAAAAGATAAGCTTGGGACAAGATTTGACAAGTACAGATTTGTGGGACATCCTAAAGTAAGTTTAGGGTATATGTTCTATAATTCTACTTAGCAAAAGGTGTTTGTTACGAAACACGCTGCCTTCTAAGATAAAGGTGTTTATTATTGAAGGGGCTAATGGGAGGATAATAGATCTTGAAGAGTTCAAGAACCACAAAACACTATAAGTCAAATAAGAGGAACCTATAGATAGACCTATTATACCACAACCGAATCGTAAATCTGGAATAGTACCGAAGATACCTAGGAGGTATGAATTCATCATAGATGATGATGATGAGGTACACATCATAGAAGATGATGATCCATTTTACATACGATGAGAGTAAGAGTTCTAGTGTGTACAAAAGGAGAAATTGGGAGCCAGTGACATTCCTAATATTATATGTTGATATACTACGGATAAGGAATGACATACTAATGCTACAATTAGTAATGATAAAGTTGTCTAAACATTCCTCCATGAATGGTTTGGGAAGAGTATCTTAATTGGGGATATAAATCTATATAGATAGATTTAAGAGGATACTCGACTTAACCCAAGGAACGATATTCATTTGATGCTAAAGTCGTTTAGCATGGCAAACTCCAAGAGATGTCTCATGTCGATGATGAGCTATGGAGTGTATCTCTTTAATAGTCCCCACAGACTCTCGAAAAGAGAGGTCGCATGAGTGACAATCATGTGTGCAATGAAATGTACGAGACCTGATATTGATCAGTCATAATATGGAGAAGTTCACTATGAGTCAGTGAAAAACATCTTAAAGTGCTTAATCGGCACTAAGGATGTGATCATATTCATGGTGGGTCTAAATTAAAACTAGAGGGCTTAATGCACTCAAGTTTTTCGACGAGACCAAGATGACGAAAAATCCACTTTAAGATAAAGCGTTATCTTGAGCAAAGGTGCAGTGAATTGGAAAGGTTCCAAATAGCAAAAGGTTGCTAGTTTAGTGATAAAGACAAAGTATATAGCTATAAATAAAGCTGCAAGTTGATTGTTTGGATGATAAGTTCATTACAGAACTAGGAATAGTTCCTAAGTCTCATTTTGGATCTAAACATGTGTTGTGGCACTTTCATTTGATTATTAGAATCATTAAAGATGGGAAATCACTATAGAGATAGTGGACTCTCATGAACAACATTACATATCCATTAACTAAAGCTTATCCAATGAGCAGGATAATCGTCACTTAGAGAAGAAGAGTATCAGATACCATGACGATTGGCTTTAGTGCAAGTGGGAGATTGAAAGTAGTATGCACACAAGCCAATCATGTTTGATGATAAAGCATATACTTTGTGACAATCTTATTCATTTATTAATAAAAAGTATTAATTTATTAAAGGCTTTTAATTATCTACATGATCTTTGTTTTATAATATGTGATAAACCCATAGTTTTAAGCAATGCTTTTAGATAATGATGATGATCATTCTAATGAGATCTAAATTCTTAGAAAGCTTAAAACTAAAATAGTTCCCAATCATTGGATTACTAAATTGGGGATTAGTGAATCCGGATAGATTGGTACATACGCTACTTGCTCATTGGATGAGGATGATTAATCTCACGATCATTTGTGTGGAGACACTAAAGCAAGTATGTAGGTGCTTATTAGAGAATAAGTTCACTAAACGTGGCTCGCTAAGGAATACCTAATGGAGTTTTATTTGCTCAATCGATAGAATTCTCAGAGTGATAGTAGTACTGAAGTAATCCTTGGACTTGAGATCATCATAGTATCTTGTGTATGATGAGTTATACTTTGACTTATTCCTTAAGACCCTTAGGGTATATCAAAGGGTATGCTTGGGTATAATAAGTTGTACATGGAGATAATGTATGATCAATAAAGAATCTACCACTTCTAATAAAAGAAGAGAAATGTCCTATGTGATTCGATAAATGACAACCCAAAGAGTCCTTGGCGAAGGCGTAATGAAATTAGAAAGGAGTTTCTAATTTGCATTATTTGGAGTTGTGCATTTAAGAGTCGAAATACATATAATTAAATAAAATAAGACTTGACAGTAATTCCATGTCTTACATTATTTGGAGTTCTTTAATGATTAATGTTGAAATCTATATTATCTGGAAAGTCGTTGATCGCTAGGGAGGCTTATCCCTATTGTAGAATAAATATTATTTATTTAAATAAATTAATTTTTTAATTTATTTATTTAAATAAGATTAGAATTGTTCTAATTGATTTATTCACAACCGGTTTAATATGGAGAACCTAAAGGATCACACCATAAAAGGAAGAATAATTATTTAAGAAGTTAATGGCATAATCGTAATAATATATGTTAAGTATATTTAATTTAATCTATGGTGATAGAATAAATTAAATAGCTTAATATTTATTATTTAATATTTTAGAAATATTAAATATAAATTAATAAATTAATATTATTACAATTATTATTATTTTAATTTCTAAAAGAGTTTAGGAATTAATTTAATATAAGTACTCTCATTTATTCCTAATTGGATTAGGAAGAAAAATTAGTTAAAGGAATTTAATTAATTATCCCTAATAAGATTTGGGAGCTTAATTAATTAAAAGAATTTAATTAATTAAAACCAAATTCCTTAATTGTTAAGGTGGGTTGCCCACATCTATTAATAAGAGGAGTCTTATTATGGGTGTAGGGGGTTGTTGACTTTGACAACTACGTAATAATTCCAATTTGTTGGAGAGTACCCTTTTCTATAGAGATAGAAAATTAGGGTTTGAGGCAAATAACCCTTCTTCTTGAATTTTCTTCTTCCTTGGTGGATCACCTCTAGAGGCCAAACATTTGGGTGGCTAACGTTGATCAAAGGAAGGAACCAAACCCGGTGGATTCAAGATTGAACGCGAAAGGATTTGGAGGTGAACTTGTACCTGAGGAAACTCGATCTTCAAGGGTATGATTTATTCTTTATCTTTTCGTTTAATTAATAATTATGCATAAAGGGTGATCCGGGTATATGGTTTGTAATTTTTTTTAAACTCTGATTTTACACGCTTCCGCATTATTTTTGCAATTTGATTGCTTTATTGAATATTACAAACCCAACACCATATGTTTGGCCTCTAGAGGTGATCCACCAAGGAAGAAGAAAATTCAAGAAGAAGGGGTACTTGCTCAAACACTAGTTTTTCCTATCTCTATAGAAAAAGGGCGTACTCTCCAACAAATTGGAATTATTACGTATTAGTAAAAGTCAACAAACCCCAACACCCATAATAAGACTCCTCTTATTTATAGATGTGGGCCACCCACCTTAACAATTATGGAATTGTGTTTTATTTAATTAATTAAATTCTTTTAATTAATTAAACTCCCTAATCTTATTAGGGATAATTAATTAAACTCCTTTAACTAATTTTCCCTCCTAATCCTATTAGGAATAAATGAGAGTACTTATATTAAATTAATTCCTAAACTCTTTTAGAAATTAAAATAATAATAATTGTAATAATATTAATAAGACTCCTCTTATTAATTTATATTTAATATTTCTAAAATATTAAATAATAAATATTAAGCTATTTAATTTATTCTATCACCATAGATTAAATTAAATACGCATAAAATACAAAACATTATTATTATAAATAGAACAACAATTGTTCTTAATTATAATACCAAAGATTTCATTGTCCAACAATAAAATAGAAATAATATTTTTAACAAGAACTGGAATACAATAATAACTTATTGACTTAATAGATTTGCCCGTAGGCATTGTTAAACTATAAGTTTCTATGGCTAATGTTGCAACATTTGCTTCATTTCCCACACATAGGATTACTTATATTTGTTTAGCTTTCTACTTCTGTTTGGTCCTTTCATAAATCTATATTTATGATAACCAAAGTTGGTATCCAATACCCAAGTAGAACCTTGACTTAAAGAAAATTTTATTTTAAATCATGAACAAATTTGTATTTATAACCGAAACTTCACTAAGCTTCTTTGGTTAGCCTCTGCAAGATACTTCTCGCAGTTTCTTTCCAGTGTCCAAGCTTATTGCGATGGAAGAAAACTCCTTTTTATCCGTGTCGCTTTTGTTCTTATTATCCTTTGTTTACGCCATTCTCTTTACCTTCTTTGAATCGTTCTTCTTTTGTAATATCCTTTGGCCCCTACCAAAGAAGACATGGTCTTTCTTGGTTGGAAAGTGATTCTCAACATTTTTCAACATGTTAAGCAAATCGTGAAAGGTCGATATCTAGCTTGTTCATATGAAAAATTCACAACAATTGTGAAAGGAGTCCGGGAGTGAGTGCAAGATCAAATCTTGGCTCAACTCTCCATCCATGACAAAACCAGTTGTCCTAATTGATCAATCAAATTGATTATGTTAAGAACTTTTTGTCTGTACTGTAGTGTCATCGGTCATTCTAGATCGGAAGAGCTCCTTAGATATCTGATATCTATCAGTCCTACTTTCCTCACCATCAACTACTTGATGTGCAGGAATATAGTAGAAGCATCCATAGTTTCATCTTGTGTTTGAGCTCGTTACTCATAGATGCGAGCATGATGCATTGAGCCAACTGTGCATCATCTTGCCACTTTCTAAAAGTAGCAATGTCTTCCTCAGAGGCATTGTTTGCATCCATTGCAGGGATAGGCGTATTAAGGACATAAGATAGCTTTTCAGCTATGAGAACTATTCTCAAATTCCTTAACCAATCCGTTTAATTCGGTCTGGTTAATTTAGCATCTAATATCATTTGCAGTGATAGTAATTTTAGACATTGTAAAATTCTGTAAATGAATTTGTAATTAACAACATTTTAACATACATTCTTTTATTAATTACCAAAATAAATTAGGTCTTATTTTAAATTGGTATCTCCCACTATTTTCTTCAAACTATATTACCTCACTTATATAGTTAAGAAAATCTAATTAAAGATTTGCTAGTGAGAATAAGGATCCCATTTCAAATGTATATAGCCTTGTGGTGACACAACAAACTATATATAAATAAATAGGTAGACAACTTTTGTCAATTACATCAACTATGCAACTCCTTTTGTTTTGCCTCTTAGATTATTTTGATCAAGTGGTGGCACATCCAATCAAAATTATCCAAGTTAAGTCCGACCTAGCACTCCATATATTCAAAAAAGAAAAATATCATCCTTGTGGTGACACAACAAAACAATATTGTTCAATTTTCTTTATAAGCATCAAATGTGATAAATTAACATCTTAAATACTTAATACTTGCCTTGTGGTGACACAACAAACTCATATTAAATATTTAATAATCTATTAATTTTATCATGTTAGAAGGCTGACGCTCGATATTCCAAATATCTTTGAACGCTTAGGACTTAATATAAAAATTGAGGGGTTTGTTATTAATTTGTCTCATCTTGTTTAGCTACATTATTACATATATATATATAAAATACGCGTCATATTAATGAACATGCGAAGCATGTTTGCATAATATATAATATATATAGTATAACATGCACATATAGAATACTATATTCTACCCGAATTGATTATGGACTTTTATTCTAGTTTGGTTCACTAGAGCCACCAAGTGAACCAAAAGGTCAAACTCCCCAAGGGTGCAAGAAATAATATTTAAATATAACTATTACATTTAAACTGGCTCCATTACAAACGGGTCTTCAAGCTCCTTGCTCCTTGATCTCCAATTTTCAAAATTAATTCTAACTATTCCTATTACAAAACTATTTAAAATAAATAGAAACCTTGATCGTACATCGAGGGGAAGTACATAGGAGGGAATAGAATTTACATTAAGAAAAATTAGAGAAGACGAGGTGCAGACCCATTTAATAAAACCCATACATTCATGCATCCAACTAAAATAAAATCTAATCATATTGGTCAATAGTCCATAATCAATCCCATTTATTATCATACACATCATCATATGCATCAATAAATAACATTCATCTTATGAATAATAAACATTTAATATATATATTGATATCATTTAATGGGCAAATTTAGTTAGTATAAAATCTATTTTGAATCAAAATAAACTCTTTTATTTTAATTCATATTTAAATCAAAATAAAACTATTTTATTTTAATTTATCCAATTTTGAATAAAATAAACTATTTTATTTTAATCAAAATCTTTAATCAAAATAAACTCCTTTATTTTAATTAATTATGGAATCCAATTCCATATATATATATATATATAAAATCTTTAATTAAAATAAACTCTTTTATTTTAATTAATTATGGAATCCAATTCCATGTAAAAAAATTTTTAATTAAAATAAACTCTTTTATTTTAATTAATTATGGAATCCAATTCCATGTTAAAAAAAAACTTTTATTAAAGGAAACACGGATATTCTTTCCTATTCACAAATAAACTCCTTTATTTTGAATAATATGAAATCTTATTCCATATTTAAATAAACTCTTTTATTTAAGAAAATTAGGATTCTCTTCCTATTCACAAATAAACTCTTTTATTTTGAATAATATAAAATCTTATTTCATATCTAAACAAACTCCTTTATTTAAGGAAAGATGGATTTACTTCCTATTCATAAATAAACTCCTTTATTTTAGGAAAAATAAAATCCAATTTCAACTCCAATCGAGTTATCATGGAATCCAATTCCAACTCTAATTAGTTAGCATGAAATTCTAATTTTAAAATTAAAATAAACCCTTTTATTTTAAGATTAAAATAAACCTTTTATTTTAAAATTAAAATAAACTTTTATTTTAAGATTAAAATAATTATATATATATAATATTCAATTTTAAAATTAAAATAAACTCTTTTATTTCAATATTAAAATAAACCTTTTATTTTAAGATTAAAATAAACTTTTTATTTTAATTATAAAATTATTGAAAATAATATATTATATATATATATATATATATATATATTATAAAATAAAATAATATATATATATATATATATATATATATATATATATATATATATATATATATATATCTAAAAACCTGCATTCTTCCTACTAAAATAAACAATTCACGTGGCCCATGATTTTTGAACAAAAAAAAAAAGTATCCTGCCTATTCCTTTCTGTTAATTTCCGTGCGGTGGAACTCCTGGCATGAATCATGCTGTTATTTTTTTTTATTTATTTATTTATTTTTTATTAAAACCTGTTAATATGTTATAACTATATCTATATATATAATGTTAACCGAAGCAACAGGCCACAAGCAAAACACGGGTACGGCATAATAAAATCAGTTCGCGAATAACTTTGCAATTTTTTTTTTTATTATAAATTTTATACAATAAAATTATGCCCAAAAAAATTATTCTAAACACATATCAATATACATATCAAATTAAAACAATTAATAATTTGCATAAAGGTTTGGCTCTGATGCCACTGTTAGGTTTGTAATATTCATGTGCGCAATCTAATTGCATAAAAATGCGGAAGCGTGTAAAAATCAGAGTTTAAAAATTTACAAACCATATACCCGGATCACCCTTTATGTATAATTATTAATTAAACGAAAAGAAAAAGAATAAAATTATACCCTTGAAGATCGAGCTTCCTCAGGTACAAGTTCACCTCCAAATCCTTTCGCGTTCAACTTGAATCTACCGGGGTTTTGTTCCTTCCTTTGATCGACGTTAGCCACCCATATGTTTGGCCTCTAGATGTGATCCACCAAGGAAGAAGAAAATTCAAGAAGAAGGGGTACTTGCTCAAACCCTAGTTTTTCCTATCTCTATAGAAAAAGGGCGTACTCTCCAACAAATTGGAATTATTACGTATTAGTAAAAGTCAACAAACCCCAACACCCATAATAAGACTCCTCTTATTTATAGATGTGGGCCACCCACCTTAACAATTAAGGAATTGGGTTTTATTTAATTAATTAAATTCTTTTAATTAATTAAGCTCCCTAATCTTATTAGGGATAATTAATTAAACTCCTTTAACTAATTTTCCCTCCTAATCCTATTAGGAATAAATGAGAGTACTTATATTAAATTAATTCCTAAACTCTTTTAGAAATTAAAATAATAATAATTGTAATAATATTAATAAGACTCTCTTATTAATTTATATTTAATATTTCTAAAATATTAAATAATAAATATTAAGCTATTTAATTTATTCTATCACCATAGATTAAATTAAATATACTTAACATATTATTACGATTATGCCATTAACTTCTTAAATAATTATTCTTCCTTTTATGGTGTGACCCTTAGGTTCTCCATATTAAACCGGTTGTGAATAAATCAATTAGAACAATTCTAATCTTATTTAAATAAATAAATTAAACAATTAATTTATTTAAATAAATAATATTTATTCTACAATAGGGATAAGCCTCCCTAGCGATCAACGACTTTCCGGATAATATGATTTCAACATTAATCATAAAAGAACCTTTGAGTAAATAGTTACCGTGACAATTCAATCCTTCCACCATACAATGTCCCAATTAAATATAAGACATGAAATTACTTGTCAAGTCTTATTTTATTTAATTATATGTATTTTATCCTTAAATGCACAACTCCAAATAATGCAAATTAGAAACTCCTTTCTAATTTCATTACTGCCAACCAAAGACTAGTGGGTTGTCATTTATCGAATCACATAGACATTTCTCTTCTTTTATTAGAAGTGGTAGATTCTTTATCGATCATACATTATCTCCATGTAAAACTTATTATACCCAAGCATACCCTTTAATATACCCTAAGGGTCTTAAGGAATAAGTCAAAGTATAACTCATCATACACAAGATACTATGATGATCTCAAGTCCAAGGATTACTTGTACTACTATCACTACAGAATTCCTATCGACAAAGCAAGTAAAACTCCATTAGGTATTCCTTAGCGAGCCAATGCTCAAAGAACTTATTCTCTAATAAGCACCTACATACTTGCTTTAGTGTCTCCACACAAATGATCATGAGATCAATCATCCTCATCCAATGAGCAAGCAACGTATGTACCAATCTATCCGGATTCACTAATCCCCAATTTAGTAATCCAACGATTGTGAACTATTTTAGTTTTAAGCTTTCTAAGAATTTAGATCTCATTAGAATGATCATCATCATTATTTTAAAAGCATTGCTTAAAACTATGGGTTTATCACATATTATAAAACAGCATCATGTAGATAATTAAAAGCCTTTAATAAATTTATACTTTTTATTAATAAATGAATAAGATTGTTACAAAGTATATGCTTTATCATCAAACATGATTGGCTTGTGTGCATATTACTTTCAACAAATCCCTCCGAGCCAGATGGTTTTGTTAGAACAGGTGCTGAAATGAGTCTCCTCTTGAGTTCTTGAAAACTCTTCCAACATTCCTCGCTCCAACCGAACTATGTATCTTTTCGAGTAAGCTGAGTTAATGGAGTAGCGATTCGAGAAAATCCTTCCACGAATCTCCGATAATAACCAGCTAATCCGAGAAAGCTATGTACTTCGGTCACTGATTTAGGTTTCTCCCAGCTTTGAATAGCTTCAATCTTTGCTGGGTCAACAGATATTCCATGACTTAATATCATGTGCCCAAGGAATGCAACTTCCTCAAGCCAGAACTCGTAATTCTTCAACTTGGCATATAGCTTGTTTTCACGAAGCTTTTGGAGTATCAGCCTCAAGTGTTGCTCATGATCTTCACGGCTTTTGGAATATATGAGGATGTCATCAATAAAGACGACCACAAAATGATCCAAATATTCCTTGAATACTCGGTTCATCATATCCATGAAGGTAGCAGGAGCAATAGTTAATCCAAAAGACATGACTAAGAATTCATAATGCCCGCATGCGGAGTTCTCAAAGGCGCTCTTTGGAATATCCTCGCTTTTAACCTTCACCGATGATATCCGGAATCGAAGATCGATCTTTGAAAAAAATTGTGCTCCTTGTAATCCGATCAAACAGTCATCAATACGTGGCAATGAGTACCTATTTTGATGGTGACATGATTCAACTCCGATAATCAATACAAAGTTGCATACTCCCATCTTTCTTTTTCACGAACAGAACAAAAGCACCCCAAGGAGACGTACTAGGACGAATGAAACCAATGTCTAACAATTCCTGCAATTGGGTCTTTAACTCCTGAAGTTCAATAGGAGCCATTCGATATGGGGCTTTGGAAATGGGTTTTGTCTGGGTTCAAGGTCGATACAAAATTCAACTTCACGCCTGGGGTAGGCCAGAAGTTCTTCAGTGAATACGTCCAGAAATTTATTAACAATAGAAATATCCTTCAAATCTGACGTATTTTTGTTTAAATCCGTGACATGAGCTAAGAAAGCTTGACATCAGTTTTTCAATTAACGAATAGCTTTATGGCTTGAGATGATCGTGATTGATTTTAATGGTTTGGTCGCTTGAATTCGCATAATAGGTTTATTAGGAATATGAAAGCTAACAACCTTACGAAAAAAATCAATTTTAGCATGATGAGTAGTTAACCAATCAATCCCTAGAATCACATCAAATGCAAGTATTTTTAAGGAGATAAGATCGACAGTAACGTATGATTCTGATTTTGAATCAAACAAGACTTATAAACAGTGGATGTAATGAAGGTTTCTCCTAATGGAGTTTCAACAGATAAGTCAAAGTCTAATTTCTCCAAAGTTAATTTTTAACGTTGAGCGCAAGTAAGAGAAATAAAAGAATGGGTAGAACCAGTATCAAATTAGGTATAGACTTCACTAGAGTTTATGATAAGCTTACCCGTGATAACCTCGTTCGGGTTCCTTGCTTTCTGGGAGGTCACAACAAACGCTCTCCCTTGCACTACCGGCTTTGACTTTTCTGGGACAGCCTTTGGCGCCTCCATCCTAGCTGAACTTGTCTTCGGTGAACGACAAAATTGAGTTAAGTGACCTTCCTTCCACAATTATAACATGCTTTGGGCCTAGATCGCTAGCTTTGGTGATGTGTCCCTCCCTCCACATTTGAAGCATATGATAGGAAGTCGCTTTTCTTTCCTTAACAACGGGTCTTTGGTCTTGACGCCTTTCCATCATTGTTGAATCTCCTTTTCTTGAAATGTCCATTTTTATTGTCTTGGCTATGATTACCACCGAAGTGGTTACCATTTCTGGCATGTTGATTCCCTCCACGCTTGTTGTCACCGTTTCGATGACAGTTACCACTTGTATTTTCATTCTGCCGACTGCTTTCTCTTGGTTGCGTTGACTCGTTATCGCGCTCCAATAACTGAGCCCTATTTACAACATCTGAATACAAACACAGTTTATGAGAAATAAGATATTGACGTATCTCCGGTTTCAAACCTCTTAAAAACATTCGCGTCATTCGTTCCTCATTATCGACCAAATGGGATGCAAACCGGATAACTCATAAATTTAGCCTCGTGATGCAACACGGTCATATTGTTTTGCTCCAACTTGATAAACTCCACCTCTTTCATGTGACGAATACTTTTGGGAAAGTACTTGTCGTTGAATAGCTCTTGGAACTTCTCCCAAGACATCTTGAGTGCGTCCGGCTGGGTACATTTTACAGATTCCCACCAGTAATCTGCCTCTTCACGCAACATGAAGGTGGCGAAGGGAACCTTTTGCTCCTCGGAGCATCCCAAGACATCAAATATCTTGGTGATCTACTTTATCCATGCTTCAGCCGGAAGTGGTTTTGGATCTCCAATAAACTCCGGTGGTCCCAGCTCCTTGAACTGTTTAGCGGTAACCGTCCGAGAGTTTCCAGTGTTTCCACCTACATTTTGGATAGGAGCCGCTCTCGCCTAATGTTGTATGAATTGCATAAAGCCTCTGAACATTCCATCGTTCATCATTCGGTCAATGTTGTTGTTTGCATGAGGATTGTCGCCTTCCTGATGCACATTATTCTGATTGTTGATCTGTGGAGACTCAACGGTCTCTTGTGCTCCATTGCTATTCTCAATATTCTCGGATGCCATTTTCAAATACTGCCACAAACAAGGATTAATTGACATGCAACATATTATCCATATACTCTGACCAACCAATTAAATACCAAATAAACTTAGGTATGTCATACTAGCGAAGGAATTTCCCGTCTCTCCCCTCATAGTTCTAGTCTCATATCTTAGCCAGGGATCATATCCCTAAGCTTTGATATCAACTGTGACGCCCCCAAAATAGGTATACATCACCTATTCTGAGTCGTCAAATACATGGTACAGAATACAAATACAACTTAATTATACAACCGTCCGTAAAGTACGACAAAACATAAGTCGTGAGTTTTAATACAAATATTGTCGCTCAGACAATATACAAACTCAAATTCAATATTATTACATTTATTTTCCACTATTTCACTGAATAGTGAGGACTACTAATGTTATCATCTGGTCCGTCACTCCGTTCCCCGACTAGTCCCTGCTACGTTCTCATTTCCTGAAGAGAACAATAAAAGTAAAAGGGTGAGCTCAACTAGCCCAGTAGGACATATTATGACTAAGATAATGCAGAATATATTATCGTTAGCCTTCAACAGTGTTAAACTGATACAATATAACAACCATCAAGTTTAATTGCAACGGAACAAGCAATCCATTAAAAGAGTCAAGTAGAGAATAAAATCTACTATCTTTTATAATTTAGAAGGTTTTTCATCACTTTTATCGCTGGGACTCAACTTAATAAATAATCCACATCATCGAATCACCCCTGCACTATGGCCAAGGATATTCTTTAGTATCATGACCACAATTATCCATGCACTACGGGCCAAGAATATTTGTGTATTCATTAATGGTCATGATCATGCCAACAATTGTCCATCAATGCACTACTACCAATGAGGACTTTTTCCACATCATTTGTAACATTACTACTCATGATTACAATCAATAATCCCTGGTCATAATCATACCATGTCCATCTATGCACTATAGGCCACAGATGACTTTCAACAAAATATAAACATGAGGATGATGACAATGATATAAGAATTCAATAAAACAAGTTCAAGAATTAATTTATCCAGGAACTAATAACGTCCAAATTGTCAACATGATACTGCTTTGTAGAGTAAAATTCAAGAATGCTCAGAAGGATATTTCCATAAAAAGATACTGGATGAAGCACAAATATCAAGGATATTCCACTAATTTCATGGAGTATAGAAGTCAAAACTTTAACCAACTGAGTATAATAAGGAATGGAATAGCAAAAGAAATCACCAGGCATTCGATATGTGACGCCCCCAAAATTAGGTATACGCCACCCATCTTGGGTCGCCACTTACATGGTACATAAATCCAAATACAACTTAATTATACAACTGTCGTGTACAATACGACAAAACATAGCCTGTGAGTTTGAATACAAATATTGTCTACTAGAGACTATACAAACTCAAAAGGAGTCCTCATTACAATTATTATCACACTATTTCACAGAATAGTGAGGACTACTAATGCAACATCTAGGATCATCACTCTGTTCCCCGACTAGTCCCAGCTACGTTCTCATTTCTTGAAGAGAACAGTGAAAGAAAGGGTGAGCTCAACTAGCCCAGTAAGAAATATTATGACTAAGATAATGCAAAATAATTTATCGTTAGCCTTTAACAGTGTTAAACTTATACAATATAACAACCATCAAGTTTAATTACAGCGGAACAAGCAATCCATTAAAAGAGTCAAGTAGAAAATAAAATCTACTATCTTTTATGATTTAAAAGGTTTTTCATGACTTTTATCACTGGGACTCAGCTTAATAAATAATCCACATCATTGAATCACCCTGCACTACGGCCAAGGATATTTTTTAGTATCACGACCACGAATTATCCATGCACTACGGCTTAAGATAATCATGTTTTCATCAACGGTCCTGATCATGCCATAAAACAATTCATCTTTGCACTATGGCCAAAGAAAATCTATAGCCATAATCATACCAAAAACTGTCCATCAATGCACTACCGGCCAATGAGGACTTTTTCCACATCATTTGTAACATTACGGTAATGATTACACCGAATAATCCGTGCTAACAAGGTATAGACTTCGTAAGAATTTATAATTAACTAACCCGTGCTAACTTCGTTCGGGTTACTATCTCCATGAGAAGTCAAAAAACGCTATTCCTGAAACCACCGACTTTGTTTTCTCTGTATCCACCTTTGGTGCCACCGTCCCAGCTGGACTTGATTTTGCTATAGGACAAAATCGAGCTATGTGACCGTCTTTTCCACAACTAAAACATACCTTGGAAGGCTTTGAACAGTTTGGCCTTACATGTCCCTCCTCTCCGCATCTGTAACATCTAACTGGTGGTCGTTCTCCTCCCCTAGAATTTGTTGCTGGTGCTGGTGCTGCTGCCGACGTTATCCCGTCATCATTAAATCTTCTCTTCATAGATTGGACATCTCTTTCCACAATATCAACGCGTCGTGCGGTTTTTACCCATGCATCACTCATTCTCACTCGTTTAGTTGTTTCTTCTTTTAGCTCAGATTCTAGCTTTATCATCTTATACTCTGCCAAAGAGTGCTTCTGTTCAAGCATCACATATCGGGTAACACAAGCTTGAATCGTTTCATCCTTTTACTCCACGACCGCCTGCCATTCTTCAACCTGCTCTTCTAACTCATGAATACGATTTTGCAATTCTACATTCTGATCATATAATACCTCTAATAAATTCTCCTCAGGTACCTCTTCTTCCTCTTCTTCCTCTCTCTCAGCTGTTACATCTGCGACTATCTCGGGTGCAACTATCAATTTTTCACTCACCACATGGATATCTCTAATTCCTTCTTTGCCTGACATCACATTATCCTGGTTGGTGATTAGAGGTGTCTCCACGATTTCATTCACTCCATTATTAACGTTCTCAGTTGCCAGTCTTAAATACTGCCATAAAACAAGGGTTAATTGACATGTAACATATTATCCCTATATTCTGACCGACCAATTAAATACCAAATAAACTTAGGTAGGTCATACTAGCGAAGGAATTCCACGTCTCTCCCCTCCTAGTTCTTGTCTCGCATCTCAGCCAGGGATCATATCCCTAAGCTTTGATACCAACTGTGACGCCCCCAAAATTAGGTATACGCCACCCATCTTGGGTCGCCACTTACATGGCACATAAATCAAAATACAACTTAATTATACAATTGTCGTGTACAATACGACAAAACATAGCCTGTGAGTTTGAATACAAATATTGTCTACTAGAGACTATACAAACTCAAAAGGAGTCCTCATTACAATTATTATCACACTATTTCACAGAATAGTGAGGAGTACTAATGCAACATCTAGGATCATCACTTTGTTCCCCGACTAGTCCCAGCTACGTTCTCATTTCCTGAAGAGAACAGTGAAAGAAAGGGTGAGCTCTACTAGCCCAGTAAGAAATATTATAACTAATATAATGCAGAATAATTTATCGTTAGCCTTCAACACGGTTAAACTGATACAATATAACAACCATCAAGTTTAACTGCAGTGGAACAAGCAATCCATTAAAAGAGTCAAGTAGAAAATGAAATCTACTATCTTTTATGATTTAAAAGGTTTTTCATGACTTTTATCGCTGGGACTCAGCTTAATAAATAATCCACATCATTTAATCACCCCTGCACTACGGCCAAGGATATTTTTTAGTATCACGACCACGAATTATCCATGCACTACGGCTTAAGATAATCATGTTTTCATCAACGCTCCTGATCATGCCATAAAACAATTCATCTTTGCACTACGGCCAAAGAGAATCCATAGCCATAATCATACCAAAAACTATCCATCAATGCACTACGGGCCAATGAGGACTTTTTCCACATCATTTGTAACATTACGGTAATGATTACACCGAATAATCCCTTGGTCATAATCATACCAAGCCCATCTATGCACTACACGCCATAGATGACTTTCAACAAAATATAAACATGAGGATGATGACAATGATATAAGAATTCAATAAAACAAGTTCAAGAATTAATTTATCTAGGAACTGATAACGTCCAAATTGTCAACATGATACTGCTTTGTAGAGTAAAATTCAAGAATGCTCAGAAGAATATTTCCATGAAAAAAATACTGGATGAAGTGCAAATATTAAGGATATTCCACAAATTTCATGGAGTATAGAAGTCAAAGTTTTAACCAACTGAGTATAATAAAGAATGGAATAACAAAAGAAATCACCATGCATGTGATAGACAGTACAGGCAGGTTATTCCAACAGAATAATAAGTAACGGAACCAGGTTATGCGAAATTCGCATCGACATAATGTTCCAACAGAATTATAAAGAATAGAATAACAACAGAAATCACCATGCATGCGGTACTTCGCATAGACAGGTTATTCCAACAGAATAATAAATAACGGAACAAAGTCCGACGTAAAACGCACAGACAGGATATTCCAACATAATAATAATAAAGATTTTAACCAGTCCCACAGTAACGCCGCATGACATGGATATTCCAATGAATAATAATAAAGATGGAATAATAGAAGAATGTCACCAAGTATAGGGTAGTCCATTATCTTTGGTTATTCCAACAGAATAGTAAAGACAGAATAATAGAAGAATTTCACCATGTATGCGGTACTTCGCATAAACATGTTATTCCAACAGAATAATAAGAATGGAATAACAGAAGAATTTCACCATGTATGTGTTACTTCGCATAAATAGGTTATTCCAACATAATAATAAAGAATGGAATAACAAAAGAATTTCACCAAGTATAGGGTATCCCGCATATACAGGTTATTCCAACAGAATAATAAAGAATGGAATAACAGAAATTCTCTTCATGAATAATAAAGAAACAATACCCCTTATGAGTACAACAAATAATATCTCCTACCTTTGAAAGAAGAGTACTCCGACTAGTAGGTCGAGGATATACTCGAAGAAAACTTGCACTACGCTCAAAGCTTTCTTAAACTCTAAAGAAATAAGCTCAAGATTATAGAAGAAGAACTCTCTCTATAGTTTCTCTCTCTAGAGTTTCAGTGAATTCGTAAGAAATAATGAAGGAATGAGCTTTTATTTATAGAAGAATGAAAGTGGCTCTTGGTCTTAACGAAGGGTCAAAATGACTCTTGGTAATATTGAAGAGACAACTACTATTTGCGAAGGGGCAAATAACTCTTGAAACACCAAAGGGGCAAATAACTCTTGAAAAACTGAAGGGATAAATAACTCTTGGAAAACTGAAGGGACAAGTTACTATTAAAACTTTAAATCAACGATCCATATTGATTTACTATTAGAAATTCAATCAACGGTCTGAAAAATTAGCACATCTCCTCATGGAATAATATTGTACCCAAAAATAATTTGGACCGAAAAGAAATATATTTTTTGGGTGAATAGTACCCCGTGAATAGTAATTCTAGAATAGTACCCTGTGAATAGTACCCCAACACAAAAAGTATCCCAAATACCCGAGGGAACAATACTAGAGTGAATAGTAATCGGGTGAATAGTAACCCGTGAATAGTAACTCGTGAATAGTACTCTGACACGAAAAATACCCCAAATACCCGAGTGAATATTATTCGGGTGAATAGTAATTTAGGTGAATAGTAACCTGTGAATAGTAACTCGTGAATAGTACTCCGACACAAAAAGTGTCCCGAATACTCGATTGAACAATACAAAGTGACTTCTCACATAAGCATCAATAATCAATACCGTGTGCTACTATGCAAGCAACGCCAGACATCGCTTTACTTTAACAACGGGTGTTTCAACAGAGTTAGCAGTAAAACTTCCGCCGTTATTTCCATAAAAAATAATTGTGTCGTTTTCTCGATCCGACAATAATTCCGTTAGGGGTCCACTAATGATTGTATCATTGTATTTGGATATTCCCCGACAAAAAAAGAATATTCCCCACCAATTGAATATTATATAACAACTTGCGTGCTTTTGCAAAAATTTATAAATACTACCCACAACTATAACATTATCTCAACTCCACACCATAATATTCAAAAAAATATTTCGAGAAAAATAAAATATTTATTCATAAAATCTGGGTCTCACACGATAGGTCAGACAAAGCAGTTATTCCAACAGAATAATAAATAACGGAATCAGGTCCGTAGAAACGCATTTTACGGGATATTCCAACAAAATAATAAAGACGGAATCAGTCCCACAGAAAATGCGCAGATGAGGATATTCCAATGTAATAATAAAGACGAAACCAGTCCGTGCAGAGAACGTACGAGACATATGATGTTCCAACAGAATGATAAATAATGGAACCAGGTCTGGCGTAAACACACAGACAGGATGTTCCAACAGAATGATAAAGAATGGAATAATAGAAGAATTTCACCAAGTATAGGGTAGCCCGCGTATACAGGTTATTCCAACGGAATAATAAAGAATGGAATAACAGAAGTTCTCTTCATGGATAAGAAAGAAATAATACTCCATACCTTAGAAAAACGGGAACAATCAATATCATCTTTAATCAACACGAACTTATTCATCATTAATATTATAACTCACAATATTTAACAACCAGGTCATTCCCAGGAAAGAGGGGGCTTTCCGATAAGGATTTCTCTTTATTGGCGCGCAATTAGGTGACCAAACCTCTCCTTGACAGAACTTCTAGGCATTGTTAATATTGCAAATAATAATATGAATAACTTTGTCGTCTCAATTATTGATTTAATAATATAAAATATTATGCAAAGGAAACTGTAACAATAATTGAATCAATAATATGAGAGATATGATGCAGCAATTACTGTAGCAATAATTGAGTATAACTGAGTGACTTCTCACATAAGCATCAATAATCAATACCGTGTGCTACTATGTAACCACACGTATAACTATACTTTTATTACCGGGTGTTTCAACGGTTAACGGTAAAACTTCCGCCGTTATTTTCATAAAGTATTTTTGTCATTTTCACAATCTGACAATAATTCCGTTGTGGGGTCCACCAATGATTATGCCGTTGTATGAATATTCCCTGCTAAAACGAATATTCCCTGACCAATCAAATATTATACAACAACTTGCGTACTTTGCAAAACTTGTAAATAATACCGACAACTATAACATTATATCAAATCCACACCATAATATTCAAAAATATATTTTGAGAAAATTTAATCTTTATTTAAAAAATTGGGGTCTTACAACAGCTAAGTACTGAAGAATGCAAGCAGGTGAAGAAGATAATGAAGGATGACGTGAAGACTAAGTATAACCTTGATAAAGAAGGTTTACTTCGTTTTGAAGGAAGAATTTGGATTCCAAATAATTCTGAGTTGAAAGAAGAGATTATGTGCGGGACCTATAGTTCGAGGTTCTCAATATCCTGGTAATACTAAGATGTATCAAGACCTTCGTCAGGACTTTTGGTGGCCGAACATGAAGAGGGAGATTGCAGAATATGTTAGTAAGTGCTTAACTTGTCAGAAAGTTATGGCTGAACACCAAAGACCGAGTGAACTGATACAACCACTGGAGATTCCGGAGTGGAAATGGGAGCATATCACCATGGACTTTGTGGTGGGACTTCCAACGACAAGAAAAGGATGCGATGCTATTTGGGTAATAGTGGAAATCGACTCATTTTCTACCAATAGGAGTTAGGTATAACTTAGAGCAGTTAGCTAAGCTTTATGTCAAAGAAATCATTTCTAGACATGGAGTACCTGTTTCGATTGTGTCCGATAGTGATCCAGGATTCACGTCGAACTTTGGAGGAGTTTGCAAGAGCAAATGGGAACACGGTTGAGATTGAGTATGGCGTATCATCCACAAACTGATGGGAAAAATGAACGAACAACTCAAACGCTAGAAGATATGTTAAGATCTTGCATTATGGATTTCAAGGGGAGTTGGGATGAACATCTACCGTTGGTAGAATTCGCTTACAAAAATAGTTTTCACGCTAGTATAGGCATGCCGCCTTACGAAGCGTTGTATGGGAGGAAGTGTAGAGCACCACTTTATTAGGATGAAGTAGGTGAACGTCGAATGTTGGGACCTGAGATGGTACAACAAACGACAGACATGGTAAAGCTGATAAGAGCTCGATTAGTAGTGGCTCAAGATAGACAACGGAAGTATGCAGATCCTCATCGAGAGAAGAGGGAGTTTGAAGTAGGGTCTTATGTCTTTCTAAAAGTATCACCTTGGAAAGGGAAGATACGTTTTGGGAAGAAAGGGAAGTTAAGTCCAAGGTTTATAGGACCTTTTAAGATTTTAAGAAGGATAGGAGAGGTAGCTTATGAAGTAGCCTTACCTCCAGAAATGGAAAGAATACACAATGTGTTTCATGTGTCTGTGTTGAGTCCTTATAAACCAAACTATAAGCATGTAATAGAGTATGAGTCTATTCAAGTAGAAAAAGACTTAACGTATGAAGAACTTCTGATTCAGATTATTGATAGGAAGGAACAAGTCTTGAGAAATAAAGTAATATCTTCAGTAAAGGTAATTTGGAGTAACCACGATGCTGAAGAAGCAACGTGGGAGCTCGAAAGTAAAATGAAAGAAAAGTTTCCTCATTTGTTTATATAAGAGTAGCAAGATTCTGGGGACAGAATCCTTATAAGGAGGGAAGAATGTAACGCCCGAGAATTTCGAATTTTCAATGAATAAAATTTTTATTTGATTATGTGGATTAAATGAATTTAATTGAGTTATTATGTGAGTAAGATGTTTGAAGGTCGTTCTATGACCTAGAATGTGTGGATGTGGTTAGTATTCTGGCTTTGTGCTAGAATTAATTGTTGTGAATTATCAAGACGAGAATGAAGGTTTTTGAGATTGTTTACGTAAAAACACTATTCATCCGATGACGTTCGGAGCTAGGGTTTGAAATTCTGAGAAACGCGTAGTGTACTAATATAACTTCAGTACTTTACTTATTTTGTTTCACTAAGCCTTAAAATTTGTGAATATATTATTGTTATTGATATATGATTTTTGTAATTATTAAAAATGAGACTATCATGCAACAATTTTTAGTAAGAAAACCTCGAAAAATATTATTGTAAATAATATTTGAGGATTATTTAGTTTTATGATTCATTTTATTAAAAAAAAATTGAATTTTTTTTTCGAATTTGACCCCACTGAACTTTCAGGCTGGATCCACCCCTAGTCGTATAATACGATTATTGTATGAGTATTATACGTAGAGAATACGATTTGTATTCTAGAGTTAAATTAAGACTTAATGGGTAATTCATTTGGTTGTATTAGGTCTAGCCAATCAATTGAATGAAAAAGCCCAATGAATTAAGAGTGCAAGCCCAAGTTAAGGCCCAATGTTAATTAATGTCAAGCCCAATCCAAAAAGGTAAACCGTGGATCGAACCGGTGGGTCAAGGGATGGGTAAAACCCATGGGATGACCCATGGGCATGGTGGGCCAGCCACTTGATGGCCAAGCAAAGTGTCACTTGGTCACCAAGTATTTTGCTTGGTGACAAAGTTGTAAATAACTAAGGAGGTGCTAAATTGGACCATTTTGTCCCCATTATATTTTCTATAAATACAAGGCTTAGGTTGAGTTTTTGGTTGTTTTAAAAAGCTTGTTCAATCTATATTGAGAGAGAGAAAGAGCTAGAATCATATAATCCTTCTACTTCCAAGAAAACCAATAGACGTTTATCAAGAACGTTAACTACTTCAAAGGTAAATTCCTATAAACCGTAATCTTCATCCTTTTCGATTTCTATCTCATAGAAGAATCATAGATGAATGGAGAGTGTTTATTGACAAGATATAAGAATGCCTATTAATGACCAAATCATGGATAGGTCATGAGCAAATAGAAATCGTAAGTGTTTACGCGAGTTAAAACCATAAAAAGTCTTGAACGTGAACTTAGTTTGGAATGAACGTTAAAGAATCGTAATAGCTAAGGAATGTGTCTATTGCTTGGTTAGGATGTAGATATGAAATCCATGGAGTATTCCATGTGATTTGGCTTAGAGAACATTAATAACGAAGTTATGACGGATTTTGCGGAAATAGACGTTAAACGTCGAAAACGTATAAAGTCCAGATTAAAGGTCAAAAGTTATCGTGTGACTTGAAAACATCGATTTCCAATGTCAACACATGAGATAAGGTAATTAAGAGTCGTTGGCGAAAGAATCTTCGCATTCCGACTTATAACGAAGAAAACGAGTATTGAACGGACGAAAACGTTAAACGAATGCTTAAAAATGAACTTAAAGGTGAATTCCGAGTTAACGAATTCAAAAATGTGAAATTCTTATATGAACACGTAAAGGATGTAATTTGTGACTTGTAGGAATTCGAATGGGTCAATTCGGATGTAAAACGAACAAATTATGAAGTCGGGAGTTTCGTTAAGAAACCAAATCTGTTTTGGCCAACTGGTGCACAGACTCAGTATGCCAGCTGCAAACAAAACCAAAGTAAAATGGTGGTGGCGCCAGAGTGCGGACTCGGCGAAAGTACCCTACTAACTTTCATGTAGCATGGCCACTAAAACACAAGGATCTGCAAATATTGGCCGGCGATGGGGAAAAAAAGTTGACCAAGTTAGGTTTAGTTCCATTTTGAATGTTGAGCTAAAGTAAGATGTTAAAGGTACTTAAAGTACATAATGAGACTTACTTTAAAACACTTATTAGATGTTAATGTAAGAAGAAAGGGTAAGGTTTAATGGAAATTAAACGAAGAACACAAATACATAATGAGTGAACCGTGAACGACGTTCAACGTTGGTAATTAACCATTTATGATTGAATGTCAGTTAAGAATGTAAGAACGTTAATGAAACATAACGAAGTATAAAGAGTTGAATCGACTTTAATAATGAAGTTAATTCAAATAAACCATAGAAGAGAAAGAAGTTGGTTAAAACCGTAAAGTTAGTTTGTTTAATAACTAATTATAGTGTGATATGTGAATGTATCATGTAGATCCTGTAAAGACTGAGAATAGTTGAATTGTAAATTCGAAGACGCTTGAAGGCAAGTCTTTCTTAACGCTTGTCTGACCTTCGTGTTAGTCAAGTTTTTACGTGATGCATGATATACAATGCATGAATGGTAAATAGAAAAGAGTCGATACCTGTTTTATTCGGGCTAGACAAGTATTGAAGAGTTGATTGATTTCTTTACAAATCTGTTGATATAGAACTGTTAACGCTATAATATGTCAAGTATTTGGTACGGATGAGAAGGTAAGTTTGTCTATGTACCAACAAAAGTATTTTCATCGATTATTAGATGGGCACGCAAGGTTGCCAAATGTTTAACGTAAATACGTTTAGCGTAAGAGTGTTGATCAACATAGAGTACAATAGGCTGATAACCTAGAAGTGCTTGTAAGTAAAGACGGGTGGATGGCCTTAGTGCCAGATATCCTTTTCAAGTATGAAAACGAAAAGAGTATGTTCATGGTCTATTGACCAGTTCATTATTCCTAAGCTATTATATATACTTGGGAATTGTTGTATGAGAAGTATTAGTTAAGTATTTAACAATGCTTCGTAGATAATTGTTCAGATATGGAAATTTAGCATGTAATTGTTGATGTGATATTCATATGATTCTGTGTTAAGACTTGCTGAGCTAGTTATGCTCATTCTTTCTTGAACCATATGTTTGTAGCTAAAGCCGAACGAACCGAGAGTTCTATGAGAGATAAAGGCAAGGCTAAGATGGACAATTAATCATCCTGTAATAGACTAGTATATTTGTATGTAATATACTTATGAAGAACAACAAATGTATTCGATTATGAACCTGGGAAAGGATTTATTACAAATGTAATATAAAGATAGTAATTACACTCATTTTGTTGTTATCTCAATGGAATGATTGTATGGATTGTAGTATCGTGGAGCACCATCTGTCGGGTTGGAAGATACCCAGATTTGGGGGCGCCAAAACCCTAATCTGGGAACTTAAAGGATAATTATAATGCCCAAGTGCTATTAATTATAATATTAATTAGGGTAAAGCTTAATTATTTACCAAACCCTAATTTCAATTTTTTATACCCTAATTTATGGATTTGAAACCCTAATTTATAAATAGGAAAAACCTAATTGTTAATTTAATACTCTTAAAGTTAATTAAGAAATATTAATCCTAATTTTCAAGTTATAGTAATTAGAAAACCCTAATCTAATTAGGAAATCTAATTTCTAATTTAGGAAAATTATTTTTCTATTAGAAGCACTAATTTTTGGGTTATAAACACTAATGACCATTTTGACCCTAATTGCTTAATTAGCAATTTTTATTAGGAAATACTAATCCTAATTAGCAAGATTTAAATTATGATTAAGAAATTTTAATATAATTAGAAAATTATAATTATAATTTAGAAATATAAATTTTCTATTTTTGAAAACCAAATTTGGAAATTCTAATATTATTTATCAAACCCTAAACCCTAAAGGGTTTAAACCCTAAACCTTAACCCAAGCCCTAAACCCTAAGGGTTTGGCCATTTACTAGAATGCCATTAAAATTAATTGCTAAATGACTAAGTTGCCCTTATTGCATAATTGAAGGTAGCTTGTAGATCTAGCCCTATTATTGGTTGTTCACCAACCCTAAGCCATAGCATATGACTAATATCACATTATATCAGCCATTTAGTCTATCCAAATTCATTGCATCAAATAAATATTAAGGATTGAGTGAGAGAAAGCTCACTTTAGTTTTTTAAAAATATCCAAGAACATTATCTCTCTTGATTTTCGGATTTGAGAGTGAAAGGGTGTGATAATATAAGATAATATCATATCTTAGTTCTCACGGATCAGGATCTATGACCAGAATCAGAAATCGAAGCTCAAAAGGTATAAGAACCTTAATTATTAAAATCTTATGATTTGATGATAAAAGTTGTAATTGATTGGTTAAAGATTTAGCGATCTGGGTTGTTAAATCCCAGATTCATTACATCAAAATACTCGAATTTGATCATTTTTGAAATCTAGGAAAAGTTGGAAATATGGCCTGACAAGTTAATGTCAGGGCCTGTAAATCCTTCTCTATTTTTGATATTTGTTGTTTTATGTTTTGAATCTATTCTTTGTCATGTGGAATATAATCTAAAACAAGAAACATGACCAGATCATGAATGTGTTGAGAGATATGAGTGGTCAAAGTCACCGAATGAACCCACAAAATCAAATCTGGGTAGCCTGAAATTTCGATAACGTCGACAAGAATTTCAAGGCCTCGGATCTTGCTTCTGACAAGTGACTGGGCCATGTTTGTGTACTTCACTTGTAGTCTAGTATAAGGACTACAATATCAAACTTTTATATCACCCATATCGTACATAGAATAAAAGTTATGCAGGGTCAAAGTAGCCTTGACCACCAGTTTTGTCAAAATCTGGAAAAACCCCAAAAACTTCATATGAGATTTTTCTGACATAGTTTAACTGACCTAGATCCTACTATTTTGATGATGTTTGTAAGACCCCAACTTTTATGAATAAAAGATGAATTTTCTATAAATATTATAGAATGAATTTGATATAATGTTATAGTTGTGGGTAATATTTATAAATTTTGCAAAGTACGCAAGTTGTTCTATAATATTCGATTGGTCGGGGAATATTCATTTTAACAGGGAATATTCGTACAACGGCACAATCATTGGTGGACCCCACAACGGAATTATTTTCGGATTGAGAAAACAACAAAAATACTTTATGAAATAATGGTGGAAGTTTTCTGAGTTAATCTGTTGAACACCCGTGTTAAAAGTACAAGAATGTCTGGCGTAGTTACAAGAGAAGTACTTACCGCTTTGATTATTGATGCTTACGTGAGAAGTCACTCCGGTTTTGTTTAATTATTGTCACAATATTTGTTGTAAAGTTTGGCGTATTATTTGGACCCCCACTTTCTCATTTTTCAAAATCGCCGTGAAAAAAAAAAGTAATATCAATTTTTCAGATATATATATATCTGCGGTATGTGATTATATATATATATATATATATATATATATATATATTAGTGACTTGTGGTGGAGTGTGTGAATATATATATATATATATATATATATATATATATATATATATATATATATATATATATAATCTAGTGTTTGTGTGTGTTGCGTGTGTGTAAAAGGAAAAGGTAATTGAAAGAAAATTGGTGGTGGTAATGTACTGATATTATATATATATATATATATATATATATATATATATATATATATATATATATGCCATGACTTTTGGTTTGTAATGACTTTTAGTGTAATGAACTTTTGGTGTAATGAATTGTTAAGGGTTGGGGGAATTGTCGTACAAGGCATGACAAGTTTTTCTCTATATATTATATAAATTTTGTTTTGTTATATAATTATAAATAGAATATATTATATTTTATTTAAAAAATTTTGCTTTAAATATGGACCGTCCGATTAAAAGTAAATCAATCGTGACCGTTCATGAGTTAGTTACTATGCAGTCCATTCTTCTATAAATAAAAGTTCATTCCTTCATTATTTCTTACGAATTCACTGAAACTCTAGAGAGAGAAATTATAGAGAGAAAGAAGAAAAGTATTCTGCTACTTCACTACTCTTATATTCAGTTTCTTTTACGGTAAGGGGTATTATTTCTTTTGTATTCATGAAGAGAACTTCTGTTATGTAATTCTTTATTATTCTGTTGGAATATCTTGTCTGTGCCTTTTACACCGGACCTAATTTCGTCTTTATTATTCTGTTGGAATATCATGTCGATGCGTTTTACGGGACTGATTCCGCCTTTTTATTATTACTCGTTAGAATATCCTCGTGCATGCGTTTTTTAGGACCGATTCCGCTTTATTATTCTCATTGAATATCCTCGTCATGCAAGGCGTTTTACTACCGGACTTGGTTCCGTTAATTATTATTCTGTTGGAATAACCTGCCTGTGCGGTCTATCGCATGCATGGTGATTTATTTTGTTATTCCATTCCTTATTATACTCAGTTGGTTAAAGTTTTGACTTCTATACTCCATGAAATTTGGGGAATAACCTTGATATTTGCGCTTCATCCAGTATCTTTTCATGAAAATATTCTTTTGAGCATTCTTGAATTTTACCCTACAAAGCAGTATCATGTTGACAATTTGGACGTTATTGGTTCCTGAATAAATTAATTCTTGAACTTGTTTTATTGAATTCTTATATCATTGTCATCATCCTCATGTTTATATTTTGCTGAAAGTCATCTGTGGCCTATAGTGCATAGATGGACTTGGTATGATTATGACCAGAGATTATTCGGTGTAATCATAACCGTAATGTTATAAATGATGTGGAAAAAGTTCTCATTGGCCCGTAGTGCATTGATGGACAGTTGTTGGCATGATCATGACCATTAATGAATACACGAATGTCCTTGGCCCGTAGTGCATGGATAATTTATGGTCGTGATACTAAAGAATATCCTTGGCCGTAGTGTAGGGGTGATTCGATGATGTGGATTATTTATTAAGCTGAGTCTCAGCGATAACAGTGATGAAAAACCTTTTAAATCATAAAAGATAGTAGATTTTATTTTCTACTTGACTCTTTTAATGGATTGCTTGTTCCGCTGTAGTTAAACTTGATGGTTGTTATATTGTATCAGTTTAACACTATTGAAGACTAAGGATAATTTATTCTGCTTTATCTTAGTCATTATATCTCTTACTGGGCTAGTTGAGCTCACCCTTTCTTTCACTGTTCTCTTCAGGAAATGAGAATATAGCTGGGACGAGTCGGGAAACGGAGTGATGAACTAGATGATAGTATTAGTAGTCCTCACTATTCTGTTAAATAGTGTGACAATAAATGTAATGAGGACTTATTCTTAGAGTGGATATTGTCTAGAAGACGATATTTGTATTAAAACGCACAGCTCTCTTGTTGTATATTAAATATTGTATTTGTATTCTATACCATGTATTGGGCGACTCAGAATAAGTGATGTATACCTATTTTGGGGGCGTCACAGTTGGTATCAAAGCTTAGGGATATGATCCCTGGCTAAGATGTGAGAATAGAACTAGAAGGGAAGAGACGGGGAATTCCTTCGCTAGTATGACCTACCTAAGTTTTTTTTGGTATTTAATTGGTCGGTCAGAATATAGGGATAATATGACTTTTGTTTTGTGAAAATATCTAAAAATGACATCCGAGAATGTTGAGAATAGCAATGGAGCACAGGTGACCGTTGATTCTGAAAGTAGTATGCACACAAGCCAATCATGTTTGATGATAAAGCATATACTTTGTAACAATCTTATTCATTTATTAATAAAAAATATTTATTTTTTAAAGGCTTTTAATTATCTACATGATGCTGTTTTATAATATGTGATAAACCCATAGTTTTAAGCAATGCTTTTAGAATAATGATGATGATCATTCTAATGAGATCTAAATTCTTTGAAAGCTTAAAACTAAAATAGTTCCCAATCGTTGGATTACTAAATTGGGGATTAGTGAATCCGGATAGATTGGTACATACGTTGCTTGCTCATTGGATGAGGATGATTGATCTCATGATCATTTGTGTGGAGACACTAAAGCAAATATGTAGGTGCTTATTAGAGAATAAGTTCACTGAACGTGGCTCGCTAAGGAATACCTAATGGAGTTTTATTTGCCTGTCAATAGGAATTCCTGTAGTGATAGTAGTACAAGTAATCCTTAGACTTGAGATCATCATAGTATCTTGTGTATGATGAGTTATACTTTGACTTATTCCTTAAGACCCTTAGGGTATATCAAAGGGTATGCTTGGGTATAATAAGTTGTACATGGAGATAATGTATGATCAATAAAGAATCTACCACTTCTAATAAAAGAAGAGAAATGTCCTATGTGATTCGATAAATGACAACCCAAAGAGTCCTTGGCGAAAGCGTAATGAAATTAGAAAGGAGTTTCTAATTTGCATTATTTGAGTTGTGCATTTAAGGATCAAAATACATATAATTAAATAAAATAAGACTTGTGATGATTCCATTCCACGTCTTATATTTAATTGGGACATTGTATGGTGGAAGGATTGAATTGTTTACTAGAACTATTTACTCAAAGGTTCTTTTATGATTAATGTTGAAATCTATATTATCCGGAAAGTCGTTGATCATTAGGGAGGCTTATCCTTATTGTAGAATAAATATTATTTAAATAAATTAATTGTTTAATTTATTTATTTAAATAAGATTAGAATTGTTCTAATTGATTTATTCACAACCTATTTAATATGGAGAACCTAAAGGGTCACACCATAAAAGGAAGAATAATTATTTAAGAAGTTAATGGCATAATCGTAATAATATATTATGTATATTTAATTTAATCTATGGTGATAGAATAAATTAAATAACTTAATATTTATTATTTAATATTTTAGAAATATTAAATATAAATTAATAAGAGGAGTCTTATTAATATTATTACAATTATTATTATTTTAATTTCTAAAAGAGTTTAGGAATTAATTTAATATAAGTACTCTCATTTATTCCTAATAAGATTAGGAGGTTAAATTAATTAAAGAAGTTTAATTAATTATCCCTAATAAGATTAGGGAGCTTAATTAATTAAAAGAATTTAATTAATTAAATAAAACCCAATTCCTTAATTGTTAAGATGGGTTGCCCACATCTATAAATAAGAGGAGTCTTATTATGGATGGGATGGGTTGTTGACTTTTACAACGTAATAATTCTAATTTGTTGGAAGAGTACCCTTTTCTATAGAGATAGAAAACTAGGGTTTGAGCCAAATACCCTTCTTCTTGAATTTTCTTCTTCCTTGGTGGATCACCTCTAGAGGCCAAACATATGGGTGGCTAACGTTGATCAAAGGAAGGAACCAAACCCAGTGGATTCAAGTTGAACGCGAAAAAGGATTGGAGGTGAACTTGTACCTGAGGAAGCTCGGATCTTCAAGGGTATGTTTGTTCTTCATATTTTTCGTTTAATTAATAATTGTGCATAAAGGATGATCCGGGTATATGGTTTGTAAAATTTTTAAACTCTGATTTTTACACGCTTCCGCTAATTTTATGCAATTTGATTGCGTTATGAATATTACAAACCTAACAGTGGCATCAGAGCCAAACCTTTATGCGAATTATTAATTGTTTTAATTTGATATGTATATTGATATGTGTTTTGAACAATTTAATTGGGCATAATTTTTATTGTATAAAATTTAAAATAAAAAAAAAACCGAATTCAATATGCACGGAAATCAAGGTCGCATTTGATTTAAGCAGAAACAAGTTAATTTTTTTTTGGCGCAAAGACGCAAATCAAGGCAATGCAATTTTGGAAAACCAACAAAAAAAAAAAAGGAACTTCAATTAATTAAAAGTTAGTTAACTGACCCGAAAAAAAATAAAGGAAGTCAGGATATAAAAAGTATGAGGCAACTCACGGTTTTATATAATATATTATAATATTTGGTTATTATATTATATATATAATAGTTATATATATATATATATATATATATACTATATATATATTCTTAATTATTTTATAATTAAAATAAAAGAGTTTATTTTAATTTTAAAATTGAATATTATATATATATATATAATTATTTTAATCTTAAAATAAAAGTTTATTTTAATTTTAAAATAAAAGGTTTATTTTAATCTTAAAATAAAAAGATTTATTTTAATTTTAAAATTAGAATTTCATGCTAACTAATTAGAGTTGGAATTGGATTCCATGATAACTAATTGGAGTTGAAATTGGATTTCATTTTTCCTAAAATAAAGGAGTTTATTTATGAATAGAAAGTAAATCCATCTTTCCTTAAATAAAGGAGTTTGTTTAGATATGAAATAAGATTTCATATTATTCAAAATAAAAGAGTTTATTTGTGAATAGGAAAGAGAATCCTAATTTCCTTAAATAAAGGAGTTTATTTAAATATGAAATAAGATTTCATATTATTCAAAATAAAGGAGTTTATTTGTGAATAGGAAAGATAATCCGTGTTTCCTTTAATATATATTTTTTATGGAATTGGATTCCATAATTAATTAAAATAAAAGAGTTTATTTTAATTAAAGATTTTTTTTACATGGAATTGGATTCCATAATTAATTAAAATAAAGGAGTTTATTTTGATTAAAATTTTGATTAAAATAAAATAGTTTATTTTATTCAAAATTGGATAAATTAAAATAAAATAGTTTTATTTTGATTTAAATTTGGATTAAAATAAAGGAGTTTATTTTGATTCAAAATTAGATTTTATACTAACTAAATTTGCCCATTAAATGATATCAATATATATATTAAATGTTTATTATTCATGAGATGAATGTTATTTATTGATGCATATGGTGATGTGTATGATAATAAATGGGATTGATTATGGACTATTGACCAATGCGATTGGATTTTATTTTAGTTGGATGCATGAATGTATGGGTTTTATTAAATGGGGTCTCTGCAGTACCTCCTTTCTCTAATTTTTCTTAATGTAAATTCTATCTCCTCCTATGTACTTCCCTCGATTGGCGATCAAGGTTTCTATTTATTTCAAATAGTTTTGTAATAGGAATAGTTAGAATTAATTTTGAAAAATTGGAGATCAAGGAACAAGGAGCGCTGACGTGAAGACCCGCTTTGTAATAGAGCCCTAGGTTTAAATGTGTAATAGTTATATTTAAATATTATTTCTTGCACCCCTAGGGTTTGACCTTTTGGTTCACTTGGTGGCTCTAGTGAACCAAACTAGAATAAAAGTCCATAATCAATCCGGTAGAATATAGTATTCTATATGTGCATGCTTATACTATATATATTATATATTATAAAACATGCTTCGCATGTTAATTAATATGTCGCGTATTTTATATATATATGCATGCAATGCTACGCTAAACAAGATGAGACAAATTAATAACAAACCCCTCAATTTTTATATTAAGTCCTAAGCGTTCAAAGATATTTGGAATATCAAACGTCAGCTTTCTAGCATGATAAAATTAATAGAGTATTAAATATTTAATATGAGTTTGTTGTGTCACCACAAGGCAAGTATTAAGTATTTAAGATGTTAATTTATCACATTTGATGCTTATAAAGAAAATTGAACAATATTGTTTTGTTGTGTCACCACAAGGATGATATTTTTCTTTTTTGAATATATGGAGTGCTAGGTCGGACTTAACTTGGATAATTTTGATTCGGATGTGCCACCACTTGATCAAAATAATCTAAGAGGCAAAATACAAGGAGTTGCATAGTTGATGTAATTGACAAAAGTTGTCTACCTATTTATTTATATATAGTTTGTTGTGTCACCACAAGGCTATATACATTTGAAATGGGATCCTTATTCTCACTAGCAAATCTTTAATTAGATTTTGCCGAACTATATAAGTGAGGGTAATATAGTTTGAAGAAAATAGTGGGAGATACCAAATTAAAACAAGACCTAAATTATTTTGGTAATTAATAAAAGAATGTATGTTAAAAATGTTGTTAATTACAAATTCATTTACAGAATTTTACAATGTCTAAAATTACTATCACTGCGAAGCATATTAGATGCTAAATTAACCGAACAAATTAAACGGATTGGTTAAGGAATTTGAGAATAGTTCTCATAGCGTAAAAAGCTATCTTATGTCCTTAATACGCCTATCCTCGCAATGGTTGCGCATAATGCCTCGAGGAAGAGATTGCTACTTTTAGAAAGTGGCAAGATGATGCACATTTGGCTCAATGCATCATGCTCGCATCCATGAGTAACGAGCTTGTCGTCACAAGATGAAACTATGGATGCTCCTACTATATTCCTCGCACATCAAGTAGTTGATGGCGAGAGAAAGTAGGACCGATAGATATCGAGATATCTAAGGAGCTCTTCCGATCTAGAATGGCCAATGGCACTATAAGTGCGATAAAAGTTCTTAACATAATCAATTTGATTGATCAATTAGGACAACTGGTTTTGTCATGGATGGAGAGTTGAGCCAAGATTTGATCTTGCACTCACTCCGGACTCTCTTTTCACAATTGTTGTGAATTTTTCATATGAACAAGCTAGATATCGACTTTCATTGATTTGCTTAACATGTTGAAAAATGTTAAGAGTCACTTTCCAACCAAGAAAGATCAAGTCTTCTTTGGTAGGGGCCAAAGGATCTTCCGAAATAAAGAACGATTCAAAGAAGGTAAATAGAAAGGCATAAACAAAGGATAATAAGAACAAAATCGATATGGATAGCAAAGGAGTTTGCTTCCACCGCAATAAGCCCGACACCGGAAAGAAAGCTGCGAAGCATCTTGCAGAGGCTAATCAAAGAAGCTTAGTGAAGTTTCTATTACAATACGCTTTTTGTTCATGATTGAAATAAATTTTTCTTTAAGTCAAGGTTCTACTTGGGTATTGGATACCGACTTTGGTTATCATAAATATAGATTTATGAAGGGACCAAGCAGAAGTAGAAAGTTAAACAAAGATAAGTAATCCTATGTGTGGAAAATGAAGCAAAGGTTGCTGCATTAGCTATAGAAACTTATAGTTTATCACTGCCTACGGGCAAATCTATTAAGTCAATAAGTTGTTATTGTATTCCAATTCTTGTTAGAAACATTATTTCCATTTTATTGTTGGACAATAAAATTTTTGGTATTATAATAAAGAACAATTGTTGTTCTATTTATAATAATAATATTTTGTATAGAACCGGAATATTACTTAATAAATTTTGTATACTTGACTTACATGAAAATAATTTTGCATATTGAACAAATTAGTATAAGAAAATGAGATGATCATTCAAAGAGTTGAATGTATGTATTTGTTGAAATACAAGTGTGAATTATTTGAAAGGTTCAAAGAATTCAGAAATGAAACAAATTGACAAAGTATTAAGATTCTTTGATTAGATCAAGGGATAAATACTTGTGCAATAAGTTTCTAGATCATCTCAAATAGTTTTCTCATAATGGACACATCCTGATATGCAATAATTGATTGATGTATCTGAATGAAAAATCATACCTTGTTGGACATGGTGCGGTCCATAATGATTTTACTGACATTCCAGTATCCTTCAGGGATAATGTCCTAGAAATAGATGCATATCTACGAAAATGGTAACCTCAAAATCCGGCCCTAAGACTCCATAAAAGTTATGGACAGGGAGGATTCCTAATCTTAAGTATGTTAAGATAAGGGGTTCCAACTTATGTGAAAAAGGTTTCAAAAGGATAAGCTTGGGACAAGATTTGACAAGTGTCGATTTGTGGGACATCCTAAAGTAAGTTTAGGGTATATGTTCTATAATTCTACTTAGCAAAAGGTGTTTGTTACGAAACGCGTTGCCTTCTAAGATAAAGGTGTTTATCATTAAAAAAAAAGGGGGCTAGTGGGAGGATAATATATCTTGAAAAGTTCAAGAACCACAAAACACTATAAGTCAAATAAGAGGAACCTGTAGATAGACCTATTGTACCACAAATCCGAATCGTAAGTCCGAATAGTACCAAGATACCTAGGAGGTATCGATTCATCATGGATGATGATGATGAGGTACACATCATAGAAGATGATGATCCGAGTTACATTCGATGAGGTAAGACTTCTAGTGTGTAAAAGGGGACAAGATGGGAGCGTCGTGACATTCCTAATATTATATGTTGATATACTACGGATAAGGAATGACATACTAATGCTACAATCAGTAATGATAAAGTTGTCTAAACATTCCTCCATGAATGGTTTGGGAAAGTATCTTAATTGGGGATAAAATCTATATAGATAGATTCAAGAGGATGCTCGACTTAACCCAAGGAATGTATATTCATTTGATGCTAAAGTCGTTTAGCATGGCAAGCTCCAAGAGATGTTTCATATTGATGAGCCATGGAGTGTATCTCTCTTAATAGTCCCCACAGACTCGTGAAAAGAGAGGTCGCATGAGTGACTATCATGTATGCAATGAAATATACGAGACATGATGTTGATCGGTCATATTCGGAGAAGTTCACTATGAGTCGGTGAAAAACATCTTAAAGTGCTTAACCAAAGACTAAGGATGTGATCATATTCATGGTGGGTCTAAATTAAAACTAGAGGGCTTAACAGACTCAAGTTTTTCGAGACGCACCAAGACGACCAAAAAATCCACTTTAAGGTAAAGCGTTATCTTGAGCGAAAGGTGCGGTCGATTGGAAAGGTTCCAAACAAAGAAAGAGTTCTTTGGTTTAGTGATAAAGACAAAGTATATAGCTATAAATGAAGTCGCAAGTTGATTGTTTGGATTAAAAGTTCATTACGAAACTAGGAATAGTTCCTAAGTCTCATCTTGGATCTAAACATGTGTTGTGGCACTTTCATTTGATTATAAGAATCATTGAAAGATGGGAAATCACTATAGAGATAGTGGACTCTCATAAACAACATTACATATCCATTAACTAAAGCTTATCCAACAAAGCAGGATAATCGTCACTTAGAGAAGAAGAGTATGAGTTACCATGACGATTGGCTTTAATGCAAGTGGGAGATTGAAAGTAGTATGCACAAAGCCAATCATGTTTGATGATAAAGCATATACTTTGTAACAATCTTATTCATTTATTAATAAAAAGTATTAATTTATTAAAGGCTTTTAATTATCTACATGATCTTTGTTTTATAATATGTGATAAACCCATAGTTTTAAGCAATGCTTTTAGAATAATGATGATGATCATTCTAATGAGATCTAAATTCTTTGAAAGCTTAAAACTAAAATAGTTCCCAATCGTTGGATTACTAAATTGGGGATTAGTGAATCCGGATAGATTGGTACATACGTTGCTTGCTCATTGGATGAGGATGATTGATCTCATGATCATTTGTGTGGAGACACTAAAGCAAGTATGTAGGTGCTTATTAGAGAATAAGTTCATTTGACGTTGGCTCGCTAAGGAATACCTAATGGAGTTTTATTTGCTGTCAATAGGAATTCACAGTAGTGATAGTAGTACAAGTAATCCTTGGACTTGAGATCATCATAGTATCTTGTGTATGATGAGTTATACTTTGACTTATTCCTTAAGACCCTTAGGGTATATCAAAGGGTATGCTTGGGTATAATAAGTTGTACATGGAGATAATGTATGATCAATAAAGAATCTACCACTTCTAATAAAAGAAGAGAATGTCCTATGTGATTCGATAAATGACAACCCAAAGTAGTCCTTGGCCAATAGCGTAATGAAATTAGAAAGGAGTTTCTAATTTGCATTATTTGAGTTGTGCATTTAAGGATCGAAATACATATAATTAAATAAAATAAGACTTGACAAGTAATTCCATGTCTTATATTTAATTGGGACATTGTATGGTGGAAGGATTGAATTGTATGCAGTAACTATTTACTCAAAGGTTCTTTTATGATTAATGTTGAAATCTATATTATCCGGAAAGTCGTTGATCGCTAGGAGGCTTATCCTATTGTAGAATAAATATTATTTAAATAAATTAATTGTTTAATTTATTTATTTAAATAAGATTAGAATGGTTCTAATTGATTTATTCACAACCTATTAATATGGAGAACCTAAAGGGTCACACCATAAAAGGAAGAATAATTATTTAAGAAGTTAATGGCATAATCGTAATAATATATAGTTATGTATATTTAATTTAATCTATGGTGATAGAATAAATTAAATAGCTTAATATTTATTATTTAATATTTTAGAAATATTAAATATAAATTAATAAGAGAAGTCTTATTAATATTATTACAATTATTATTATTTTAATTTCTAAAAGAGTTTAGGAATTAATTTAATATAAGTACTCTCATTTATTCCTAATAAGATTAGGAGGTTAAATTAATTAAAGAAGTTTAATTAATTATCCCTAATAAGATTAGGGAGCTTAATTAATTAAAAGAATTTAATTAATTAAATAAAACCCAATTCCTTAATTGTTAAGATGGGTTGCCCACATCTATAAATAAGAGGAGTCTTATTATGGATGGGATGGGTTGTTGACTTTTACAACGTAATAATTCCAATTTGTTGGAAGAGTACCCTTTTCTATAGAGATAGAAAACTAGGGTTTGAGCCAAATACCCTTCTTCTTGAATTTTCTTCTTCCTTGGTGGATCACCTCTAGAGGCCAAACATATGGGTGGCTAACGTTGATCAAAGGAAGGAACCAAACCCGGTGGATTCAAGTTGAACGCGAAAAAGGATTGGAGGTGAACTTGTACCTGAGGAAGCTCGGATCTTCAAGGGTATGTTTGTTCTTCATATTTTTCGTTTAATTAATAATTGTGCAGAAAGGATGATCCGGGTATATGGTTTGTAAAATTTTTAAACTTTGATTTTTACACGCTTCCGCTAATTTTATGCAATTTGATTGCGTTATGAATATTACAAACCTAACAGATTCACCACATATCAATAATCAGGATAATGTGTATCAGAAAGGCGACAATCCTCATGCAAACAAGAACACTGACCAAATGATGAATGATGGAATGTTCAGAGGCTTTATGCAATTTATACAACAGCAGGCGAGAGCGGTTGTCTAAAATGTAGGTGGAACCACTGGAAACTCTCGGACGGTCACCGCTAAACAGTTCAAGGAGCTGGGACCACCGGAGTTTATTGGAGAGCCAAAACCACTTAAGGCGGAAGTATGGATAAAGAAGATCACCAAGATATTTGATGTCTTGGGATGCTCCAAGGAGCAAAATGTTCCCTTTGCCGCCTTTATGTTGCCAGGAGAGGCAGATTACTAGTGGGAATCGGTAAAACGTCCTCAACCTGCCGCACTGAAAATGTCTTGGGAGAAGTTCCAAGAACTATTCAACGACAAGTACTTTCCCGAAAGTATTCGTCACATGAAGGAGGTGGAGTTCATCAAGTTGGAACAGAATAATATGACAGTGTCGCAGTATGAAGCAAATTATGCCGAGTTATCTCGGTTTGCATCCCACTTGGTGGATAATGAAGAGAGAATGATGCGGATGTTTTTAAGAGGTTTGAAGCCTGAGATACATCAACATCTTATTTCTCATAAACTATGTTTGTATTCAAATGTTGTAAATAGGGCTCAGTTAGTGGAGCGCGATAACTAGTCAACGCAACCAAAAGAGAGCAGCCGGCAAAATGATAATACCAGCGAGAGCAGTCATCAAAGCGGTGACAACAAGCGTGGAGGGAATCAACAGGCCAAAAATGGTAACCACTTCGGTGGTAATCAGGGCCAAACAATAAGAATGGGAATTTCAAGAAGAGGAGGTTCAACAATGATGGAAAGACGTCAGTACCAGCACCCGTTGTTAAGGAAGGAGAACGACCACCTATCATATACTTCAAATGCGGAGGGGAGGGACACATCAGTCC
This sequence comes from Panax quinquefolius, assembly GCA_020205615.1. Taxonomy (NCBI): domain Eukaryota; kingdom Viridiplantae; phylum Streptophyta; class Magnoliopsida; order Apiales; family Araliaceae; genus Panax; species Panax quinquefolius. Next base: position 43,297,196 of record CM035165.1, read on the forward strand.
AAACTGCGCGATGCCGTCCAAAGCATGTTATAATTGTGGAAGAGAAGGTCACTTGGCCCGATTTTGTCGTTCACCGAAGACAAGTTCAGCTAGGATAGAGGCATCAAAGCCGTCCCAGAAAAGTCAAAGTCGGTAGTGTAAGGGAGAGCATTTGTTGTAACCTCCCAGAAAGCAAGGAACCCGAATGAGGTCATCACGGGTAAGCTTATCATAAACTTTACCGAAGTCTATAATTTATTTGATACCAGTTCTACCCATTCTTTTATTTCTCCTACTTGCGCTCAACGATTAAATTTGACTCCGGAGAAATTAGACTTTGACTTATCTGTGGAAACTCCATTGGGAGAAACTTTTATTTCATCCACTGTTTATAAGTCTTGTTTGGTTAAAATAGATACCCTCATATTACTTGTCGATCTTATTTCATTGAAAATATTTGCATTTGACGTGATTATAGGGATTGATTGGTTAACTACTCATCATGTAAAAATTGATTATTTTCGTAAGGTTGTTAGCTTTCATATTTCTAATCAACCTATTATGCGAATTCAAGCGACCAAACCATTAAAATCAATCACGGTCATCTCAAGCCATAAAGCTATTCGTTTATTGAAAAACAGATGTCAGGCTTTCTTAGCTCATGTCACGGATCTAAACAAAAATACGTCAGTTTTGAATGATATTACTATTGTTAATAAATTCCCTGACGTATTCCCTGAAGAACTTCCTGGCCTACCCCCAAAGCGTGAAATTAAATTTTATATCGACCTTGAACCCCGTACAAAACCCATTTCCAAAGCCCCATATCGAATGGCTCCTATTGAACTTCAGGAGTTAAAGATCCAACTGCAAGAATTGTTAGACATTGGCTTTATTTGTCCTAGTACTTCTCCTTGGGGTGCTATTGTTCTATTCGTGATGAAGAAAGATGGGAGTATGCGACTTTGTATTGATTATCGGGAGTTGAATCATGTCACCATCAAAAATAGGTACCCATTGCCACGTATTGATGACCTGTTTGACCAGTTACAAGGAGCCAAATTCTTTTCAAAGATCGATCTTCGTTCCGGATATCACCAACTGAAGATTAGAACAGATGACATTCCAAAGACGACTTTCGAACTCGATGACGGCATTATGAATTCCTAGTCATGTCCTTTGATTGACTAATGCTCCGCCGCCTTCATGGATATGATGAACCGAGTATTCAAAGAATATTTGGATCACTTTGTGGTCGTCTTTATTGATGACATCCTTATTTATTCCAAAAGCCGTGAAGATCATGAACAACACTTGAGGCTGACACTCCAAAAGCTTCGTGAATACAAGCTTTATGCCAAGTTGAAGAAATGTGAGTTCTGGCTTGAGGAAGTAGCATTCCTTGGGCACGTAGTATCAAGTCATGGAATATCTGTTGACCCGACAAAGATTGAAGCAATTCAAAGTTGGGAGCAACCTAAATCAGTGACCAAAGTACGTAGCTTTCTCGGCTTAGCTGGTTATTATCGGAGATTCGTGGAAGGATTTTCTCGAATAGCTACTCCATTAACTCAGCTGACTCGGAAAGATATAAAGTTCGGTTGGAGCGTAGAATGTGAGAAGAGTTTTCAAGAACTCAAGAGGAGACTCATTTCAAAGACCTTGCTCGACAATACCATCCGGCTCGGAGGATTTGTCATCTATGAAGTGATGCTTCGCAGCAAAGGTTGGGATGTGTTCTCATGCAACATAGGAAAGTCATAGCTTATGCCTCAAGACAACTCAAAGAATATGAGAGGAATTATCCTACTCATGACCTAGAGTTAACAGCTGTTGTCTTCGCACTTAAAATTTGGAGGAATTACTTGTATGGGGAGAAGGTGGAGATCTTTACGGATCATAAAAGCCTCAAATATTTCTTCACTCAAAAGGAACTCAACATGCGACAACGATGTTGGCTTGAACTGTTGAAAGATTATGATCATACCATCCAATACCATCCTGGAAAAGCGAACGTGGTAGCTGACGCATTGAGTTGAAGATCATATGCAAGTACGAGTGTGATATTGTCAACACAAAGGCCCATTTTATGTGACTTGTAAAGGATGGAGATAGAGTTAAAGACTCCAGGGACCCATGTTATGATGGCAAATATACGAGTAGAACCGACTTTAATTGATAAAGTTAAAGTCGCTTTCAAGCTACTGGACACGGAGCCGATGCGATGAGGAAGAAAGTGCGAGAAGGTGCTATGCCGGAAGCAAGAATCGATGAAGAAGGAATACTTCGAGTCAACTCCAGACTTTGTGTTCCTAACAACCCTGATTTAAAGTATAAAATCATGAAGGAGGCGCACAACACACCGTTTGCAATCCATCTTGGAAGTACCAAAATGTATCATGATATTCGTCATACATTTTGGTGGAGCAATATGAAGAGAGAGATAGCGTTGTTTATCTCAAGGTCTCTAACTTGTCAACGAGTTAAAGCGGAGCATCAAGTACCAAAAGGTCCATTGCAACCACTTGAAATTCCAGAGTGGAAGTGGGAGCACATTACCATGGATTTCATTACCGGTCTTCCTAAGGTTTCTCAAGGTATAGATGCGATTTGGGCCATTGTTGATAGATTGACCAAGTCTGCTCATTTCTTACCGATACGAGAAACTTATACACTTGAACGTCTTGCTCGTATTAACATAAATGAAATTGTAAGACTACATGGTATGCTAGTATCCATTATTTCTGATCGAGACCTAAGATTCACTTCATAATTTTGGGTTAGTTTGCAGAAAGCTATGGGCACAAATTTACGATTTAGCTCGGCATATCATCCTCAGACGGACGGGAAGTCGGAGAGGACTATTCAAACTCTTGAAGATTTATTAAGACTCTGTGTCCTTGACTTCAAGGGAAGTTGGGATAAGTTCTTACTATTGGTGGAGTTTTCCTACAACAACAGTTATCAAACAAGTATTAGCATGACTCCATTTGAGGTGTTGTATGGAAAAAAGTGTCGTTCTCCAATATGCTGGGATGAGGTGGGAGAAGCAACGTTGTTGGGACCGAAGTTGGTACGTATGACTACAGAAAAGATTCAAATGATCCGACAACGTATAAAAACCTCACAAGATCGACAAAAGAGTTATGCTGATCTTCATCGAAAGGACGTGGAATTCGATATAGGAGATCATGTGTTATTACGTGTTGCTCCATGGAAAGGAGTTACGAGATTTAGAAAGAGAGGAAAGCTCAATCCTCGATTCATTGGCCCATTTTTAATCCTCGACCGAGTAGGGAATCGTGGCTATAGACTCGCTTTTCATCGCTAAGTATGTCTCGTGTTCATAACGTTTTTCACATATCCATGTTACGTAAATATGTGAAAGACCCGAACCACATTATTGAAGGAGAACCGGACGAAATAGCGGAAGATTTGACGTATGAAGAGGTTCTTGTTCAAATCTTGGATAAGAAGGAACATATTCTACGCTCCAAGGTTATACCTCAAGTCAAAGTTTTGTGGAGAAACCACGATGTTGAGGAAATGACTTGGGAGTTAGAATCTGAAATGAAATCAAGGTATCCTTACCTCTTCGACATACCAGGTACGTACCCTAATTTCGAGGGCAAAATTTCATAAGAAGGGGAGGTTGCAGGACCCCAACTTTTATGAATAAAAGATGTATTTTCTACAAATATCATTTTTAAATATTATAGAATGAATTTGATATAATGTTATAGTTGTGGATAATATTTATAAATTTTGCAAAGTACGCAAGTTGTTATATAATATTCGATTAGTCGGGGAATATTCATTTTAACAGGGAATATTCGTACAACGGCACAATCATTGGTGGACCCCACAACGGAATTATTGTTTGATTAAGAAAATGACAAAAATACTTTATGAAATAACGGCGGAAGTTTTACTGTTAATCGTTGAAACACCCTTGTTAAAAGTAAATAATACGCGTCTGAAGTAGTTACAAAGAATACACACGGTTTGATTATTGATGCTTACGTGAGAAATCACTCGCGCTTTGTTTAATTATTGCCACAAAGATTTTGTTGTAAAGTTTGGCGTATTATTTGGACCCCCCACTTTCTCATTTTTCAAAATCTTCGGGAAAAAAATTAATATTAATTTTTCGTATATATATGTACTACAGGCATGTGATTATATATATATATATATATATATATATATATATATATGATATATCACCATAAGTTTTGGTTTGTAATGACTTTTAGTGTAATGAACTTTTGGTGTAATGAATTGTCAAGGGTTGGGGGAATTGTCGTATAAGGCATGGCAAGTTTTTATATATATATTATATAAATTTTGTTTTGTTATATAATTATAAATAGAATATATTATATTTTATTTAAAAGAGTTTGCTTTAAATATGGATCTTCCGATTAAAAGTAAATCAATCTGGACCGTTCATGAGTTAGTTACTATGCAGTCCATTCTTCTATAAATAGAAGCTCATTCCTTCATTATTTCTTACGAATCCACTGAAACTCTAGAGAGAGAAATTATAAAGAGAAAGAAGAAAAGTATTCTGCTACTTCACTACTCTTATATTCAGTTTCTTTTACGGTAAGGGGTATTATTTCTTTTGTATTCATGAAGAGAACTTCTGTTATTTCATTCTTTATTATTCTGTTGGTATATCCTGTCTGTGCATTTTACGCCGGACCTAATTCCATCTTTATTATTCTCATTGAATATATCCTATCTGTGCGTTTTTTTGGACTGATTCCGCCTTTATTATTACATTGGTATATCCATACATGCGTTTTTACGCCTTACACGGTTCCGTTAATTATTATTCTGTTGGAATAACTTTTGCATGTGCATGGGTCTATCGCATGCTGGTGATTTCTTTTGTTATTCCATTCCTTATTATACTCAGTTGGTTAAAGTTTTGACTTCTATACTCCATGAAATTAGTGGAATAACCTTGATATTTGCGCTTCATCCAGTATATTTTCATGGAAATATTTTTCTGAGCATTCTTGAATTTTACTCTACAAAGCAGTATCATGTTGACAATTTGGATGTTATTGGTTCCTGGATAAATTAATTCTTGAACTTGTTTTATTGAATTCTTATATCATTGTCATCATCCTCATGTTTATATTTTGTTGAAAGTCATCTGTGGCCTATAGTGCATAGATGGACTTGGTATGATTTTGACCAGGGATTATTCGGTGTAATCATGACCGTAATGTTACAAATGATGTGGAAAAATTCCTCATTGGCCCGTAGTGCATTGATGGACAGTTGTTGGCATGATCATGACCATTAATGAATACACGAATGTCCTTGGCCCGTAGTGCATGGATAATTTGTGGTCGTGATACTAAAGAATATCCTTGGACGTAGTTTAGGGGTGATTCGATGATGTGGATTATTTATTAAGCTGAGTCTCAGCGATAACAGTGATGAAAAACCTTTTAAATCAAAAAAGTTAGTAGGTTTTATTTTCTACTTGACTCTTTTAATGGATTACTTGTTCCACTGCAGTTAAACTTGATGGTTGTTATATTGTATCAGTTTAACACTATTGAAGACTAAGGATAATTTATTCTGCTTTATCTTAGTCATAATATCTCTTACTGGGCAAGTTGAGCTCACCCTTTCTTTCACTGTTCTCTTCAAAAAATGAGAATATAGCTGGGACGAGTAGGGGAACGGAGTGATGAACCAGATGATAGTATTAGTAGTCCTCACTATTCTGTTAAATAGTGTGACAATAAATGTAATGAGGACATATTCTGAGAGTGGATATTGTCTAGAAGACGATATTTGTATTAAAACTCACAACTCTCTTGTTGTATATTAAAGATTGTATTTGTACTCTGTACCATGTATTGGGCGGCTCAGAATAGGTGATGTATACCTATTTTGGGGGCATCACAATGTTAAGTTGATCTGTTGAATTGTTGTTGTACCTTGACATAACTACTATATATTTGAACCTTTACATCACATAAACAAGTCATTAAACGCAACGATTTAAGGCTGAAAAGTTGTACCTTCGAACTGCTTGAGTTTCTGGGCCCAGAAACACAAGAACAGGTCTGACATGATATTTGAGAGACTGTATCTCTCGATTATGATGTTGGATTGCTGTGAAATTTGTTGATTATTGTAGGGTTATATCAACACTACAACCTTGATGCCTTAACAAACCAAGAACGCATAAGGACCATCGATTAAAGTCTGGTCAAACCACCCCCCTTGCACACTCACATTCTTTTCTGGGCAGCTCAAGAACAGGACCAAGAACACCATTAGCGATGGATTCGTCACCTAAGGCCCCTTTAGCGACACTTAATTTCAGAAATTGATTATTTTAATTAAATAAATAGAAAAAAATAGTTTTTAATTATTAAAAATACAAAATAAATTCCAAAAAATTATTTTAAAATCTGGAAAATAGTTTTTAATTATTTATAGTATATTTCATAAATATTTAATATTTTTGGAATATAAATGGTATTCAATTTATTTAAATATAATATTAAATAAATTATTTAAAATGATTTTAATACATGAAAATAATATTATGGTATAAGAAAATATTTAAAGATATTTTCAAAGTGACTTTTAATATTTTGTGATGAATTTCATTAATTAATTAAAATTGATGATAATTAGTTAATTTAATAACTATATTAAATAAATTATGGAAAAATAGAATAAATGATTTAAGGGTTATAAAATATTTTTTAGTTATAAAATATAACTTTTGATATTTTGTCATGAAAATATTAATATTTTAATATTAAAAGCAATTATCGGATAATGAATTTAATTATTTAAAAATAATATAAAGGTGATTTTAAAGTATTAAAAATACTTTGTGATACTATAAATATATTATAATATTATGTGATGATTTTCATTAATATTTAATATTAAATAAATATTAATGATAAAAGAATTAAGTGAAATTTAATTCATTTAAATACGTTATAAATGATTGAAAAATTATGATAAATAGTAATAATTATTTAAAAATTATTACGAGCTTATGAAAATTATTTTGACTGTTAATAAATTATCTTAGATAATGGTTAAGCGTTTATACAGAGTTTAATTGAACTTAAACTCATGAATTGTCCGACTAGACCGTCAGGATATCAGATTTGTGTCGGGTTCAACTCAGACTGCAATAGTTCGACTTGATGCCGAATCTTATGTGTGTTGTAGACTGATAGGGTTATGTGTTATGTGTTTAGGTTATTCTATGTATATCTAATTATATAATAGTATTATATTGTGATGATATTATTCTAATATTGGAGATCTATATTACAAATATTAGGTCTTCGAATAAAGCGTTATAAATTGCGTAGCAGTAATCAACGGTTCAGGCAAGTTTGTCTTTACTTAACTCTACTAAGAGTTGTTTCATTCAGATATGCTTATGGTTAATCATTTCTGATTGCCATTGTAGAATTGTACTCTGTACATATTACATGTATAAGTAAGGTATGAAAGGCTGATCACCTTCATTACCCTTCAGTTCAAATATATTTGTTCATGTTATATACTTGTGCAGTCAAAAGTTTATTCCTGCTAGTTTACAATTATATTGTTGAATTATAGCCAGCTTATTATTCAGATTCTTTCAATCATGATATATCATTATATTATTGAACTTAAACTTGCTGGGCAATCCTTATGCTCACCCTTGGTATATCATGATAAACATTGCAGATTAAGATGAATGCGTCGGATACAAAGAAAAGTTAAAGACAGTTCCAGCTTAAAGTTAATGTGTGCGATTAGTTTTGTAATAGTTGTATACTAATTATGTTATGTGTTAAATAAGTTATAATTTGTGTATTAAGTTAAGGTTACTCGACCTTGGGGAAAAGTGTGTAAAGTTATTGTATAAACAATTTATGTTTATATCTTCCGCAAGTATAGTAATAGTTGTATATGTAAGACCCCAACTTTTTATAAATAAAGATTTAATTTCTCTAATTATTATTTTGAAATAGTAAGGGGTTGATTTGATTAATGTGGTTAGTTATGGGAAAAATGCGCAAATATTTTAAATAAGCAAGCGGTTATAAAATATTCATTGTTGTCGGGGAATATTCGTTTGGTCGTGGAATATTCATACTGTCGGGGAATATTCGTACGACGGCACAACCTTGTGTGGGCCCATAACAAAAGCGATTGGATGAAGAAAACGCATGAAGTATAAGTTGTTTATAAATAATAAGCCTTGATTATTCAAGTTAATCTTGTTGGAATACCCTATGGTTAAAACACAAGAATACGGCGTTGTTGCACAAGAGATAGCTTACGGTATTGCACCAATTATTGATTCTTACGTAAGAAGGCACTACTCAATAATTATTACGATAATTCTTGTTTCGATATTTTATTTTATTGATTCAATAATTGTTGCGTTGATTTTTTTATATTACTGTTGTTTCAATAATTGCCACTACACAATATTTTCTATTATCGAAGCAATAATTCATATTATCTGAATAATATTATTAGAAAATATTATTGGCAATGTCTAGAAAGTTCTGTCTAAGGAGAAATTCTTATTGGAAGCCCTCTTTTCTTGGGAGCGGCACGATTGCCAATCTTGTGATTACGTAATATTATTTGTGAATAATTAATTATTGATTTATATGATGAGGAAAATATTGATTTTATGTGGATATACATGGAGAAAATTTTTCATGTGACAATTGTTAAAAATTAATATTTTATCTTTTTCTGATAAAATAATTCATTTAAATATATTATTTTAATAATATATTAATGATGATATTTTATAATGAATGTGGGATATATGAGTATATGAGGAGGAAGAATATTTTTGTTGCATTAAATGATTAACACATGTTTTGTGTGTTTGGTGGACCCCATTTCTTGATTTGAAATTTGATTATAGCTGTAAAAATCGTTGGTATGTGAATTTGGTCCATTTCATTTGGAATTTGGAAAACCTTTCTTCTGTAAAGTTGTAGAGAATTAAATTTCCTATAAAAAGTCGCGAGATTCAAATTTGCTGATAAAAGGACTATTTATTATGAATTATTGAAGTTCTAAAATAATTGATTTTTGGAAGTTTTAATTATTTTTATTAAGAAAAACTTTTTTTTATTTTTGGCACATGTGTGGCTGAAGTTTGGACCAGATTTGTGTGCGTAGAAAATTTTGATATATATATATATATTAATATTATATTAAATTTTCTGCTTTGGTGTTCTAAGCAATTTCCTATAAATAGGATGCCTAGGTTAGAATTGAAAATCACACCAGAAACTAAAGATTTCTTTCTCTTTCTCTCTCTATAATATCGAGCGTATTTTATGAGTATTTTAGTAATTTGAGTATTGCTAAACGATGCAAGTTCTTTCAGCATTATATCCAGTATTCCAGTCAGAAGTACTATTCTTTCTAAGGTAAGGGATATTTTTTTTTTTAAAATGATATTATTTCTTCAATATCATTATGCCGAAATATTGGTTGGAACTTTTTATCAAATTTGGAACTTTTTCATGTCGGGGTTACTATTCATGAGTTACTATTCACGAGTTACTATTCACGAGTACTATTCACGAAGCATGATGATGTTTTTTGGTGAAATTTCTATCTTTTGGTGTCGAAGTTACTATTCACGTATACGGCACTATTCACGAATATAACACTATTCACAGAAAAATTAAATTTTCTTTTCTATGTCCAAGATTATGCATTATAGTTCCTATCTTTGATTGGATCTATGTTTTGGTCTTCATTCTTGAATTTTACTCTACTCTGATTATTTATGTAGTATTTTTGAACTTGGATTGTGTAACATACGAATCCTTAATATTTGTTCTGTTGTTTCACTAGATTCGTTTTCTTTAAAATATTTTTCATCATCCTCAGTCCTAAATGATGATATAACTGAATATCTTTGGCCTGTAGTGCAAAGATGAATGATTTTATGATGAATATCTTTGGCCCGTAGTGCAAAGATGAACAGGTGTTTAGATGAACATGACCAACTGATGAATATCTTTGGCCCGTAGTGCAAAGATGAACAGGTGTTGAGATGAACATGACCAACTGATGATTATCTTTGGCCTATAGTGCAAAGATGACTATTTGATTTAAGATGTATATTGATTGATGTTACAGGGATAAAATATCGATGATGGACTTTTAAATTCATTGATGATAGTAGATTTCATTCTCTACTTAAATCTTCTAATGAATTGTTGTTTCCGCTGCAGTTGTTGATCTAAAACTTGTTGTCTACTGTATTCTATCTGATTTTTCCCTGTTGAAGACTAAGAATAATTTGTTGTACATTATCTTAGTCATAATATTCTTTACTGGGCTAGTTGAGCTCACCCTTTTCCTTTTTGTTCCATTTTTCTTCTCAAGAGACGAGAATATAGCAGGAACTAGTGTGACGCCCCCAAAATAGGTCCAATCCAACCAACCCATTCTGAGTCGCCAAATACATGGTACAGAAACAACTATAACTTCATTAATACAATTGTCGTGCAAAATACGACAACACATAAATTGTGAGTTTAAATACAAATATTGTCTTCTAGACAATATCCACACTCAAATAAAGTCCTCATTACAATTAGTGATACACTATTTTACAAAATAGTGAGGACTACTAAAACAGCTATCTTGAACCATCACTCCACACCCCGACTAGTTCCCGCTATATTCTCGCCTCCTGAGAAGAAAAATGGAACAAAAAGGAAAAGGGTGAGCTCAACTAGCCCAGTAAAGAATATTATGACTAAGATAATGTACAACAAATTATCCTTAGTCTTTAACAGGGAAAAATCTGATAAAATACAATAGACAACAAGTTTTTAGATCAACAACTGCAGCGGAAACAACAATTCATTAGAAGAGTTAAGTAGAGAATGAAATCTACTATCATCTATGAATTTAAAAGTCCATCATCGATATTTTATCCCTGTAACATCAATCAATATACATCATAAATCAAATAGTCATCTTTGCACTACAGACCAAAGATATTCATTTGTTGGTCATGTTCATCTTAACACATGTTCATCTTTGCACTACGGGCCAAAGATATTCATCAATTGGTCATGTTCATCTAAACACCTGTTCATCTTTGCACTACGGGCCAAAGATATTCATCAGAAATCATTCATCTTTGCACTACAGGCCAAAGATATTCAGTAATATCATCATTTAGAACTGAGGATGATGAAAAATATTTTAAAGAAAACGAATCCAGTGAAACAAAAAAACAAGTATTAAGGATTCGTAGTTTACACAATCCAAGTTCAAAAATACTTCATAAATAATCAGAGTGAGTAAAATTCAAGAATGATCAAAACATGGATACAATCAAAGATAGGAATCATAACAGACGATCTTGGACACAGAAAAGAAAATTTAATTTTTCTGTGAATAGTGTCGTATTCGTGAATAGTGCCGTATACGTGAATAGTAACTCCGACACCAATAGATAGAAATTTCACAAAAAAATATCATCATGCTTCGTGAATAGTACTCGTGAATAGTAACTCGTGAATAGTAACCCATGAATAGTAACCCCGACATGAAAAGTTCCAAATTTGATAAAAATTCACACCAATATTTTGGCATAATGATATTGAAGAAATAATATCATTTTTGAATAAAATAACATCCCTTACCTTGCAAAAACAGTACTTCTGACTAGAATACTATATATAGTGCTGAAAGAACTTGCACCGTATAGCAATACTCAAAGTACTAAAATACTCACAAATTACGTTCGATATTATAGAGAGAGAAAGAGAGAGAAAACTTCAGTTTCTGGTGTGATTTTAAATTCTAACCTAAGCACCCTATTTATAGGAAAATGCTTAGAACACCAAAGCAGAAAATTTATTAAAATATTAATATAATTATAAACTTTTCTTACGCGCACCCAAGAAATCTGAATTCAGCATCTAACATGTGCAAATGGGGTACCCACAATGGAAAAAACGTTTTTGTTAATAAAAATAAATAAAACTTTCAAAAATTAATTATTTCGGAACTTCAAAACTTCAATAATTCATAATAAATAGCCCTTTTATCAGAAAATTCGAATCTCGCGAGTTTTTATAGGAAATTCAATTCTCTACAACTTTACAGAGGAAAGGTTTCCCAAATTCTAAACAGAAATTGACCGAAATCCACATACGAAAGATTTTACAGGCTATAATCAAATTTCAGTCAAGAAATGGGGTCCACCGACACATAAAACATGTGTTAATCATTTAATACAACAAAAATACTCTTCCTCCTCATACACTCATATATCCCACATTCATTGTAAAAATATCATCATTAATATATTATTAAAATAATATATTTAAATGAATTATTTTATCAGAAAAAGATAAAATATTAATTTTTAACAATTGTCACATTAAAAATTTTCTCCATTTATATCCACATAAAATCCATATTTTCCTCATCATATAAATCAATAATTATTTATTCACAAATAATATTATAGAATCACAGTACTGGCAACCAGGCCGTTCTCAGGAAAGAGGGGGCTTTCCAATAAGAATTTCTCCTTACTGGCGCGTAATTAGGTGACCAAACCTCTCCTTAGACGGAACTTTCTAGACATTTCCAATAATGTTTTCTAATAATATTATTTAGATAATATGAATTATTGCTTCAATAATGGAAAATACTGTGTAGTGACAATTATTGAAACAACAGTAATATAAAAATCAACGCAGCAATTATTGAATCAATAAAATAAAATAATCTTTGAACAAAGAATTACTAAGAATCTTAGAAGGTATAAACTTCAGTAAGAATTTATAATTAACTAACCTTGATGCTAACTTCATTCGGGTTCCCGCATTCGACCATTCACGACAAACGCTCTTCGAGAACCGCTTGACATTGTCTTTTTTCAGATTCCGCCTTTGGTGCCACCATTCCAAATGGACTTGATTTCGCTACAGGACAAAATTGAGCTATGTGACCATCTTTTCCACAACTAAAACATACCTTGGAAGGCTGTGAACAGTTTGGACTTATATGTCCCTCCTCTCCGTGCATTTGTAGCATCTAACTGGCGTTCGTTCTTTTCCCTAGAATTTGTTCTTTGGTCTTTGGTCTTTTCTGCGACGTCTTCCCATCATAGTTAAATCTTCTCTTCTTAGATCGGACATCTCTTTCCACAATATCAACGCGTCATGCGGCTTTTACCCATGCATCACTCATTCTCACTCGTTCAGTTATTTCTTCTTTCAGCTCAGATTTCAGCTTTATCATCTTATACTCTGCCAAAAAGTGCTTCTGTTCAAGCATCACATATCGGGTAACACAAGCTTGAATCGTTGCATCCTTTTGTTCCACGACCGCCTGTCGTTCTTCAGCCTGCTCTTCTAACTCATGAATACGATTTTGAAATTCTACATTTTAATCATATAATACCTCTAATAAACTCTCCTCAGGTACCTCTTCTTCCTCTTCTTCCTCACTCTCAGCTGTTACCTCTGCGACTATCTCGAAGTCAACTATCATTCTTCACTCACCACACGGATATCTCTAATTCCTTCTTCACCGACATCACATTAGCCTGGTTGGTGACTAAAGGTGTCTCCACAATCTCATTCACTCTATTGTTAACGTTCTCAGTTGCCATTCTCAAATACTGCCATAAAACAAGGGTTAATTAAACAAATTAACAAATCACATAATACCCCTATATTATGACCGACCAACAAATAAGCCTAGGTAGGACACACTAGCGAAGGATTTACTCGTTTCTCCCCTCCTAGTTCTATTTCCCGATCTCCGCAAGAGATCATTTCCCTAAGCTCTGATACCAACTGTGACGCCCCCAAAATAGGTCCAATCCAACCAACCCATTCTGAGTCGCCAAATACATGGTACAGAAACAACTACAACTTCATTAATACAATTATCGTGCAAAATACGACAACACATAAACTGTGAGTTTAAATACAAATATTGTCTTCTAGACAATATCCACACTCAAATAAAGTCCTCATTACAATTATTGATACACTATTTTACAAAATAATGAGGACTACTAAAACAGCTATCTTGAACCATCACTCCACACCTCGACTAGTTCCCGCTATATTCTCGCCTCCTGAGAAGAAAAATGGAACAAAAAGGAAAAGGGTGAGCTCAACTAGCCCAGTAAAGAATATTATGACTAAGATAATGTACAACAAATTATCCTTAGTCTTCATAGGAAAAATCGATAGAATATAATAGACAACAAGTTTTAGATCAACAATCTGCAGTGAAACAACAATTCATTAGAAGAGTTAAGTAGAGAATGAAATCTACTATCATCTATGAATTTAAAAGTCCATCATCGATATTTTATCCTCAGTAACATCAATCAATATACATCATAAATCAAATAGTCATCTTTGCACTACAGCCCAAGATATTCATCTCATTAGTCATGTTCATCTCAACACTGCTTCATCTTTGCACTACTGAACCAAAGATATTCATCAATTAGTTATGTTCATCTAAACACTGCTCATCTTTGCACTACGGGCCAAAGATATTCATCAGAAATAATTCATCTTTGCACTAAAGGCCAAAGATATTCAGTAATATCATCACTTAAGACTGAGGATAATGAAAAATATTTTAAAGAAAATGAATCCAGTGAAACAAAAGAACAAGTATTAAGGATTCGTACTTTACACAATCCAAGTTCAGAAATACTTCATAAATAATTAGAGTGGAGTAAAATTCAAGAATGATCAAAATATGGATACAATCAAAGATAGGAATCATAACAGACGATCTTGGACACAGAAAAGAAAATTTAATTTTTCTGTGAATAGTGTCGTATTAGTGAATAGTGCCGTATACATGAATAGTAACTCCGACACCAAAAGATAGAAATTTCACAAAAAAACATCATCATGCTTCATGAATAGTAACTCGTGAATAGTAACTCGTGAATAGTAACCCATGAATAGTAACCCCGACATAAAAAGTTTCAAATTTGATAAAAATTCACACCAATATTTCAGCATAATGATATTGAAGAAATAATATCATTTTTGAATAAAATAACATCCCTTACCTTGCAAAAAAAGATTTACATTTGAATACTAGATATAGTGCTGAAAGAACTTGCACCGTATAGCAATACTCAAAGTACTAAAATACTCATAAAATACGTTCGATATTATAGAGAGAGAAAGAGAGGGAAAACTTCAATTTTTGGTATGATTTTCAATTCTAAACTAAGCACCCTATTTATAGGAAAATGCTTAGAACACCAAAGCAGAAAATTTAATAAAATATTAATATAATTATAAAATTTTCTTACGCACACCCAAGAAATCTGAATTCAGCATCTAACACGTGCAAATGGGGTCCCCACAATGGAAAAAACGTTTTTGTTAATAAAAATAAATAAAACTTTCAAAAATCAATTATTTCGGAACTTCGGAACTTCAATAATTTATAATAAATTGTCCTTTTATCAGAAAATTCGAATCACGCGACTTTTTATAGGAAATTCAATTTTCTATAACTTTGAAGAAGAAAGTTTTCCCAAATTCCAAACAGAAATTTACCAAAATCCACATACGGACGATTATACAGGCTATAATCAAATTTCAGTCAAGAAATGGGGTCCACCGACACACAAAACATGTGTTAATCATTTAATGCAACAAAAATACTCTTCCTCCTCATATCATCATTAATATATTATTAAAATAATATATTTAAATGAATTATTTTATCGAAAAAAGATAAAATATTAATTTTTAACAATTGTCACATTAAAAATTTTTCCATCTATATCCACATAAAATCTATATTTTCCTCATCATATAAATCAATAATTAATTATTCACAAATAATATTACTGAGAATCACAATCTTCGGCAACCGTGCCGTTCCTGGAAAAGAGGCGCTTTCCAATAAGAATTTCTCCTTATTGGCGCCTGATTAGGTGACCAAACCTCTCCTTGATGTAACTTTCTTGACATTTCCAATAATGTTTTCTAATAATATTATTCAGATAATATGAATTATTGCTTCGATAATGGAAAATACTTTGTGTAGTGACAATTATTGAAACAACAAGAATATAAAAATCAACGCAAAGAATTATTGAATCAATAAAATAAAATAATCGAATAAAGAATTACTATAACAATTATTGAATAGTGCCTTCTTACGTAAGAATTAAAAATTGGTTCAATACCGTGCTATCTTGTCAACAACGCCAGATTCTCGTGTTTTAACCAACCGGTATTCCAAAGAAGATAATTCTGGTAATAACTATGCCGTTATTTATAAACAACTTATACTTGTCGTTTTCTTCATCCAATCGCTTTACATTATGGGGCCCACATAAGGTCGCATACGGTCGTCTAATATTCTAGATAGCAAGAATATTCCACGACCAAACGAATATCTCCGACAACAATGAGTATTTTATAACCACTTGCATATTTTAAATATTTGCGCATTTTACCCATAACTAACCACATTAATCAAATCAACCCTTACTATTTCAAAATAATAAATAGAGAAAATTAAATCTTCATTTATAAAAAGTTGGGGCCTTACAACTAGTTGGGGTGTGGAGTGATGGTTCAAGACAGTTGTTTTAGTAGTCCTCACTATTTTGTAAAATAGTGTATCAATAATTATAATGAGGACTTATTTGAGTGTGAATATTGTCTAGAAAACAATATTTGTATTTAAACTCACAGTTTATGTGTTGTCGTATTTTGCACGACAATTGTATTAATGAAGTTATAGTTGTTTCTGTACCATTTATTTGGCGACTCAAAATGGGTGATGTATACCTATTTTGGGGGGCATCATAGTTGGTATCAGAGCTTGGGGATATGATCTCTGGCGGAGATCGGAGAATAGAACTAGGAGGGGAGAGACGAGTAAATCCTTCGCTAGTGTGTCGTGCCTAAGCTTATTTGTTGGTCGGTTATAATATAGGGGTATTATGTGATTTGTTAATTTGTTAAATTAACCCTTGTTTTATGGCAGTATTTAAGAATGTCGACTGAGAATGTTAACAGTGGAGTAAATGAGACAGTGGAGACACCTTTGCTCACCAACGAGGAGAGAACGTGCAACAGTGGCAATGTTCCTCCCATGAACAACACCACTGGAGCGATGAAGAACGATGGTATGTTTAGGAACTTTCTAGAATTCATGCAAAACCAAACGAGAAAGACTACTGTTCAAAATGCAGGTGGAAACACTGGCAACTCACGGATGGTCACCGCTAAGCAGTTCAAGGAGTTAGGATTGCCAGAGTTTTTGGGAAAGCCAGAACCACTTACGGTAGAGACGTGGATAAAGTAGATCACTAAGATATTTGATGTCTTGGGATGCTCAGAGGAACAAAAGGTTCCTTTTGCCACATTCATGTTACGAGGAGAGGCAGATTATTGGTGGGAATCCGTAAAGCGTACTCAGTCTACCGCACTGAAGATGTCTTGGGAGAAGTTCCAAGAATTATTCAACAAAAAGTACTTTCCCGAAAGTATTCGTCACATGGTGGAGGTTGAGTTCATCAAGCTGGAGCAAAACAATATGAATGTGTCGCAGTACGAAGCTAAGTTTGCTGAGTTGTCTCGATTTTCATCCCATTTGGTTGATAATGAGGAGATAATGACACGAATGTTTCAGCGAGGTTTGAAACCCAAAATACGTCAATACCTCATTTCTCACAAACTTTGTTTATATTCAGATGTTGTAAATAGGGCTCGATTATTGGAAGTAGCGATAATGAGCTCGGCTCAATCAAGAATAATGACCAACAACTCGATGATAATCGTCACGGTGTAACAATCATCGAACAATGATAACCATCGTGGAGGAAATTATCATGCCAGAAATGGTAACCACTTCGGTGGTAATCATGGTCAAGATAATAGGAAAGGTGAGTCAAGTTGAAATTTCAAAAAGAGAAGATTCAACAATGACGGGAAGACATCGGCACCAACACTAGCAACGAATTCTAGGGGAGGAGAAAGACCACCAGTTAGATGCTACAAATGCGGAGAAGAGGGACACATGAGTCCAAACTGTTCACAACTTTCCAAGGTATGTTATAATTGTGGAAAAGAAGGTCATATCGCTCGAGATTGTACGGTAGTGAAACCCAGTCCAGCGGGGATGGTGACTCAAAAGGCTGTCCCAGAAAAGTCAAAGTCAACGGTTCCTGGAAGAGCATTTTTCGTGACTGGTCAGAATGCGAGGAATCCAAACGAAGTTAGCACAAGTTAGTTAATTATAAATTCTTACGAAGTTTATACCTTATTAGATATCGGTTCTACCCATTCATTTATCTCTCCTGCTTATACTCAACGTTTAAACTTGACTCTGGAGAAAATTAGACTTTGACCTATCTGTGGAAACTCTGTTAGGAGAAACTTTCATCACATCCACTGTTTATAAATCTTGCTTTATTCAAGTTGGCACTATCACATTACCTGTTGATCTTATATCTCTAAAAATTCTTGCATTTGATGTGACCTTAGGGATTGATTGGTCAACCACTCATCATGCCAAAATTGATTGTTTTTGTAAGGTTGTTAGTTTTCATATTCCTAAGCAACTCATTATTCAATTTAATGAACCAAACCATTGAAGTCAAACTCTTTTATATCAAGCCGTAAAGTCATTCGTTTATTAAAAAACAAATGTCAAGCTTTCTTAGCCATGTTATGGACTGGAACAAAAATATGTCAGATTTGAATGATATTTCTATTGTTAGTAAATTTCCTGATGTATTTCCTGAAGAATTTCTTAGCTTACTCCTAAAGTGTGATATTGAATTTTGTATCGACTTTGAACCCGGTACAAAACCCATTTCTAAAATCTCATGGCTCCTATTGAACTTCAAGAGTTAAAAAATTCAACTGTAGAAGTTTGTACCCGAGCCTCTATCTGGTGACTTCCTTTGTGGAATGCACCGAAGCCAGACTCTCCGTAGGGGACACCATATTCGTGCGATAGTAAACTGATTGGTGTCATTGTGACGTGCTATCCAAGGTTGGGATATGAGTCACAATTGAAAACAACCTAGGTCGGTAATCGAAATACGTATCTTTCTAGGCTTAGTTGGTTATTATCGGAGATTCGTTGAAGGATATTCTCGAATCGCTATTCCATTAACGCAGCTGACTCGTAGAGATACAAAATTCGAATGGAGCAAGGAATGTGGGAAGAGCTTCGAAGAACTTAATAGGAGACTCATTTTGGCACATGTTCTAACCATACCATCTTGGAAAACCAAACATGGTAGCTGACGTATTGAGTAAAAGATCGTATACGAGTACGAATGCGATATTGTCAAAGACCCATTTCATATAACTTACAAATGATAGATATAGAGTTAAAGACTCTAGGGACTCACGTGATGATATACAAGTAGAACCGACTTTAATCGATAAAGTTAAAAACGTTCAAGCTACACACCGGAGCTGATGAATATGAAGAAGGAGGTACAAGAAGTTGTTATTCCAAAAGAGAGAATTGGTGAGGTGAGGAAAGCTCAAACCTTCGATTTATTAGTCCATTTTAAATCCTCGATCGAATAGGAAGTGTGGCCTATAGACTCGTTTTACCGCCAAGTATAACGCGTGTTCATAACGTTTTTCACGTATCGATGTTACGTAAATATGTGGATGACCCGAACCACATTATTGAGTTAGAACCAGAAGAGATAGCAGAAAATTTAACGTACGAGGAGGTACCAGTCAAAATCTTGGATAGGAAGGAGTATGTCCTACGCACGTCAATTTCGAGGACGAAATTTCATAAGGAGGGGAGGTTGTAAGACCCCAACTTTTTATAAATAAAGATTTAATTTCTCTAATTATTATTTTGAAATAGTAAGGGGTTGATTTGATTAATGTGGTTAGTTATGGGTAAAATGCGTAAATATTTTAAATAAGCAAGTGGTTATAAAATATTCATTGTTGTCGGGGAATATTCGTTTAGTCGTGGAATATTCTTACTGTCGGGGAATATTCGTACTACAACACAGCCTTGTGTGGGCCTATAACGAAAAACGATTGGATGAAAAAAATGACAAGTATAAGTTGTTTATAAATAACGACACGGTTATTCAGATTAATACTTGTTGGAATACCCGGTGGTTTAAAACACACGATGTCTGCGTTGTTGCATGATAATAGCACGGTATTGCGCCAATTATTGATTTTTACGTAAGAAGGCACTACTCAATAATTTTTACAGTAATTACTGTTCAGTATTTTATTTTATTGATTCAATAATTGCTGTGTTTATTTTTTTTATATTACTGTTGTTTCAATAATTGTCACTACACAGTATTTTCTATTATCGAAGTAATAATTCACATTATCTGAATAATATTATTAGAAAACATTATTGGCAATGTCTAGAAAGTTCAGTCTAAGGAGAGGTTTGGTCACCTAATTGCGCGCCACTAAGGAGAAATTCTTATTGGAAAGCCCGCTAATTCATTTAAATATATTATTTTAATAATATATTAATGATGATATTTTTACAATGAATGTGGGATATATGAGTATATGAGGAGGAAGAGTATTTTTGTTGCATTAAATGATTAACACATGTTTTGTGTGTCGGTGGACCCCATTTCTTGACTGAAATTTGATTATAGCCTATAAAATTGTCCGTATGTGGATTTCGATCAATTTTTGTTTGGAATTTGAAAAACCTTTCTTCTGTAAAGTTGTAGAGAATTGAATTTCCTATAAAATGTCATGAGATTCGAATTTTCTAATAAAAGGGCTATTTATTATGAATTATTGAAGTTCCAAAGTTCCGAAATAATTGATTTTTGGAAGTTTTAATTATTTTTATTAAGAAAAACGTTTTTATTGTTTTTGGCACATGTGTGGCTGAAGTTTGGACCAGATTTGTGTGCGTAGAAAATTTTGATATATATTAATATTATATTAAATTTTCTGCTTTGGTGTTCTAAGCAATTTTCTATAAATAGGGTGCTTAGGTTAAAATTGAAAATCACACCAGAAACTAAAGATTTCTCTCTCTTTCTCTCTTTATAATATCGAGCGTATTTTGTGAGTATTTTAGTACTTTGAGTATTGCTATACGGTGCAAGTTCTTTCAGCACCATGATCTTGAAGAGTGTTGATTGAATCTTTAATGTAGAACACCTCTTCCTTCTATTGTGTAGTGCTTCAACACTTCTGTTTGCCTCAACAACTCTCAGAGACTGATGACTTGACTCCTTTATTCTGGCCCCTTCTAAATAGCAAGACACTTCGGATTTGTGGCATGTCCAGCTCGCGTTCTCCTTGTGATCTCCCGTTCACTTATCATCAATGGACTGTCCCAATGCTTAATCACTTTAGCCTTGCTCTTTAGAGGCTGTCCAGTATCTCTGTGTATACTCCATCAGTTCTTTCTTGTTGGGAAAACACTACGATCATGGTAGCTTCCAAGATCGTTGTCTTCTGTCTGCTTGACAGCTACTGCACTTGCTGACTTTCCTTAGTCAGTTACTGAAGTCTTCTTCGGATTTCCTTGTGGAAGACTTCATCTTGAATGGCTTCATAACTCAATCTTGATGCTGATTGGGTTGGTGCTTAGATCTGTTGTTATCTTGCATGCCATTCGTTGAGTGCTCTCTGGTTTCCTTCATGGTGAGATGTATCTTTGCAGTGCTTAACTAGAGGCTTCATTCCTTTGGATATACTAGGAGTGCTCATTTATTGAGAATCATATTTGCTCTACGATTCTGCCTTGGCAAGGTGAGTACATCTGTTGCAGTCTTAGTTCTACACTCTACGATTTAGCTTCGGTAGTGCAGATACTAAGACTTCAAGATCAGATCTTAACACTATGATTTCTGTCGTTGTACTTGTTGTCTTTATCTGATTTTACTCGAGTACGACCTCTGCCTCTGATAAGATCAGTAGACTCTACGACTCTGAGTGTAGTCTACGATTCTTGACTTGGGCTTCGACAGATCTTCGGTCGGCTCGTAGACAGGCTGTCTCTACGATTATGAGCATGACTTCCTCAGCAGACTATAGCCCTAAGGAAGTTCTCCTCGACATACTACGATCTTCTCCTCGTCTCTCCTGGCAGTCTATGAACTCCAAGACTCCTATCTTGCAGACTACGATTCTGCCTTGATAGCTCTCGAGTTTTTCTCGACTCTCTTGGTAGACTACAATTTCTGGTGCAGTGCTCGAAGATCAGACAAGCCTATCTATTACTTCATTAGATCAACCTAACATGCTTGATCTTTCTATGTTTATAGTCCTTGTACATCATTTCTTTTTAAGGAATTTACAAAGTTGTTTTGCTTATGTATGATCAACCTAACATACTTAATCAATTCATTCTAAATCCTTGTACACATGTTTCTTTTATCTATTAAAGAACTTTACAGCTTTTTTTAATGCAAGCATTCTTGCATATTCATTCATATATATATCATAATCAAATCATATGTAAATAGGAATAACATTTACATGCTTATTCCTGACAATCTCCCCCTATTTGATTATGACAAAAACAATAAGTGCATATGCATGTTATGAATGAATCTTATATACACTGAGCATCTGTATTTCTAAAGAAGATAATCATGAATGTCATTTATAATGATGTGGAATTTAATACACTTGACATTTTACATCCTGGATCCAGAACATACTTAACTAGTTAGAGATGTACCTCTTCTGTATCATGTATGCTTCCAGGATGTCTATTGATCAGCTATTCATCTATTTGATTCCTTTGCTCCTGCTCCCCCTGGGATGTGGAGCTATCATGCTTTATGTTGATTAGCTATTCATCTGTTTTATTCCTTTACTCCTACTCCCCCTGGGATATGGAGCTATCCTGCTTTGCTTTGCTCCCCCTCAGATGTATGCTTCTCTTCTCCTTCTGACTCCCACTCAGCTTCGGCATACATAGGCTCATCATTCTTTGGCTCCCCCTCACATGATGACTCTGCCTTTTCTTCTGATGTCTTCTTCTTTGACTTCTTCTCTCATTTCCTTCTACTCTTCTTGCTCTTCTTTGACTGCCTCTTTCTATGCCTCTTTTTCTCCCCATTTTTGACATTAATCATTTGGGAGAGCTGCTCCATGTTGGACATAAGCTGCTCCATCAGGTAGGAGGAGTTAACAACTTCAAACTTGAGTTCCTGTTGTCCTAGCTCAAGTTGTACTGAGAAAGACTGATTCATGTTGTCAATCTTGTCAGAGATGACTTGGATATGCTCTTTATTGGCCTTTTGTGCTTGTAGAGCTTCTGCCTTCTGATCATATATGGCTTTTAGATAGATGTTATCTCTCTCTTTGAGTTTGAGAGATACATCAGCCATAGTAGCTTGAAGTCTATTCTGAACTGAATTATCTCCTGTTGTTGTCATTACCATCTTTGTCTCTTCATTGATTAGAGATATCTTCTCAATCAGCTCATCAGAATTCTTCAAAAGCTCCTCCTCCATAGGAATTTGCTCATCTGGTTGGGCAGCCTCTAGTTGGGCATCAGATTGGACTCTACGATTTTCATCCTTGGATAGATTTTCGAAAGCTTGGAGAATCTAAAAAATCTTTTCAGTACCAATTACTATTTGAGGATGAAGGAATGTCGGTTAGTAGTGTTTGAGCTGATGGAGGCTTCTGGTATTGAACTTGAACACCATCAGTAGTAGAGTTAACAGACTCTACGATCATCTCTTTGGTCATGATTCTTATTCCTTCTCAGTCCATCCTCCGATCGTAGGGGATATAGTGATTTCTAGCATGGCGATAGACTTTGAAGTAGGGCTGGTCTTTGATCATTTTGGTGGCAAACTTCTTCACCCTTGGGAAGTTTTGTGCCACCAGCTCCATGCTTGGAAAATGAGAGTAGCACCAGCTGAAGTAACTTCCATCTCTTTCAATATGGGCTTTTAGCCATGGCATCCATTGGAAGAACCATCTCATCAACAAATCATCAGGATTATAGAGGATGGTTGTGAAGTCTAGCTCCATGTTGTTCCAGTTTTTAACTAAATCAAATGTAGTCATCCTTACCACCTTGAGATGTTCATCTCCATAGTTCACCCATCTTTCTGGTGGTGTTTCTGGTGGTTTATTTGAGACTTTGACCACTATTCTCCTGGTGATTTTTGCTGGAGAGAGAACATGATAGAATTCTGGTTCCTCTGATTCCTGATTTTCAGAATTGGAATCATTCTCCATTTCTTCTCGTTAGGAGCCTGAACCATCTTGATCATTTCCAACAGTGAATCCTTTATGCTGCATTTCATTTCCAGAACCTTCTTCAGCAAAATCTTCCTCTGATTCATCTTCTTCACAACTGGTTCCATCTTCAGTACTTTCATCGTTTGATATGGACTCATCATCACTTAGTTCAATGATAACATTGGAGTGGTCACTTTTCTTTTTACAGGCAAATTTTGCTTGTAGTCTGTAGCTCTTTCTTCTTGTTGGAAGTTCAGCTATAGGAGTTACAGACTCTTCCTCCTCTTCAGACTTTGAAGCCTTTGGATCATCAGACGAACTTCCTTGAGGTTCAGCACTGATAGGGGTAGACCCTTCCTTTTTGGACTCATCACCTTTTGAGCCATCATGGGGTCTTCCAGGATTGGAAGGGGCATGTTCTTCTTCTTTAGAGACAACATCATTTGACCCATCATCTGGGCTTGTTGGGGAATTTGCATTTGGGGATTGAGTTGGGTCATCTTGTATCTTTTCTTCATCATCAGAGTGAATGCTCTGAGGGTTAGCCACAGGGCTTGAGCATTCTTCTTCATCAACAGATGTTGCATTTTTATCCATTAATCCATCTTCACCTTTATTGCTGGATTTGGTCTATGGGGACTCGATCTTGAGATCGTCGGTTCCCTTTGCTTCTTCTGACTATGCGTTCTCCTCTTCAACAGATGTATTATCTTGGGAAACTGAGACTGGTTTGTTTACCACCTTAGCTTTCTTGCTGGATGGCCCTTGAAGTAATTTGTTACTTCTCCTCTTTGTGGTTTCAGCTGTTAGGACTCTTTCTTCTTCAACCTTGTCTTTGGTGGAGAGACTTCTTGGTGGGGCCTTGGTTTTCTTCACACCTCTGGATCTCTTCTTGGCTGGTGTGGTTGCTGCTGGTACAGAGTCATCAGACTCAGAGCTTTCTACCTCTTCTGTCTTCCTCTTCTTTGTAGAGGTCCTGCTGCTGCTCCCTGTTGTCAGTCTTCTGTTTTCCTTGGGATTTTTCTTCCAATTTACAAATAGTTGTGGAGACATTACTTTGTGAACATTAAGAGGTTCTCCCTCATCATCCTTGATTCTTCCTCCTAGCTTCTTCTTCATCACAATGCTCAGTAGTCTTCCATGAAACACTTTTGTAAGCGGTTTTTTCTGTAGACATTTTCAACTCAGCCTTTTCTAGCCATTTGGATATTTGATTAAACATGATAACTCCAAAGTTAATTCGTTTCTTCAGAACTATCGCATACATGATCTTTAACTGTTGATCAAGCACCGTGTCGTGTGTAGTTTCCTTGCATAGTATGAATTTTCCAACTATTTCAGCAAGGAACTCGTATTCCTCTGGAAACTCCTTCTTCTTCATGTCCTTCAGACTAGGGTTCCTTTGGTACCCCATGATCTCGTTTGCTTGTTCTGTATCAATATCATCAAGGCTCTTCAGTCCTTGGTCAGGAACGCCTAAGCATTGATTGAAGTCAGAAGATCTCAGCTTTAGAGACTGACCTTTGATCTTGGTAGAGAGGGTTCCGGAGTTTATGGATGGATTTGAGTAGAATTCCTTGATCAGTTCAGTATATACTCGAGTGCTAGCCTCAAGACATTCTGAGAATCCAGCTTTATTCACAAGTTCGAGAATGTCTCTAAACTTCTTTTCAGATTTTTTAAATGACTTGGTTCCGAGTTGAATGCCAGTGATTACTCACCAGTTTTCCATTTGAGTAGTTTGAGGAATATGGGTATTTGATTCAGAGGGGTTTTTTGAGAGATGGCTGATTGTGATTTGGGCAAGACTCTGGAAGGTTAATTGATTTTGGCTTTTGAGAGGATTCTAGGGTTTGAAAATGGGAGGGAGAAAGGTTTGATGGTTTCTGATAACTGTTTGCAGATTTCGAATTTGTCTTAATGACAGTTTCTTCTAACTCTGCATAATCAGTGATGTGTCAACCAACCATTGGTTGCACGAAGTCCGGTAATGAGCTGTAACTCCCCATAACTTTTCAGTTAGATATTTCCTTTAGGAGAGTAGACGTTTAATTGACGTGGATTGACCGTTGACCTTTTTGGTTCGTAGAGTAGCATGGTAGGGCATCTATGGACTCTACGTTTTCCTTTGTTGAATGAACGATCAACTATTATGAGATATTACAGTGGGTGGTTTTGACATTAATCCTCATTCTGAAACTGCATAGCTTGACTGCTGATATATCAGAACTTATCTCCTCATTATCTGAATGGTTAAGCAATTGTTCAGTCCTTCCGAGCTCCTTATGAGCTGGAGTATCCTCTGGTAGGACTGCGATCATTGAGTCTGCTTCTACGATCGTTGAGGTCGCACTACTATCGTGGAGTTCTCTTCAACCTCGACTCCACGATCATTGACTGACTAGGTCCTTGAGATGAACTTTACTAAACATTCCTTATGGGTCAAGGCAGCTCAGGAAGGGCCAACCTCTTAGTGAGCTAAGGGTCAGGTTTATCCCTGAGGCGCTTTCCAGATGAAATACTTTAGAAGTGATTTTGCAATGATATCTCATTTGACCCTTTCTGGTGGGGAGGTCCTCTACCAACTTTGGATAATTACATTTGCTATAATCGTGGTGTCCTCCTGCTTTTACACTATCATCGGATGTTTGATCATGAGCACTCCACGACTTTGAGTTGGGTGGCTGATAGGTTATCAGTAGTACGTTTTGAGACGTTCCTACTGACTATGGAACTTCATTTGGTTCATCAGCCACAAAGTTTTGGGACACTGTAGCTGGTACACTGCTTCATAGTATATCTTAGTATTGTTGTTCCTAAACAGATCACTGCTCCCCATGGTTGATGATGTCTTCTAAGATAGATGTGATTCCCTTTTCTTTAGGTTCATTTGAAGACCACCTTGCATATCTCCTTCTTACTGGAATCACCATTATCACTTAGATCTCCTTGTATCGTAGGCATGGATGTTTTCAGTACTAATCACTCTACGATCATTTGACAGCACTACGAACGTAGTTTTCTTTGACAGTCTTGTGCGTGTGACGCCCCCAAATTTGGGTCTCTTCCAACCCAACATATGGTGCTCCACGGTGCTACAGTTCACATAAACATTCAATTGAAATGCCTCAAAAGAACGAATATGTCTTATATATATTCCAAAACAATACTACCATTCCCCAGGTTCTTTATAACCGTTACATTTGTTCTTGTCATAATATCAAATAGTATCATTACAAACCTATACTATTACATAGGTAATCTACAAGTTCACTTTAGCCTTCACTTTATTCTTGATGAATCCTTCGGTCCATTCGGTCTAAGCTGCATTCATATGGTTCAAGCAAGAGTGAGCATAACAAGCTCAACAAATACAACAATTTCATTTGAAAAGCATGCTTAAAACATAGGAATCATATATCTTCAATAACTTGATAGTAGTTACGAAGTACTATCAATAACTCAAAATAGCATTCCTTTTCCTTTAAAACGTTTTACAATAACAATATTCAGTAAAACATCAATTCTGGTCAAAGACCATGAGCGTTTCACAATTTTTTTGAAAAGGACAACCCGGCACGAAGTCCGTAAGTCTGGCATATCTTACGAGCACTTCTAGGCGATCATCCTATAGTACTCTATGTTGATCAACACTACATCCATTAAACGTGTGTACATTTAAGTTGTGGCAACCTCACGTGCCCATCGAATACTCGATAAAAATACATTTGTTTATTCATATTCAAGCTTACCTTGAATCCGTACCAATAATTGGCGTAGGATAGCGTTAGCAATTCTATATTGAAAGACTTGTAAATAAATAAATCAATCTATCAAGATTAGTCTAGCCGAGTTAAAACGGGCATTGACTCTTTATTTAAAACCATACATACATCTCATAACTTGCCTTCAGCGACTGCTAGAGTAAAATTACGTTTCCTTTGAGTCTTTACGGTCTCTATAACACATAATCACCTAACATACCACATTAGGTCATGAATGAACATACTTGGTTCCTAAAGAATCTTACCCTTCTTCTCAATCTAATCACGTATTAGCTTTGTTATTTATTGGTTCCGGCTTTTCGTCGTTCTTTTACATCATTCTTATCAACTTCTTTCCTTTCTATAACTTAATTGAAATTATTTCATTAATACAACTCAGTTCGAGTTAATTATCCTTCCTCACAGTTTACTAAAGTCTTTACGTTTATTAATTGTTAATTAATTAGCATTGGCTATGTAACGCCCCCAAAATAAGTCCATTCCATCCAACCCATTCTGAGTCACCAAATATATGGTACGAAAAATAACTACAACTTTATTACAACAATTGTCGTGCAAAATACAACAACACATATGCTGTGAGTTTGGATACAAATATATACCAATCAGTAAAGTCGTCACAATGACACCTTACATAAAGGTATAGTCAAAAACTGTTTGAGAAATTAGAATCTTTGGGAAGTGCTCAAGGAAACCTTAGTATATGGGAGGCCGTGCTTTTAGGTTATGGTAGATATCATATGGCCACAGAATTATCCTTGGTTGACCCAATACACCCCAAAGAAAAACGAGAAGATTACTATCATATTCTTCCCAATGGTGAGCCTTCTCTTGACATATCATTATCTCCACTGTCTCTAATTGGGTATTATACTCCAAACAAACACCAAGATTATATAGGTAGTGCTTGTAAATATACTCAGCAAGTGGATGAGCACAACCATGTCTTATGATGACACGAAGTTGTATGTCATTAGACATCTTGTATGATAGTGGCAAAACACCCTTCCAAGTTAAATTCACCTCACCCTTAACATCTATAGACCACCATTCTATTCCCTCGCTATCTCCCGCTCGACCCAGCTACACTTTTATTACCTGAAAGGAATTGTGAAGCAAAAGGGTGAGCACAAATAGCCTAGTAAAGAATACCATGACTAAAGATAATTAAATTATCAATAGCCTTCATCAATAATAAATCAGAGATTTAGAACATATGGTAGATGATAAAACTTTTCAACCATAGTTGCAGCGGAACGAGCAATCCATTAAAAGAGTCAAATAGACTATAAAGTCTATTGTCTTCTCCACGTTAAAAGTCCACCAACAATGTTTTATCCCTGTAACATCAATCAACAATTCCTTTCCACAATCATATGAATAACTCATAATCATAATTGTGATTCTAAATTCCTCTTCTCATCCAGGACAAAGATAATTTTCATCACCTGTCTTTACCTGAAACATCAAATATCATGGTTATACCAAATCATAGTTCTTGTTCATAATCATACTAATAAATTCATCTTTGCACCACGGGCCAAAGATATTCATCAACAGTTCATCTTTACACTACAGGCTAAAGATATTCAACAACAGTCATCTTTGCATTACGTGCGAAGATATTCATCAATAATTCATCTTTGCACTACAAAACAAAGATATTCAACAACAAAGTCATCTTTGCATTACGAGAAAAAGATATTCATCAATAATTCATCTTTGCACTACAAAGCTAAGATATTCATCAACAAGTCATCTTTGCACTACGAGCCAAAGATATTCATATATCAAAGAAATACATAATCATTTCGTGGTTATATAACAATAATTATAACCATGTTGATCAATTCACCTTTGCACTTAAGCTAAAAATATTTAATTGTAAATTCAATGGTCATGACCATACCACCAACAATTCAACTTTTGCACTCATCGGCCAAAGAGAACCTATAGTCACGATCATACCAATAATCTACCCATCTTTACACTCAAGTCAAAGAGAAATATTATCATTAGGGTTATAAGAATGTTATATAAAAACAATATAATCAAAACATGGTTTTAATTTCAAGAGTAAGATTCATAAATCAACGATAATTTGGTCAGAGAAGAAACCAATTTGTCGTGAATAGTACCCCGTATTCGTACATAGTACCGTGTACGTGCATAGTAATCTCGACACGAAAAGATAAAGTTTCATAATAAAATCCATATCAATATTTATAACAACTTAATCCAAATGTTATAAAATCACTAAATAATATCAAAATCTTAATATTCTTAATATTACAACAATATTTAATAATTTTAAGAACTTATAAACAATTTAATTAAATTGTTTACACTTTACTAATTAATGCATTTAATCATCATAAAATGCCAAACTCATAAGATTTCATCACCAATAACCAAAAGTCTCATCAAAAATCTGCATATACCTCATATATGATTCTCAAGCCATAAAATCATATTTTCCAATTTTCTTACTTCACATAACATATTTAATACATTTACTCATAACTAGAACATTTTCATGAAAAATAACAAATCAGCTCCAAAAATATTTCTTTTCTGAGATTTAGCATAACATAGTCCTATATTGAACATATATTTTTCTCGAAATTTTAAAAATTCATTTACTATTTTTCATATGGCCAAAACCACCGAATATTTAAACATTTATCATAAATTATACTTTTATCCAAAAATTCTGAAATTTACACGGTATACTGATATTATATAGATGTACTCCCAATACAAATTTCATCAATTTTGGAGTTAATCACAAGGAGTTATAAGCAATTACTTTTAAAATAGTATTTTCTCATAAAATCCATAACTCCTAATCTATACATTCAAAAATCGCCATTTTTGGACACAATCTACAAAACTCATCATAATATCATTTCAAATTTTTCCAGAATTTTTGAAAGTTTAGAAAAATTTCGAAACTAAAAACATAATAACCCTTAAAATCCCTTACTATCCCTTACCTCAAAAGAGCAGTACTTCTAATTAGAATAACGCTGAACAAACTTGCACCATATAGCAACACTCAAAGTATACTCAAAATACTCACAAGAATACGCTCGATAATATAGAGAGAGAAAACTTCAGTTTCTGATGTGATTTTCAATTCTAACCTAAGCACCCTATTTATAGGAAAATGCTTAGAACACCAAAGTAGAAAATTTATTAAAATAATAATATATATTATAAATTCTCTCGCTTAACACTTTTGAATCCAGAATTCAAGATTGCACACATGCAAAATGAGGCCCACACATTGAAAAAACGTTTTTGTTAATATAAATATTTAAAACTTCCAAAAATCAATTATTTTGGAACCCCAAAACTTCAATAATTCATAATAAATAGCCCTTTTATCAGAAAATTTGAATCTCGCGAGTTTTTATATGAAATTCAATTCTCTACAACTTTACAGAATGAAGTTTTTCCAAATTCCAAACACAAATTGACCGAAATCCATAAACGGACGATTTTACAAGCTATAATCAAATTTCAGTCAAGAAATGTGGTCCACCGACACACAAAACACGTGTTAATCATTTAATGCCACAAAAATACTCTTCCTCCTCATATACTCACATATCGTACATTCATTATAAAAATATCACCGTTAATATATTATTAAAATAATATATTTAAATGAATTATTTTATCAGAAAAAGATAAAATATTAATTTTCAACAATTGTCACTTTAAAAATTTTCTTCATCTATATCCACATAAAATAAATATTTTTATCATCATAAAAATCAATAATTAATTATTCACAAATAATATTACATAATCACAATATTGACAATCGTGCGCTTCAGAAAGAGGGGCTTTCAATAAGGATCTCTCTCTTCGGGCGCCGCAATTAGGTGACCAAACCTCTCCTTAGATGTAACTTTCTAGACATTGCCAATAATGTTATCCAATAATATTATTCGGATAATATGAATTATTGTTCGATAATGGAAAATACCGTGTAATGACAATTCTTGAAACAACGATAATATAAAATATCAACGCAGCAAATTATTGAATCAATAAAATATAATATCAAACACTAATTATCGTAATAATTATTGAGTAGTGCTTTCTTACGTAAGAATCAATAATTCAAAATACCGTCAATACCGTGTTCTCTTTGTGCAACAACGCGTATTACATTTTACTTTACCCACCGGGTATTCCAACAAAGGTTAATTCAGTAATAATTACTGTTATTTATAAAACTCCCTTTTGTCATTTTCTTCATCCGATGCGGTTATTCACATTATGGGGCCCACAAATGGTCGTGTAAGTCAATATTTAATATCCTCAAGCGGAAAGAATATTCCACGACCAAACGAATATTCCCCGACAATAATGAGTATTTTATAACCACTTGCTTATTTTGAAAAAGTTATATATATCACCCTTAACTTTAACTTTTACAAATTTAACCATTTACTGAATAGTAATTATAAGAAAAATTGAATACTTTTATTTCATAAAATTCGGGGCCTTACAGGTTATGTACACTTATTGTACACCGTTCCTGTTTACATTCAATTAACTTTCTTTAACTCTAAGTGATCACACTTGAGTTTTAGTTATGATTTAACAATGTTTTATTAAGTCTCTTAGTTCATTGTTAAACAATTTCCATTCAAGCTCTACTTGTAACCATTCTTCACTATATAGTTCTTGAGGTTGGCGCTGCGGTGCCGGCTATTACTCTTGGTGTCGTGCTGCGGCGTCACCCATTATTGCCTTAAAATCGGACTCATACGCTGCTGCCATGAGTGTCTTTGTTATTTGTCGCGCTGCGGCACGAGTTTGCAGGGGACTATGGCCACTTTGGCACTGCGGCACCGGACTTTTGGCTTGGAGTCGCGCCGCGGCGCGGACTCTGAGCCACATAAATGTTTGACAGATTTTCAAATTTGTGAGATTCCCGGACTCGTAACTTCTTCGTTATAAGTCCAAATTGGCTTGTTCAAGAGCCTACGGTTCACAAATTACATACTCTATGTGTACATGCAAGAATTTTTTCTATTCTACTTTGTTTACTAAAATTTTACCTATTAGTCCATTTTTAACGAAAATGATAAACGTTCGTGAACGTTCAATGCTCGTTTCTTCGTTCTAAGTCGGAATTCGATCATTTTCGAGTCCGCAACTCTATAATGCCAAATAAGACTTGTCTCCATTGAAAACCAATGTTTCCAAGCTCAATAGCAAAATTCGACTTCCATTCCAAGAATTTCATGAATTCGACGATTATCGTCTAATCGTGTGAATTTTGGCAAAACTTCGTTACTTAAGATTTGTTTTTCGTTTCAAATGGACTCAATTCATCATACTAACATCTTAACATACTTACTTTATTAACTTATAATCATGATAAGTTATTACATGTTCTTTATAAGTTTATAACTTATGATAATATAGATTAATTATTATGATTCCATGACTTATCATGATCTTAATCTTTTAACCACTATTCTTGCTTCTTATTGTCAAACCAATTCCATTAATGTTAAACATGTTACAAGCTTTTATAAGTTCTTCTTAAGTTCATAACTTCATTAATTGATTATCTTACAACATGACTTAATTATGGCTTATTAATACTTAAGCCATTTGATTCATTATTCCAACCCCTTCTTAGCATACATGTTCTACCACCACACACTTCTCTAACAATGGAAGAGAAAGAGAAACATGGTTCAAGATGGTTTACCCTTTGATGATAACTTGCTAAACCATAATCTTCTTCATACTTCTTGAAATATAAACTCTAGCTTTTCTAGCTTTTTTTCTCAAGCCAATAAGCTCTCAACTTATAATGTATAAAGTGTTGGATGAAATAAACAACCAACAAATGAATTGCAAGCTTGCTATTTATAGGAGTTGCTAGGTTAGGGCATAAGGGTCATTAAGCCATCCACCTCCTTACTATTCATTACCTAGCTCTTAAATTAACTTTTCCACCACACCTTTTGGTTGCTCACCACTTAAGTTATCCATTTCTTAACCCTTAAGTCTACTTGCTCATCACCTTTACTTAGTCCTTAAGTATACTTGCTTAGTGTGACGGCCCCGAATCCAGGTCCCAAATCACCTCGGATCCGGTTCGATCATTCTATACAACTATTACTAGTTGTGGAAGATATAAACATAAATTGTTTATACATTACATTGCACACTATTCCCCAAGGTTGAGTAACCTTAACTTAATACACATTACATAACTTATTTAACATACAATCACATTAATATTATACTACACTATTACAAAACTAATCGTGCATATTAACTTTAAGCTTGCACTGTCTTTGACCGTTCCTTGTATTCAATGCATTCGCCTTAATCTGCAATGTTTTATCATGATATAGCAAGGGTGAGCATGAAAGTTTCCCAGCAAGTTTAAATTCAACAATATAACGATATATCATGATTGAAATGATTTGAATAATAGGCTGGCTATAATTCAACAATATAATTGTGAACTACCAGGAACAAATTTATGACTTAACAAGTATTATACATGAACAAATATATCTGAAACCAACTGGTAATGAAGGTGATCAGCCTTTCATACATGACTTATACATGCAATATGTACAGAGTACAATTCATGGCAACCAACAATGATTAACCATAAGCTTATCCGAATGAAACACTCTTAGTAGAGTTAAGTAAAAATAAACTTGCCTGAACCGTTGATTATCGCTACGCAATTTATATCGCAGTACCCGAAGACCTAATATTATAGATCTCCAATATTAGAATAATATCATCACAATATAATACTATTATATATATAAACATAGAATAACCTAAACACATATAACACATAACCCTATCAGTCTATAACACACATAAGACTCGATATCAAGTCAAACTATTTCAGTTTGACTTGAATCCGATAAAATTCTAACGTCCCGACGGTCTAGTCGGACTTTTATCGAGTCTAAGTTCAATTAATCTCTGACTCAACAGTTAACAATTAACTCAGATAATTTTAATAACAGTCAAAATATTTTTTCAAAGACTTATAATAATTTTTAAATAATTATTATCATTTATCGCGTATTTTTAATCATTAATAACGTATTTAAATGAATTAAATACCACATAATTCTTTTATCATTAATATTTATTTAATATCAAATATTAATGAAATACATGTCATAATATTATAATATATTTTATAATATCACAAAGTATTTTTAATACTTTAAAATCATTTAAATATGATTTTAAACACTTAAATTCATTATCCGATAATTGCTATTAATATTTTCATAATAAAATATCAAAAGTTATATTTTATAACTTCAAATATTTTTCTAACACTTAAATAATTTTTATATGATTTTAAATCATTTATTCTATTTTTCCATAATTTATTTAATATATTTATTAAATAAACTAATTATCATTAATGTTAATTATTTAATGAATTTCATCATAAAATATTAAAAGTCACTTAAAATAACTTCAAATATTTTATTTTATCATAATATTATTTTTCATGTATTAAAATCATTTTTAAATCATTTATTTAATATTATAATTAAATAAATTAAATACCATTTATATTCCAAAAATATTAAATATTTATGAAATATACTTAAAATATTAAAAAACTATTTTTCAGAATTTAAAATAATTTTTCAGAATTTATTATGTATTTTTAATAATTAAAATCTATTTTTTTTTCTATTTTTAAATAATTTTCAGAAAATAATAATAATAAACTGTCGCTAAAGGGCCCTATAGCGACAGACACGTCGCTATAGGGTTCTTGAGGCTGTTCTTGAGCTTCATGTCAGTGGACAAAGTGATAGGTTTGACCAACTGTAATTCATGGGTCCGGAGTTATCTGGGTTTGATTAAGTGCTCATATTATAGTATTGATGTAATACTACAATCCTAAACAAATAACATAGCCATATTATATCTAATCTGAGAGAATAGAGCTTTCAAACATTTTGTCAGATCATGCCTGGGTTTTCTGGGTAACCCAGAAACCCAAGGCAGTTCGAGTGTCTCCTTTTGAACTCAATTATCTAAGGGTTCTGGTAATTTGTTTAGTGATTTTATGGTTTCGGTCTATAGTCCGTATGTCCGTGTACCATTATATCTCATAATATAAACTTAAAAACATCTCACATGAAACATATGAGCCGGTCAAAGTAGTAGTCCGGACTGTTCTTTGAACATTTCTGGGTTTTCCAGAAATGTTCTTGAGCAGTTTGGTCAACGATAGTTTGACCATTAATTTCTACGATTAGGATACGGATCTGAGTGATATAAAGGCATATATACATAGCCTGCATGTTAGTTTACAAGATAAAACCAACAACATCACATAACAACTTAACCATAGTTAGATCTAGCGACTGCAAAACCTTGTCATGCGTTTTGGAAATTCTGGGTTTACCCAGAAACTAAGTTTCGTGGGCGGTCAACTCAGTTTGACTGATTATAAAATGCAATCTAAACATGCTATAACCTTAATTCAAGTTCCAGATGAAAGCCTACATGTCAAAGAACAGGTTTAAAACATAAAATACACATAACGATAAACACACAAGAATTTAAGAGCTCTGACATTGGCTTGTCAGACAACAAAATTAGGGTTCTTGACCAGTTTTAAAATTTTGATTTTCATGCCTTTAGATGTTATGGATCCTTGATCCAACAACCCAGATCACTCAAAAACACCCTCTAACACATTTCTAACCAACAAATAACAACATCAAACACAAGATCACTAATTTTTCGAAATTTAAGGGTTCTTTACCTTTTTAGCTTGATCCTTTGAATCTGACTTCTGATTGTTGTTCTTGGCTTGATAAGAGGTTAACCTATCTTAACTTTTATCTCTATCTCACTCTAGATTTTGAAGATGGAGAAAGAGGATGAGTTTGTAGAAAATGAAAAGTCAAGTGAGACTTTTCTCTTTTTTTAATCTATATATACTACTTAGATTCAATGAATTTGCTGGCAAGATTAGCTGAAGTTGGACACATATCTAGGGCTAGGCTAGGGTTAGTTCACCAACCCATTATCTTGGCAAGATCTACACTCCGACCATTAAATAATACACAAAGGGCATTCTAGTCATTTTATATTTTATTTTAATGGCATTTTGGACATTTGACCAAACCCTTAGGGTTTAGGGTTTGGTTAGGGTTTGTAGCATTTAGGATTTAAAGTTTAAAAAATTTTAGGGTTTGTAATTTAATTTCCTAAAATTTCCAATAGGTTTTCAAAAATAGAAAATTAATATTTTTAAATTATAATTAGAATTTTCTAATTATATTAAAATGTCTTAATAATACTTTAAATCTCACTAATTAGGATTAGTATTTCCTAATTAAAATTGCTAATTTAGCAATTAGGGTCAAAATTGTGGATTAGGGTTTATAACCCAAAAATTAGGGTTTCCAATAGAAAAATTAATTTTCTAAAATAGAAATTAGATTTCGTAATTAGATTGGGGTTTTCTAATTACTTAACTTGAAAATTAGAATTAAGTTTTCCTAATTAACATTAAAAGTATTAAATTAACACTTAGGTTTTTCCCTATTTGCAAATTAAGGTTTCAAATCCGTAATTAGGGTTTTAAATTTGGAATTAGGGTTTTGTAACCATTTTGTTAAGATTAACCCTAATTAATCCTATAATTATTTACACTTACGCCATTAAGTTCCCGATTTAGGGTTTCATGCACCGAATTAGGGTTTCGAATTCCCGGAACTGAAATTAGGATTTCCAGAACCAGTTTCTAGGGTTTCTTGTTAATCGTTAGGGTTTTCTAACCGAACGTTGACGTTCTTAATATATACTTAGGGTTTGTTACAGATATCGTTTATCTGGTCAACCCTTGACCCTTAACCACATACTGTAGACATATACACAGAATATATTCACGTATTTTCTTAATCCTGAATAATTCAGTTAAATCCTTAACTGAATTTTGAAATCCTCAAAATTCTATCTTAAAAATATCAAACGCATACACTAATTTTTAGTCTAGGTTCTAATTTTGAACCTTAAATCAATTAATAAAATTTTTAAAAATATTCTAAATTCCCGGGTTGTCACACTTAACACCTAGCTTATCATTTACTTGTTCTTCACATAAAATCACTTTGTTTGCCCACCACACTTACTTAACTATTAAGTTATTTGCTTAATACTTAGCTTATCTCTTGCTTAGCTCTTAAGATTACTTGCTCCTTACTTCCTTTACTTAATCATTTAGTTTACTTGGTCCTTACCTATTTTACTTGGTCATCACATTCAACCATGTGATCATGGGTTGCCCCATGGGTCACCCTAACCCATTGCATTAATATTTTGGGCTTAAGGTTTAATTAGCTTTCTTACAATTTAGGCTTGTATTAACAAATCTTTGGGCTTGTTCATTAATTCATTTTGGACTTTACAATAACCAATATTAGGTTTTAACATTAGTTCACATTGGGCTTAACCCAATCCCAATTAAATTATACACTTCCTACATAATCCTACAATTATAATCACATATGGCTTAAAGCCTTGGAACGTATAATATACATATAATTCTCGTAATCTAACGTGTATACTTATTCAATATATACAACATACCATCATTCATACATACTCGTATAATACTTCGTATCGTACTCGTATTCAATACCTCGTACAATACCTACGTATACTACGATCATCGCTTAATTCATTACATTAACTTCTTAACACTTGGTTTTCCTAACGTTCTCAAATTAAGTCCACAGGCAAAATATTACGTTTTCCATAACTGAAATATTATTGGATATTCCATCTCACCTCGATATTATATCGTTACATAATTCTCAGAAGTTCAAAAATAATTCCTGAGCAGAAATGTGTGAATAGTGTTTTTCAGAAAATTTCTCGGAAAGCTTTTATTTTCATCTTGGAAATTCAAACACTTTAATTCTACCACGTAGCCAAAATCCTAAGACGTTTCGATATGTTTAGGTCATAGAACGACCTCCAATTAGCTTGCTCCCATAAATAATCAATAATTTTTATTTAATCCACATATTAAAAAAAAAAAATTAATTCTCTTAAAAATTCGATTTTCTCGGGCGTTACAGTGCGTGTGAAGCTCTGCTCCCGTAATGAGTTCCTCTTGTCTCATGCTCGATGATCCTCTGATGTGAGCTTCCTTGAGAATTCTTCTCATATAGCATGTTTTGCTTGAGTTGAGCATATAAGACCCTTTTCATCTTTGGTTCCATGGCATGCTTCCATATATAGATTAGAAGCCATGTGAGCTTCATTCAGGTTAGCTTAGCGGGTCTTCAGGGGTAGGCTTGGACATATAGGAATTTTATCATAATCATTTCGAATAGGTCCTCGCCTTCATTGGTTGAGTCTTCGATCAAGTCTTACGCTTCAAAGATTCCTTAGTGTGGTCGACGCACTAAGTAGTCGCAGCTAGATACATTTCTATTTTTGGTACCCACAATTAAATGGGTCCTGCTAGGTTAGTTTTCTAAACCCATGTTCCTCATATTTGGATAATCATCACATTTATCACCAACAGTCATATTCATGCATGCAACTAGTTTTTGATAATACATTTTGAGATGCATGATGGTGAGTGTGTGTAAGATTAGTCATTTTAAAAATACACTCTCTTTCTTTTGATGGTTTCATCATTTGCAGGGTTATGTTCACAAGGTTTAAGTGTTCACAGAGTGAGAATCAACTCTTCGATTTAGGTGTATCTAGTTGATTCATGGAGGTGATCAGTTTCTACAAATCATCAAGATACTCTTGTAGAACTGATCATACTTTGTGTGTTGTCAAACACTTAGAACATAGGTTTGTACATACATACTAGCCCACTAGCAAAGATTACTTCACATAGAATTAATTAGTCCTGTGATGCTCTTATGACCCATTTCAAATTTCTTTCAACATGTCATCTTCAGCCTAAAACTTGGATGGAGAGAAAGTTTATAGACAATTGAGTTTCCACCTTCAGGGTACTTTTTCTCTTCACCTTTTTAGGTAGATTATGACTCCTTGACAGAATACTGTTATAGTTCATAAGGAGGTGCATTCATGATGTATACATTTATAATAGTGAGGAACCGTACCTTTTCACTGTCAGTTTCTTAACATTCATTTATCTTTAATATACCGAGTTTTAGGCATTGATGTGCATAGCTTCACATTTGCTCCTGACAGCTTGTTGCTCTTGTTGGCCTTTAATCAATCAGTCGTGGTCTTGAAGATGCAGGCTAGGAGAATCTCAGAAACTTTAGTTCTTTGACATCCTTTAGTTCACAAAGTTTGCACCCAGCTGTTGGTTGGCCAGACACATGTTTGAGAAGATCTTCTTTCTTCTCTGGATAAGCATTTCTTAGCATGTATGGCTTTTTCATCTTTCAGGCTGGAGGATGCTTGACTCTTTGTTGTTGATGTCTCTTGGGCTATCTCGTCAGGTCTTCAGACTACAAGATTGACTGCAGGCAAGGATTGGTCTTGTTGATATAATACTTGAGAGCATGGACCAATCTGAGCAGCTTCAGGTGTATATACACATTTTCCTGTACACAATATTGTTAACGTGTGAGCTCATCTGCATATAACAAGTGACTTACTACTAAACTATGTTTAGAACAATGTTTGTGCCTGGGATCAGACTCAAAGTGATTAGCTTTTGAATATAGCATGAGAACCTTCTTTGATACCAATTGTTAGTTCCTAGTAGGCACAATATAGATCTAGAAGAGGGGGTTGAATAGATCCTTTTTCGTTTCAAATACTTTTCAAGTTTATTTTAATTGCTAATAATTTAGCATATGACAAACATAAGAATCTTTTCAAGCACATCGGAATAAGTAAAAGATCCCCTTCATTGATATATTCAAAATTATATATACATTGTTCATAGAGTTATTTCAGTGGTAAGCAGTTAAAACATACATAGCAGTTATAGCAGTTAATGTACATAATGTAAATGACATAAGGTAAAAGACACAAGGGGTTTTAAGTGGTTCATTGACTCAAGCTCCTAATCCACTATTCAGCTTTCAACTACCAGGATTTCCACTAAGGAAGGGCAGCACCCTGAATCACTAAGATTCCTTTAAGGCCAGCAGCCTTGGAACTTTTTTAGTTCCCTAGGAACTCTTCAAGCCCAGCAGGCTTGGAACTTCATTTAGTCCCTCCGAACAAGGACCCCTCAGGCTCTGGCTTCTTGTTGAGTTATTTGTTTGTTGTTGGTGTTGAGCTGCTAAGATGTCATTCAGCTTGATCATCTTTTGTACTTAGCGGCTTGGTATGGTCCTCTTTGCATTCTGCTTCGAGACTAGACCACATCATCTTTGGTGTAGCTAATCTTCTTTTGTTCTGCTCATCTTCATGTAGTGACAGTTGTACACCATCACCATTTCCTGAACCCTTCTTAACATGTTGGCAGACATAGTTTTGTACTTACTATGCTTCAGCTTTGGGTTCATGGTGAATCGTAGAGTGGCTCTTAGGATCTGCCTTGTTCTTTGCCACTCTTCTGAATGCTATCTTCTTGTCCTTCTCGGCTCTCAGCTTAGATGCCAATTCAAGTGGCATTCTCCTCTTTGTTGAATGAAGCTTTGATCTGTTTAAGTCCATCTTCAAAGTTGTTTCACTTCCACCGTTGTAGTCTTACTGTCACTAAGACTTGTTCTATTTAAGCTCAGGTGGAACTCGTAGAGTCAAAATTAGCATTCAACCAACTCAATGATTCTGCAACATTGCAAATCATCAGCATATTTTGATCATTGAAGCTCTTGCTTATTTATACTTCTTCCCAATCTTCCCGTTGAGAAGTAGCCATTAAAAGCTCTTTGAAATGCTTCGCAGATCTCGAGTTATTTGGTGTAGATTGTAGATGTGACATGTCTTACTTTTCTGACACTGCAGTCTACTATTTCACCTACTCCGTCAGAGATGTCACTTTAATGTCTTGGGCAGGTCGAAGACTTTATTTCCTCCTTCTGATTTCTTGATCAGAGGTTGTCCCTTTGCATCGATGCTCTCAATAAGCTCTTGTCCGAATATTACCCTTCAGTTTGTACCGTTACCAATGCTTCAGTCTTCAGCTATTTGAACTCTACGATTCTGATGCATGTCTTCATGGACCTGATCGTAGTATCTTGTTGACTGAGAGACAACTCTACGATCTTGAAGAGTGTTGATTGAATCTTTAATTTAGAATGCCTCTTCCTTCTCATGTACAGTGCTTCAACACTTCTGTTTGCCTCAACATCTCTCAGAGACTGATGACTTGACTCCTTTATTCTGGCCCCTTCTGAATAGCAAGACACTTCAGATTTGTGCCGTGTCCAGCTCGCTTTCTCCTTGTGATCTCCCGTTCACTTATCATCAATGGACTGACCCAATACTTAATCACTTTAGCATTGTTCTTCAAAGGCCGGCCAGTATCTCTGTGTATACTCCATCAGTTCTTTCTTGTTGGGTAAACACTACGATCCTGGTAGCTTCCAAGATCATTGTCTTCTATCTGCTTGACAGCTACTACACTTGCTGACTTTCCTTAGTCAGTTACTGAAGTCTTCTTCTGATCTCCTTGGTGAAGACTTCATCTTGAATGGCTTAACAACTCAATCTTGATGCTGATTGGGTTGGTGCTTAGATCTGTTGTTAGCTTGCATGTCATTCGTTGAGTGCTCTCTGGTTTCCTTCATGGTGAGATGTATCTTTGCAGTGCTTAACCAGAGGCTTCATTCATTTGGATATACTGGGAGTGCTCATTTATTGAGAATCGTCTTTGCTCTACGATTCTGCCTTGGCATGGTGAGTACATCTGTTGCAGTCTTAGTTCTACACTCTACGATTTAGCTTCGGCAGTGCAGACACTATGACTCCAAGATCAGATCTTGACACTATAATATATGTCGTTGTGCTTGTTGTCTTTATCTGATCTTGCTCGACTATGACCTCTGCCTCTGATGAGATCAGTAGACTCTACGACTCTAAGTGTAGTCTACGATTCTTGACTTGGGCTTCAGCAGATCTTCGGTCGGCTCGTAGACAGGCTGTCTATACGATTCTGAGCATGACTTCCTCATCAGACTATAGCCCTGAGGAAGTTCTCCTCGACACACTACGATCCTCTCCTCGTCTCTCCTGGAAGTCTACGAATTCTAAGACTCCTATCTTGCAGACTACGATTCTTCCTTGATAGCTCTCAAGTTTTCCTTGACTCTCCTGGCAGACTACGATTTCTGGTGCAGTGCTCGATGATCAGACAAGCTTATCTATTACTTCATAAGATCAACCTAACATGTTTGATCTTTCTATATTTATAGTCCTTGTACATCTTTTTATGCTTTGCTAAGTCCTTGTACACATGTTTCTATTCTCTATTAAAGGACTTTACAGCTTTTCTTAATACAAGCATACTTTCATATTCATTCATATATATATTATAATCAAATCATATGTAAATAGGAATAACATTCGCATGCTTATTCCTGACAATCCCCCCCTATTTGATTATGACAAAAATAATAAGTGCATATGCATGTTATGAATGAATCATATATGCAGTGAACAACTGAATTTCTAAAGTAGATAATCATGAATGTCATTTATAATGATGTGGAATTTAATACACTGACATTTTACATCCTGGATCAAGAACATACCTAACTAGTTAGAGATGTACCTCTTCTGTATCATGTATGCTTCTAGGATGTCTATTGATCAGCTATTCATCTGTTTGATTCCTTTGCTCCTGCACCCCCTCGGATGTGGAGCTATCCTGCTTTGCTTTGCTCCCCCTCAGATGTATGCATACATAGGTTCATCATTCTTTGGCTCCCCCTCAGATGATGACTCTGCCTTTTCTTCTGATGTCTTCTTCTTTGACTTCTTCTCTCCTTTCCTTCTGCTCTTCTTGCTCTTCTTTTACTGCCTCTTTTCTATGCCTCTTTTTCTCCCCCTTTTTGTCATTAATCATTTGGGAGAGCTGCTCCATGTTGGACATAAGCTGCTCCATTAGGGTTAAATTAGCTAATTAGGGTTAGGTTACCAAATTAGGGTTAGGGTTTTGCTGATTAGGGTTAGGGTTTATTAATATAGGGTTATTAACCTAGATTTCTCACTAATCCTAACAAGCACGACAAAGCGTTTTGTCAGGGTAAGCACGAAAAAGCAACTTGTCCTAACAAATATACCGAAAAGTTCATTTTTTAAAGAAATTTTTAAGCACGAGTTGTCAAGCACAACGTTT
This sequence comes from Panax quinquefolius, assembly GCA_020205615.1. NCBI lineage: Eukaryota > Viridiplantae > Streptophyta > Magnoliopsida > Apiales > Araliaceae > Panax > Panax quinquefolius. The sequence continues at coordinate 43,341,535 of CM035165.1, forward strand.
TTCGGACAAAATTTTATTTGATCAAATTTGTTAAAAAGAGTATATATTAACACATAACACATTCAAAACGGAGAAATTTTATTGATATAACTGGATTTATATACCCGAATCTTATTAGGGTTTTCGGTTTTTACATTGTCTTGTAGCGAAACCAAGTTCAACGGGGATGGTGACTCCAAAGGCTGTCCCAGACAAGTCAAAGTCGGTGGTTCCTGGAAGAGCGTTTGTCGTGACTGCCCACAACGCGAGGAACCCAAACGAGGTGATCACGGTTAAGCAAATCATAAATTCTTGCGAAGTTTATACCTTATTAGATACCGGTTCTACCCATTCTTTTATCTCTCCTGCTTGTGCTCAACGTTTGAACTTGACTCCGGAGAAATTAGACATTGACTTATCTGTTGAGACTCTGTTAGGAGACACTTTCATTACATCTACTGTTTATAAATCTTGCTTGATCCAAGTTGGAACCATCACATTACCTGCCGATCTTATTTCGTAGAAAATACTTGCATTTGATGTGATTTTAGGGATTGATTGGTTAACCACTCATCATGCTAAAATTGATTATTTTCATAAAGTTGTTAGTTTTCATATTCCTAACCAACCTGTTATACAAATTCAAGCAACCAACCCACTAAATGCAATCACTGTCATATCAAGCCATAAAGTTATTCGTTTATTGAAAAATGGATGTCAAGCTTTTTTATCTCATGTCACGAATTTGAACACAAATACGTCATATTTGAATAATATTTCTGTTGTTAGTGAATTTCCTGACGTATTTCCTGAAGAACTTCCTGGTCTACCCCCAGAACGTGAAGTTGAATTCTTTATTGACCTTGAACCTGGTATAAAGCCCATTTCTAAAACCCCATATCGAATGGCTCTTATTGAACTTCAGGAGTTAAAGGCCCAACTACAGGAGTTGTTGGACATCGGTTTCATTCGTCCTAGTACATCTCCTTGGGGTGCTCCTGTTTTATTCGTAAAGAATAAAGACGGGAGTATGCGACTTTGTATTGACTACTGGGAATTGAATCATGTCACCATCAAGAATAGGTATCCGCTACCTCGCATTGATGACTTGTTCGACCAGTTGCATGGAGCACAATTCTTTTCAGAGATCGATCTTCATTCTGGATATCATCAGCTGAAGATTAAAACTGAGTATAATCCAAAGACTGCCTTCAGAACTCGGTACGGACATTATGAATTCTTAGTCATGTCTTTTGGATTGACTAATGCTCCTACTGCTTTCATGGATATGATGAACCGTGTGTTCAAGGAATATTTGGATTAGTTCATTGTTGTCTTTATTGATGACATCCTCATCTATTCAAAAAGTCGTGAATATCATGAGAACCATTTGAAGCTTGTACTTCAAAGGCTTCGCGATAACAAGCTATATGCCAAGCTGAAGAAATGCGAGTTCTGGCTTGAGGAAGTAGCATTCCTTGGGCATGTGGTGTCAAAACATAGAGTATATGTCGACCCGGCGAAGATTGAAGCAATACAAAGTTGGGAGAAACCGAAGTCAGTGACCGAAATAAGTAGCTTTCTAGGCTTAGCTGGTTACTATAGGAGATTCATGGAAGGGTTTTCTCGAATCGTTATTCTGTTAACTCAGCTGACTCGGAAAGATTCAAAATTTTTATGGAGCATGGAATGCGAGAAGAGTTTCCAAGAGCTCCAGAGGAGACTTATTTTGGCACCTGTTCTGACAATACCATCTGGTTCGGATGGATTTGTTATCAACAGCGATGCTTCAGGCAAAGGGTTAGGATGTGTTCTCATGCAACATGGGAAAGTCATAGCCTATACCTCGCGACAACTCAAAGAATATGAGAGGAATTATCCTACTCGTGATCTGGAGTTGGCAGCAGTCGTTTTCACATTAAAGATCTTGAGACACTACCTGTCTGGGGAGAAAGTGGAGATCTATACAGATCATAAAAGCCTCAAATATTTCTTCACCCAAAAGGAACTCAACATGTGGCAACGATGTTGGCTCGAGTTGTTGAAAGATTACGACCATACCATTCAATATCATCCTGGAAAAGCAAACGTGGTAGCTGACGTATTGAGTAGAAGATCATATGTGGGTATGAGTGCAATGTTGTTAATACAAAGGTCCATTTTGTATGACTTGAAAAGGATGGAGATAGAGGTAAAGGATCCAAGTACCCACGTGATGATGTCAAGCATATGAGTAAGAACCGACTTTAATCGATAAAGTTAAAGCTGCTCAAGCTACGGACATGGAGCTGATGTGTATGAAGAAGAAAGTGCATGAAGGTGCTATTCCAGAAGCGAGAATCGATGAATAAGGAATACTTCGAGTCAACTCCAGACTTTGTGGTCCTAATGATTCTGACTTGAAGCATAGAATCATGATGGAGGCACACAACACACCGTTTGCAATCCATCCTGGTTGTACTAAAATGTATCATGATCTTCGACATACATTTTAGTGGAACAATATGAAGAGAGAGATCACGGAGTTTATCTCAAGGTGTTTAACTTGTCAACGTGTAAAGGAAAAACATCAAGTGCCAAAGGGTCCATTGCAACCACTTGAGATTCTAAAATGGAAGTGGGAACACATTACTATGGATTTCGCTACGGGTCTTCCCAAGGTTTCTCAAGGCATAGATGTGATTTGGGTTATTGTTGATAGATAAACCAAGTCTGCTCATTTCTTGCCTATACGGGAGACTAATTCCCTTGAACGTCTTGCTCGTATGTACGTGAATGAGATTGTGAGATTGCATGGCATGCCAGTATCCATAGTTTCGGATCGTGACCCAAGATTCACTTCACAATTTTGGGTTAGCTTGTAGAAAGCTATAGGCACGGATTTACGATTCAGTTCGGCATACTATCCTCAAACGAACGGAAAATCAGAGAGGACTATTCAAAATCTTGAGGATCTATTAAGACTTTGTATCCTAGATTTCAAAGGGAGTTGTGATAAGTACCTACCATTGGTGGAATTCCCCCTATAACAACAGTTATATGGCAAGTATAGGTATGGCTCCATTTGAAGCATTGTATGGACGAAAGTGTTGCTCTCCAGTATGCTAGGATGAGGTGGGAGAAACAACATTGTTGGGACCAGAATTGGTACACATAACTACAAAAAAGATCCAAACGATTCGACAACGTATACAAACGGCACAGGATCGACAAAAGAGTTATACGGATCTTCATTCAAAGGACGTGAAATTTAATATTTGGGATCATGTATTGTTATGTATTGCTCCATGGAAGGGAGTTACAAGATTTGGGAAGAAAGGAAAGCTCAATCCAAGATTTGTTGGTCCATTTGAGATTCTTGACCGAATAGGAAATGTGGGCTATAGACTCGCATTACCTCTAAGCATGTCTCGTGTTCATAATGTTTTTCACATATCTATGCTTCGTAAATATGTTAAAGACCTGAACAACATTTTTGAGTTAGAACCAGACGACATAGCCAAAGATTTAACATACGAGGAGGTACCTGTTAAGATATTGGATAGGAAAGAGCATGTCTTACGCACCAAGGTTATACCACAAGTTAAGGTTTTATGGAGGAACCATGCTATTGAAGAAATGACTTGGGAGTTGGAATCAGAAATGAAAGCGAGTTATCCTCACCTTTTCGAAACACTAGGTACGTACGTCAATTTTGAGGATGAAATTTCATAAGGAGGGGTGGTTGTAAGACCCCAACTTTTTAATGAATAAAATTGAATTTCCTCTATTCATTATCTTGAAATAATAAGGTGTTAATTTGATATAATACTTTGATTATGGTGAAATGTGCAAATTTTGCAAAATAAGCAAGTGGATATAAAATATTCTTTATTTTCGGGAAATATTCGTTTGGTCGTGGAATATTCTTGTTGTCGGGGAATATTCGTACAACGGCGCAACCATTTGTGGGCCCCATAACTGAAAACGGTCGGATGGAGAAAATGACAAGTTTGAGTTTTTATAAATAACGGCGTAGTTGTTACCGTTAACATTGTTGTAATACTCGGTGGTTAAAATACAGTAATATGCATGGTTGCACAGTAGCACACAGTATTGCACAGTATTTTTAAATTATTGATTCTTACGTAAGAAGGCACTACTCAATAATTGTTACAGTAATTATTGTTCAATATTTATTTTATTGATTCAATAATTGCTACGTTGATATTTTATATTATTGTTGTTTCAATAATTGTTACTGCACGGTATCTCTATTATCAGATCAATAATTCATATTATTTGAATAATATTGTTAAATAGCATTATTGGCAATGTCTAAGGAAGTTTTGTCTAGGAAAGGGGTTTGGTCACCTAATTGCGCGCCAATAAGGAGAAATCCTTATCGGAAAGCCCCATCTTTCCTAGGAACGACCTGGTAGTCATAATTGTGATTCTGTAATATTATTTGTGAATAATTAATTTTTGATTTATATGATAAGGAAATATTTATTTTATGTGGATATAAATGATGGATACATTTATTGTGATTATAAATGAAGGAATAAATGCTGAGGTGTTTTATCAGTATTTTGTCAGAATAGAGGTGTTGAAAATCGTTCGTATGTGGATTTCGGGCATTTTTCGTTTAAAATTTGGAAAAACTTAAACTTAAAAAGTAATAGAGAATTTAATTTCCTATGGAATAGACATTAGATTCGAATTTTTCTGATAAAAGGGCTATTTATTATGAATTATTGAAGTTTCGGAAATAAATATTTTTATTAAAAACATAGTGGACCCCACTTTTGGTTTGTGAGAAATAAAATGTGTTGGACTTTATTTTCAAAAGTTGTGGACGTGAATAGTAGCAGGTAAAGCCATCAGGTAGCTAGTTAGTCTGCTATGGCGTTTTAAGCATTTTCCTATAAATAGGGTGCTTAGTTAGAATTGAAAATCACACCAGAAACAAGTTTTATCTCTTTATATATATATATATATATATTATCGAGCGTATTTTGTGAGTATTTAGATACTTTGAGAGTTACTATTCAGTGCAAGTTTCATTTAGCATTACATCAGATATTCCAGTAAGAAGTACTGTTCTTTTGAGGTAATGGATGTTATTTTCTTCGTAAATGATATTATTTTCTTCAATAGTATTATACCGAAATATTGATATAAATTTTATTATGAAATTTCTACCTTTTTGTGTTGGGGTTAATATTCACGTATACGACACTATTCACGTATACGACACTATTCACAAAAAAATAAAATTTTCTCTTCTTTGTCCAAGATGTCTATTATGGTTACTATCTTTTATTGTATCCATGTTTTGATCTTCATTCTTGAATTTTACTCCACTATGGGTTATTTTGGAGTATTTTTGAACTTGGATAAACTAAAGTACGAATCCATAATCTTTGATCTTTTATCTCACTGGATTCGTTTCTTAAAAAGATTTTTCATCATCCTCAGTCCTAAATGATGATATTACTGAATATCTTTGGCCTGTAGTGCAAAGATGAATGATTAACTGATGAATATCTTTGGCCCGTAGTGCAAAGATGAATAGGTCTTGAGATGAACATAACCAACTTATGATACAAATGAATATCTTTGGCCTGTAGTGCAAAGATGAATATTTGATTCAAGATGTATATTGATTGATGTTGTAGGGATAAAATATTGATGATGGACTTTTAATTCATAGATGATAGTAGATTTCATTCTCTACTTAACTCTTCTAATGAATTGTTATTTTCGCGTGAATATTGTTCTAAAACCGGTTGTCCATTATATTTTATCTTGATTTTTTGAAGGCTAACGATAATTTGTTGTTCATTATCTTAGTCATAATATTCTTTACTGGGCTAGTTGAGCTCACCCTTTTCCTTTTTGTTCCATTTTTCTTCTCAGGAGGTAAAAATATAGCAAAATCTAGCCGGGGTATGGAGTGATGGTTCTAAAAATTTGTTTTAGCAGTCCTCACTATTTTTGTAAAATAGTGTATCAATAATTGTAATGAGGACTCCTTTTGAGTTTGAATATTGTCTATTAGACAATATTTGTATTTAAACTCACAGTATATGTGTTGTCGTATTTTGCACGACAATTGTATTAATGAAGTTGTATTTGTTTTTGTACCATATATTTGGCGACTCAGAATGGGTGATGTATACTTATTTTGAGGGCATCACAGAAACGGCGCAGCGGCGCCGTGCCCTGAGCCTAGGCAGAGAGTTCTGTTTATTTACAGACCGTAGTATGCGAACCTAATCTAGTTTGGCATGCATGTTAATGATGTTAAAAACATAACATAAGACATCATAACAAGTTGTAGTATAATATAATACCAAAATATGGAGATTTTAGTTGTCACTTGAATAAGTTATGTAATGAACCAAATGTGATATTTTCAAAAATTAAGGATAAATGATAAGGTTTATGTTAGTTTATAGTGTTATTTCAGATTCGTTAAGGATATTAACCAACATGATTAGAAGTTAAGATAAGGTTATGACTTAAAAGGTGGCTTAAACCCCTAAAGCTAATATTAATACAACTAATTGTTATTGCAATTTTAATGATATATGTAGGGTAATTGGCGAACATTATTATACTTGTCTAGCTTACATACAAGGCAAGTTTCCTAATTTCATTCTCTTTATAAGAATGCAAGCTTTCTATTCCTAAATTATCATTGTACAAGTTTCTATGTTTTATGTTGAAGTTGAGCAAAACTAATATATCTTGTGTATGATGGTACAAGCTCTTGTAACCTAATTCGTTACATCGAGCAAGTTTCACTTTCCTTAATAATATTCGAAGAATATATTGTTCTAATACTTCAATTCAAAGGAGATTGTTCTAACTCTGTTGAATATAGTGTTGGGTTTTTGGCACAAAAACGCAGCGGAAATTTAAAATTAATCAAAGCAATTCCGAAACCCAAAACAGGATCCAAGCGAAACTGAAATTAATTCAGTGGTTTAGATATTATACCGATTATGAAAAAGTTCTAAAATAGCTTCGAATCCTTTACGCAATCTAATTAGAACCACGTCTCTACGGTATCCACACAAACGCCGCACGAACCGTCGAACGATTCTGCAAATAAGAGGGACTTGCGGTACTAGCCACCAAAGGAATGATTATGAAACTGTTTTCTCTCTAGTCTCTCTCTAAGAGCGGCTAGGGTTTTTCAATTATGATCTCACCCTAAGTAGCTGCTATATATCATATATATAGTAGTTAAAAGGAATTAATCAAATCAAAACCTAATTTCATAAAATCATTTATATATATATATATATATCTCAATTAAGTCTTACTTAATTAATATATATATATATATACAAATTATCCTTTTAATTTAATTTCGTGATTTAAATAATATTAATCATATTAATATATTTGAATCCTTAAAATTTAAATTTATTCCCTTTTAAATTACGTTCCATGTGTGTGACCCTATAGGTTATTATTACGTTGGCAATAATTTTATAATCATATTATAAAATTATAAACAGTGAGCGGCATCTAGTAATGCATCACTGCTACCCAAGTAATAATAAGATCGATGATTCGATGCAACCTTTTCGTGACCAATTTTTCAATGTAATTAAATACTTTTAATTTTGACATCCTAGATTAAACTCGAGTCATGGAATATGTCATACTCTTCATAATTTAATCTGAGTTTTCTTGATCAATGAGTAGACTATATGAAACAAATCACTATTTGAGCATGGCCATGCATTTCATAGTTCTACTCAATCAAGAGGCCTATGGATATCACCCCTAATATATAGGAGGGTTAAATTCCATCTAGATCACTCATATTCCTCACACGATTCATGATGTACCCAATAATCATCTTTATAGTCCACCCTATTAAAGGTGACATTTGATGATATCAAAGTACATAAATTCTCGTGTAGTAATATAGTGATTTCAAGTTGGAGGACCATTACATCATTGTTACTATGAGAATCGCTAATGACAATTTGCATAATGTTCCACGTAGAATTCTCATGGTGGGTCTGTCCAGTACATCGTTCTTTAACATATACCTATGCATTGACTTAATATCTCATATATTTATGACCAATGAGATTTGGTCATCAGTCAATCCACATACTAGTCTCAATGCATCATTGTTGTCCTATCAACAATGGTACTTGACTAGGGACATTTAAGAGCAATGATACTAATTGTAATTATATAATCTCATGTTCATGTCACATACTTGAAACTATATAAATTGTATCACTATTCTAAGGAATTTTATTATGTTAACATTTATATAACGCAGTAAATAAAACCATAATAAAATCATTCATTTATTCAATAAAATATAATATCAAAATGTTAAGCAATTATATCAAATAATTGGCCTCTAGGGCATAAACTCTAACATATAGTACTTTGCATGTATATCATGTTTACTCAATTATATATTGTTGTTATTCGATCTTTAACTTTGATAACCTTGTTCAATTCCATATTGTTGTATTAAACCTTCAAGTAGTAAGCAAAATCTTATTGATTGACCTAGTCTATTATGGAATAGTGTTCTAAAATTCTAGAACCACTGATAAGTTAGTTCCGGGCTAAACTTTCTTTAGTGCGGAAATTCTAAATCCAAACTGAGACGAACAACCCTTACATAGGGGATTTTTGTACGTGTAACATTTAGATGTTTGTGCACAATACATGGTACAAAGGTCTGATCCCCCTAAGTACGTTAAGCAGGGTCTGTATAGTCTAAAATATTGTAAAGGTTAGGGTAGTAATACCTAATCACCGGGGACATAGTTTGTGGTCTTAAGACCCTCAGACATTAAAGTTCAAACTTGTTTTCTATTTTTGATTCGTAGAACAAGTTCATTATTTTTTGGCATTCGTTGTTCACTCTCATGTTGTTATCATTACTACTTTTTATATCAGTGAGGAATTGATTGCTCGCTCCTGCAATTAACACTGCAGCTAAAGTTGAAAGAGTCGATGAGCCATCTACTAGCAAAGGAAAGGGCAAGATGTCCAAGTGTTCAAGATTTGTAAGAATTTATTTAAATGAATTATGTTATAAGACTTGTTTTATTTTATGATGTATTCCGCAAACTTATGTAATAATTTAAGGTTAGATTAGGTTAGATTACCTGGGATTGTTTTGAGAAGATGTAACCTTTTAATGGGAAAGATTATTGTTTAAGTTATTTGATGTCTTTATCCATTATTATGGATAGTTAGATGTAATTATTTTTGATAGTTAGCACCAAATTCTGTGGGAATGAAGTACCTGGATTAGGGGGTGTCATGTATGCTACACAGAAGTATCCTAAAAGAACCATAGCTCCAATCCCGAGTGACAACTACACAAGACAGCACACCAGATAGAATTTGAAGATTTGAAGACCTGGGCATGGACCCATCTTCCTGACTTCATACAACCTCTTATCCCATGTAATTGTGTAGCTCTCGACAACAGCATACTGTAAAAGGTCTTATACACCTCAATTAAATGCCCAGATTGAATGTTTGAAGGTTCAAGCGGACAACACGTTGCACGAGTGCACGTAATTCAAGACAGTGAGGCCCACGGAGCCCGGGGCACTCCGGGCATCCGCAAGTACATCTGCGGCTGCCGCAGGTACACCTACAGCTCCCCACTCTATAAATAGAGGGCTTGGGGTGGCCATTTGTAAGAGAAAAAAGGCGAGAAAGCCCTGTCCATTTTGCTCTATACACACTATAAATTGGGTGCTTTCTCATTTCAAACACTTGTGAGCTTATATATTGCTACATTTTACCGGTGGGAACCGAGTGTTCATCCATTTAAAGCTATTTGAAGTCTTCATTGGCAGCCCACTGTAATCCTTCTTACCTTTCTTAAAGCCGTTTCTCCCATTTTGTGCACACACTATTATTCACGTTGAAAGTCGTGTGTGTGTGTATGCCCGGACCGTCGGTCTGTGGCTTTTATTGTTTTCTATATATATAATATCGAGTTATCTCGATTGAGCCTGAATATAATATTCAAACGTTTATCGTTTATATATATATATATATATATATATATATATATATATATATATATATATATATCCCCGTCATCAAACTCGCTTGATTGAGCTCAATTGTACATCCAGTAGTGTTTACTACTTTTATATATATAAATACTTATATATATATTGTTATCATAACTGTTTTGCTTGTGCTTGGATTTATATCCTATGCGTTTTACGCTTATATATATATATATATATATATATATATATATATATATATATATATATATATATATATCCTCAATTGAATGGACAAACCGAGCACGGATCGATATATATCCATTGCATTTATCGCTTATATATATATACATTTCTGTCAGGCCTCGATTTTACTTTGTGGCCATTTACTACTTATATATATATATATATATATTTATATATATATACACATTTAGTACCACCTGGAGTTTACTTCGTGGCAGTTGATCGTCTTTATATATATATTTACATTTCATCCCGCTTGGAGTTTACTTCGTGGCGGTTGATCGTTCATATATATATATATATATATAACTGTTTACAACTTTCATACAAGCTAGTACATCATGTGAGCCTAAGAATCATGCGATCACAGATTCAGTCTCCTGAATCTAGATTCGGTTCATGTGATGGACATTTTCAACTGTACATGGCTTGTAAATTATTCACGGTGTTTGAATTTCCTTAGACGACTCTCATGCCCATAAGGAATTCGGCACTGCTTTTTGTCTTATTTTTTCGAAGATGCTTCGCATCTCGAAAATAAAAGCAATCAAGCCGAACACATAATAAAATGGAAGTATCAAAGGCCTCAATTACTATTGAGCACAAGGGTTTGAAAAAACCTCTTCTACAAAACATCACTACTATATCTTGGTAAAACTGAACTTTTATACAAAATTCAAACCCTTTGTATATAGGTGCAAACGAGGCATAGCACTACTTCCAGATAATTGCACATTGATCTACACACACACACATACACACACACACACATTCAGATAATGGTTTAAATTAAAAAGTTGCGGTCACCATGGTAACACGGATGTCGGGGGGGGGGGGGTGCCTAACACCTTCCCTCCGCATAATCAATCTCCCGGACCCTAACGAATCTCGGTTTCACAGACTAGTCAAATAGTGTCACATGACTAGGTCAATGTGCAAACTTTTTCTCGGTTGAGTTGGTCCAACCATTTAAAAATACCAACTGGCGACTCTTATAGTCCAATTTTTGACATAAACATATCGAACATTTTCACAATTTGTTTTTTCAAACAAATCTCACATAACATGAAAACACCAAAAGACAAGAACAGAAAAGGGACAAATAAAAATCCCGACGTCAATATGTATTTAATTTAATCTATGGTGATAGAGTAAATTAAATAGCTTGATATTTATTATTTAATATTTTAGAAATATTAAATATAAATTAATTAGAGATGTCTTATTAATAGTATTACAACTATTATTATTTTAATTTCTAAAGGAGTTTAGGAATTAATTTAATATTAGTACTCTCATTTATTCCTAATAGGATTAGGAGGCAAATAAATTAAAAGAGTTTAATTAATTATCCCTAATAAGATTAGGGAGCCTAATTAATTAAAGGAGTTTAATTAATTAAATAATACCATATTTTAATTATATTAAAAGGGTTAAATGACATCTTTATAAGAGGAGTCTTATATTAGATATCAAATATACGTGATTCAAATTGTTGGAGAGTACGCCCCTTTTTCTACAGAGATAGGAAAAACTAGGGTTTGAGCAAAAACACCCTTCTTCTTGAATATTCTTCTTCCTTGGTGGATCACCTCTAGAGGCCAAAAATTTGGCTGGATAACTTTGATCAAAGGAAAGAATCAACCTAGAGATTTAACGAGATCGCGGAGAAGTAAGAGTTGAACTTGTACCTGTGGAAGCTCGTATCTACAAGGGTATGATTTTGATTCTCCTTCTCCTTATATAGATTGATAATCAAGCACAAGAATGATCTTGGTTTATGGTTTGTTAGAAAATTTTAAAATCCGTTTTTATTTCGCTTCCACTTCGTTTATATGATTTGATTGTATATACTTGTTTCTTGCAAACCTAACTGTGGTATTAGAGCTAATCTTGTGTTAATTATCAGTGTTTGTGATTCCATGTATATATTATATGCAATTGGATCAGTTTTTTGGGCAATGAAAAAATTTTACATTTTACGTGATGTGGCAATGCCGCTCTCTCCTTCATTCTCGAGCGCAAATTGCCATTGCTACTCCAAATCCGCTTCAAGATGAATAAGCGCGATTGCACCACGACCCGATTCATTTTGGTAGCAGCAATACTTTTTGGGGCAAAATCTAAAAAACTTTTGTTTTTCTTTAATTAAATAAATGGTTTATTTAATTGATCAAAGTTTAAAATAAAGGTGTTTATTTTATCAGAAAATATGATTTCAGATTGCTAAAATTAAAGAATTTAATTTGGATTTGGTTTTTGATTAAGATAAAGGAGTTTATTTTGTTAAAAACTAAAGTTTAGCAAACTTTTCCCCATTAATTTTTATTAATGCATATATGGAATGGATTTATTATTCATGAGATGAATGTTGTTTATTGGTGCATATGTTGATATGTATGATAATAAATGGGATTGATTATGAACTATGACCAATGTGATTGGATTTTATTTTGGATGGATGCTTGAATGTATGGGTTTTATTAAATGGGGTCTGCGTACCTTGTTTTTTCTGGTTTTCTTCTTGATGTAAATTTTATCTCTCTCCTATGTACTTCTCATTAACTGTTGATCAATGTTTGTAGTTAAATTATATAGTTTATGTAATAGGATTAGTTAGAATTTCTCGAAGAACCAGAAATCAAGGAGCAAGGAGCGCTTGAAGACCCGTTTGTAATAGAGCCTCAGTTTAAATGCAATAATTATATTTAAATATTAATTCTTGCACCTTAGGGTTTGACCTTTTGGTTCACTTGGTGGCTCTAGTGAACCAAACTAGAATAAAAGTCAATGATCAATCCGGGTTGAATATAGTATTCTATATGTGCAAGTTAGTATTATATATATATATATATTATATATTATGCAAACATGCTTCGCATGTTTAATAATACAACGCATATTTTATATATATGTGCATGCGCGCTAAACAAGATAAGACAAATAATAACAAACCCCTCAAAGAAATTATATTAAGTTATAACGTTAAAAGATATTTGGAATATCGAACGTCGCCTTCTAGCATGATAAAAACAATAGAGCATTGGATATTTAATGAGTTTGTTGTGCACACACAAGGCAAATATTAAATATTTAAGGTGTTATTTTATTACATATGATGTTTATAAGGAATTAAACATTACCGCTTTGTTGTGCACACACAAGGGCTATAATTTTCTCTTCACTTATATGGAGATGTTGGGTATGACTTAACTTAAATCATTTTAGTTCAGATGTGCACACAGTTGACCATTATGATTTAAGAGGCAAAATAAAAAGAGTTACATGATGATGTAATTGACAAGAGTTTTCTACCTATTTATTTATATATAGTTTATTGTGCACACACAAGGCTATATACATTTTAAATAGGATCCTTATTCTCACTAGCAAATCTTTAATTAGATATTGTCGAACTATATAATGAGAGTACTATTGTAACGACCCCAAACTCGGGTACTTGAAACCCGAACTCGGTGCTTTACGATACCATTTCTATGAGCGGAATAATACTAATAATAATAACAATAATATAAATATCAAACCTAATTACATATATCAAAGTCTAATCCCAAGTACGCAACCTTTACTATAATACATTACATGATAGATAATAAATATCATTGTCTTAATATTGTCTAACTATTACAAAAGATAACATAGAATTATTCTGATTGCTTTCCTTTTCCCTTGTTCTGGCCTGAACATTCCGGTTGATCATGCTTAGCTGAAAACATTTAAATTTAAAGAAAGGATGAGCATTTGATTGCCCAGCAAGTAATAACAACAATAAATATAAGCTGAAAGGACTAAATGTTTTCTTTGAATAACTCTTCTACAACGAATCAACAGTTGTGAAGTAAGCCGAACCAATAATAACAACATACCAAATCTATCTCAAATTTTTTAAACTACGTACTGACTATAACTGGAGATTAGTCGACAGACTATGAACATTGTTTTTTATTTTCGCTAGGGTTTAGCAGAACTTCATCCGCAAACTGTCATAACTTACGGGCACGAGGGTGATCATCCCAATGCGCTCTGTATTGATCAATACTACATGCAAGAACGATATTATCGTTCACTCTATCCACCTTAGGTGCACAAAAGTTTTCCCATATTCGGGATGTTCATACTTAGTCGGGAACCCAAACCAAAACAATCTGGTTGGATACAATAACGTTTTATCTTGTTCAACAATATTTTTATGTCTAGCTAAATCAAATAGCTTAGACGGCTTTTAAGTCAACATATAAATACTTGAAATTAATAAGTATGTATCAACATATGATTGTATACAATGGTTATCCAAGTGGGGACACTTGTCTAACCCTATATACGAATTAACGAACATAATAAATATCTGAATTATACAATAATACAATGTTCAGATAATGTAAGGACTTGTATGAATACAAAGATTGGATACATAATGAATAATAATAAAGTTAATAATCTGGCACAATAATATGATTCTGAAACTTTCTTACTCATGTCCATTGCATAAAGTAAATGAAAAAGTAGGATACTTGCATAATGTAAAGAATAGTTCGGATACTTGCTCAATAATAATTGGAGTAAGTTTAGGAAACTTGCATAACATGATATACCTGTTTGCACGAAATAAAAGTAGTGCATAAGGTTTAGATACTTGACTAAACTGCTGCTGACAATAACGCAACTTAGATCTAACTTTTATATCACAACCTATCATTAATAAGATCATTCGTTCGATTAGAATAATATATCATATCACATAGTACTGCTAATTACAGTCAGCACATAACCTAATCACATTGTCACATATGTTTAACAGTCATTACATCATAAACAAACACGTATCTAGTCAAATTACCTAAGTCCAAATCAATTTACGAAATATTTCATTATCTGAAGCGACTTTTATCGGGTAAATATCGAGTCTAAGACTCATCCTCATAGTTCAATAGTCGTTTAGATATTTTAAATATCACCATATTATTTTTCATAGCCTTATAATAATTTTTAAATAATTATTATACTTTATCATGAATTTTCAAACTCAAATCATTATTAAATGATTTAAATATTAACTAATTCTATTATCATTAATATTTAATTAATATTAAACTATTAATGAAACCATTGCTAAAATATTAAAGTTATTTATAATAACTCAAAATATTTTTAAAGTATTAATATTACCCTTAAATGATTAATTTATTATTTATCAAAATATTAAAAGTCATTAGTTATAATCGAAAATATTTTAATTCATTTATTTCCTTTTAAATGATTTTAATTCAATAAAACCATTTTAAACTATTTATTTAATATAATTATTAAATAAACTTAATATCATTAATATTAAATTATTAATGAAATTTACCTTTAAATATCAAAAGTTAGATTTTATAACTTAAAATATCTTTAAACTATTTATTTTATTTAAAATAATTTTTATAATATTAAAATCATTTTTAATTAATTTATTTAATGTAATTACTAAATAAATCTAATATCATTAATATTTAATAATTAATGAAACTTATCTTAAAATATTAAAAGTTTTGTTTTATAACTTAAAATATTATTAAATACCTTATTATTATTTAAAATGATTTTTAATACAACAAAATAATTTTTAATTAATTTATTTAATGCATTTATTAAATAATTTAAATACCAATAATATCCAAATAAATATTAATATTTATGAAAAATATGTCAAATTATTAAAAGTTCATTTTTATAACTTAAATTATTTTTAAAACTATTTTTGTAATTTTCAGAATTTATTTACTATTTTTAAATGATTTTTAGAATTTAAATTAGTTAATTATAATAAGTCTGTCGCTAAAGCCCTTTGGCGACAGAATCTGTCGCCTTAGGTGTTCTTGAGAAACCCAGGTGTTCATACTCAGTGTTCAAGTGAGCTACTTTGACCAACCTTAATTCAGTGTCTACTATGTTTCTGGGATAACTAATGGTTAGATCTTGTAGTGTTAATGTAAGACCCCAACTTTTTATAAATAAAAATTTAATTTCTCTAATTATTATTTTAAAATAGTAAGGGGTTAATTTGATTAATGTGGTTAGTTATGGGTAAAATGCTTGTAAATATTTTAAATAAACAAGTGGTTATAAAATATTCATTGTTGTTTGGAGAATATTAAATGCGACAATACACCTACTTTAATGGGCCCATAACGAAAAGCGATTGGATGAAGAAAATGACAAGTATAAGTTGTTTATAAATAACTTGCATAGCAGTTATTCTGAATTAATCTTTGTTGGAATACCCGTTGGTTAAAACACACTAATCGCATCAGTAAGCACAAGATAGCACCAGTATTGCACCAATTATCGATTCTTACGTAAGAAGACACTACTCTCAATAATTATTACGATGAATTCTTGTTCAAGATTTTATTTTATTGATTCAATAATTGTTGCGTTGATTTTTTTATATTACCGTTGTTTCATAATAATTGTCACTACACAAAGATTTTTCCATTATCGAAGCAATAATTCATATTATCCTGAATAATATTATTAGTAAACATTATTGGCAATGTCTAGAAAGTTCGCTTCAAGGAGAGGTTTGGTCACCTAATTGCGGCTACCAAATGAGGAGAAATTCTTATTGAAAGCCCCCTCTTTCTGGGAAAGGTCCGGTTGCCAATCTTCGTGATTCTCGTAATATTATTTGTGAATAATTAATTATTGATTTATATGATGAGGAAAATATTGATTTTATGTGGATATAAATGGAGAAATTTTTTAATGTGGCAATTGTTAAAAATTAATATTTTATCTTTTTCTGATAAAATAATTCATTTAAATATATTATTTTAATAATATATTAATGATGATATTTTTACAATGAATGTGGGATATATGAGTATATGAGGAGGAAGAGTATTTTTGTTGTATTAAATGATTAACACATATTTTGCGTGTCGGTGGACCCCATTTCTTGACTGAAATTTGATTATAGCCTGTAAAATCGTCCGTATGTGGATTTCGGTCAATTTCTGTTTGAAATTTGGAAAAACTTTCTTCTGCAAAGTTGTAGAGAATTTTCTGATAAAAGGGCTATTTATTATGAATTATTGAAGTTCTGAAGTTCCGAAATAATTGATATTTGGAAGTTTTAATTATTTTTATTAAGAAAAACGTTTTTATTGTTTTTGGAACGTGTGTGGCTGAAGTTTGGACCAGATTTATGTGCATAGGAAATTTTGATATATATATTAATATTATATTAAATTTTCTGCTTTGGTGTTCTAAGCAATTTCCTATAAATAGGGTGCTTAGGTTAGAATTGAAAATCACACCAGAAACTAAAGATTTCTCTCTCTTTCTCCCTCTATAATATCGAGCGTATTTTGTGAGTATTTTAGTACTTTGAGTATTGCTATAAGGTGCAAGTTCTTTCAGCACTATATCCAGTATTCCAGTCAGAAGTATTATTCTTTCTGAGGTAAGGGATATTATTTTTTTTTAAAAATGTTATTATTTCTTCAATATCATTATGCCGAAATATTGGTTGGAACTTTTTATCAAATTTGGAACTTTTTCATGTCTGGGTTACTATTCATGAGTTACTATTCATGAGTTACTATTCACGAGTTACTATTCATGAGTTACTATTCACGAGTACTATTCATGAAGCATGATGATCTTTTTTGTGAAATTTCTATCTTTTAGTGTCGGAGTCACTATTCACGTATACGGCACTATTCACAAAAAAAAAAAAAAAATTCGTTTTTCGTCCAAAATATCTATTATGGATACTAGTTTTGATTGTATTCATGTTTTGATCATTCTTAATTTTTACTCCACTCTGATTATTTATGAAGTATTTTTTAACTTGGATTGTGTAAAGTACGAATCCTTAATATTTGTTCTTTTGTTTCACTAGATTCGTTTTCTTTAAAATATTTTTCATCATCCTCAGTCCTAAATGATGATATAACTGAATATCTTTGGCCTGTAGTGCAAAGATGAATAATTTTATAATGAATATCTTTTGCCCGTAGTGCAAAGATGAACAGGTGTTTAGATGAACATGACCAACTGATGAATATCTTTGGCCCGTAGTGCAAAGATGAACAGGTGTTGAGATGAACATGACCAACTGATGAATATCTTTGGCCCGTAGTGCAAAGATGACTATTTGATTCAAGATGTATATTGATTGATGTTACAGGGATAAAATATCGATGATGGACTTTTAAATTCATAGATGATAGTAGATTTCATTCTTTACTTAACTCTTCTAATGAATTGTTGTTTCCGCTGCAGTTGTTGATCTAAAACTTGTTTTCTATTGTATTCTATCAGATTTTTCCCTGTTGAAGACTAAGGATAATTTGTTGTACATTATCTTAGTCGTAATATTCTTTACTGGGCTAGTTGAGCTCACCCTTTTCCTTTTTGTTCCATTTTTCTTCTCAGGAGATGAGAATATAGCGGGAACTAGTCGGGGTGTGGAGTGATTGTTCAAGACAGTTGTTTTAGTAGTCCACGCTATTTTGTAAAATAGTGTATCAATAATTGTAATGAGGACTTATTTGAGTGTGAATATTGTCTAGAAGACAATATTTGTATTTAAACTCACAGTTTATGTGTTGTCGTATTTTGCACGACAATTGTATTAATGAAGTTGTAGTTATTTCTGTACCATGTATTTGGCGACTCAGAATGGGTGATGTATACCTATTTTGGGGGCGTCACAGTTGGTATCAGAGGTTAGGGATCTAATCTCTGGCGAAGATCGGGGAATAGAACTAGGAGGGGAGAGACGAGTAAATCCTTCGCTAGTGTGTCCTACCTAAGCTTATTTGTTGGTTGGTTATAATATAAGGGTATTATGTGATTTGTTAATTTGTTAAATTAACCCTTGTTTTATGGCAGTATTTGAGAATGTCGACTGAGAATGTTAACAGTGGAGTAAATGAGACCATGGGGACACCTTTGCTCACCAACAAGGAAAACGTGCAACAGGCTGGCAATGTTCCTCCTGTGAACAACACCATTGGGCAGATGACGAACGATGGTATGTTTAGGAACTTTCTAGAATTCATGTAAAACCAAACGAGAAAGACTACTATTCAAAATGCAGGTGGAAACACTGGCAACTCACGGATGGTCACCACTAAGTAGTTCAAGGAGTTAGGACCGCTGGAGTTTTTGGGAAAGCCAGAACCACTTATGGCAGAGACGTGGATAAAACAGATCACAAAGATATTTGATGTCTTGGGATGCTCAGGGGAGCAAAAGGTTCCTTTCGCCACTTTCATGTTACGAGGAGAGTGATGACATTACCAGACAATACATGAATTTTTGTGGTGTATAGTGATGCCTCACATAAAGGGTTGGGTTGTGTTCTTATGCAGAATGGGAAAGTCATCGCGTATGCATCAAGACAATTGAAAGACTACGAAAAAGAGTATCCGACTCATGATTTAGAGTTGGCGGCGGTTGTGTTTGCTCTGAAGATATGGAGACACTATCTCTACGGAGAGAAATGTGAGATTTACACAGACCATAAAAGTCTGAAGTATATTTTCACACAAAAGGACCTGAACATGCGTCAAAGAAGATGGATGGAACTGATAAAAGATTATGATTGTGAGATCTTTTATCATCCAGGCAAAGCAAACATGGTTGCAGATGCCTTGAGTAGGAAAGGCGGGGGAAAAGTTGATGTTGTTAATCGATAAGGAGGAGCTTATTACAAAGAATGTCAAGGTTAGAGTTGGAAATCAAATTTCCAAAAGAATCGATGAGAAATTGTACGGATCGAAGCCACCAAACTTTGGTGGACAAAGTGAAGAATGCTCAACCTGCAGGATGAGGAATGCGAAAAAAATAGAGAAGGTGTGGTCGGGAAAAGAAATAAAGTACAAAGTTGATCTGGGGGATCTTTGAGATTTGAAGGACAAATATGGGTTCCAAAGATACGGATATTAAAGAAGACATATTGACCGAAGCTCATAACTCGAGATATTCGATTCATCCAGGAAGTACGAAGATGTATCAAGATTTGCGACAACATTTTTGGTGGCCAAATATAAAAAGAGACGTTGCAAAGTGCTTAACATGTCAGAGAGTCAAGGCCGAACATCAAAGACCAAGCGGGTTACTTCAACCGTTGGAGATACCGGAATGGAAATGGGAGCATATCACAATGGATTTTGTGGTAGGTCTTCCAACAACTCAGAAAGGATACGATGCGATTTGGGTGATAGTGGACAGGTTGACAAAATCTGCACACTTTTTTCCAATAAAGATTAGATTCAATCTTGATCAGCTGGCAAAACTATATGTTAAAGAGATCATTGCAAGACATGGGGTTCCAATGTCAATTGTGTCAGACAGAGATCCGAGGTTCACATCAAACTTCTGGAAGAGACTACAAGAATGTATGGGAACGCAGTTGCGAATGAGTACGGCATATCATCCGCAAATAGATGGCCAAAGCGAATGAACGATTCAGATATTGGAAGATATGCTGAGAGCATGCGTCATGGATTTCAAAGGAAGCTGGGATGAACAATTACCGTTGGTGGAATTAGCCTACAATAACAGTTACCACGCTAGCATCGACATGCCGCCTTACGAAGCATTATACGGCAGGAAGTGCAGAACTCCACTGTGTTGGGACGAAGTCGGTGAACGTCAACTGTTAGGACCAGAACTAGTACAATAAACTGCTGAGGTTGTCCAACTCATCAGTACAAGATTGATAGCTGCTCAAGATAGACAAAAGAAATATGCTGATCAACATAGACAAGATCGTGTATTTGACATAGAAAATTACGTATTCCTAAAAGTTTCTCCTTGGAAGGGGAAAATTCGATTTGGTAAAAAGGGGAAACTAAGTCTGAGGTTTATTGGACCCTTTGAAGTGCTGAGGAAAGTTGGAGATGTAGCTTACGAGGTAGCTCTACCTCCAGAATTGCAAAACATTCATAATGTTTTTCACGTATCGGTGTTACGACCGTATAAATCTAATTACAAGCACGTAATTGAGTACGAACCATTGCAATTTGAGAAAGACTTGTCCTATGAAGAGATTCCTATCCAGATAGTCGACAGGAAAGAACAAGTTCTTAGGAATAAAGTGATACCTTCTGTAAAGGTGATATGGAGGAACCACAATGTCGAAGAGGTTACGTGGGAACTCGAAGCTGATATGATGAAGAATTACCCTGAGTTATTTGTTTAAACTGTGTCTTCGATTCTGGGGACAAAAATGTGACGATTTGTTTGTTTGAGTTGTGATTCTGGGGACAGAATCCTAGTAAGGAGGGAAGGATGTAACAATCCGAAAATTTAAATTATTTGAGTTGTGATTCTGGGGACAGAATCCTTGTAAGGAGAGAAGGATGTAACAATCCAAAAATTTAAATTGTAATTTTAAATATTTATTGAATTATATAAATATTTAATTGGTGCATTTATTGCTAAATAAATATTTGTTTAATTTGAATTGATTAATTATTTATGTTGTAAATAAATAATTAATGAGTTAAGAAAATTATTATTATATTGATATTTCAAGTTGATGGTTAATTATTTGTATTGAGTTATGTGATTAAATGAATTATTTAATTAATGGTTATTTGAATTAATTAAATTAAATATGAAATCTTGATTACATAAAGTGTGACAAATAACTATAGTATAAGGAGTTATTAAAAAATAAATTAAAGTAGTTTTAATCTAGTTTTACCCAAACAATGCTTAAGGATATAAATTCTTTAAAATTTAAATGGTTTGCCAAACAAGCCTTATGGCTTTTGATATTTCTAATTTATAAAATAAATAAAATAAAATAAATAATAAATATAATGTATACGTTATTTTGGGTAACTGATGATGGCTATTAAGGCCATATCAGTTTTGTTTTTTTTATATTACGCATACTAGTTGCTGGGTTTTGAGAGAGTTCAGAGAATAGCAGAGAGAATTGAGAAAAGAGTTTGAGAGATTGAAGGAGATTGGTCTTCAACTAACAAAGATTGTATAATCTAATTAAAGGTATGTTCTACCACTTTGATATTATTTACGAGTATTTCAGTGAAGCTTTGTTATACTCTGTGAATTCTATTTCTTCTATGCTCTGTGAGTTCTAGTTTTTCTTCCGAATTGTTGTTATGTAACTAAGTTATGGGGGTTATACATATTTATAATGATTAGATATGGTGTTTAAACAATAATCGCATGCAAATTTAAATTGCACTGATGAAGAAGAAAATTTGTCAGTATATGTATTCTTGGTATGTTTCCATATGTAATCATGTAAGTACCAATTTTAATGGCCAATTTGGTTGTGAAACTATAAATTGAAGTTTGTTTATGGTATTGCATCGAGATACGAACGGAACGTAGTTTGAATAGAGTATTTTGGTCTACTAATGAATTCACAGTGTTTACTGTGTTATCAACTATGGAGTTTTAGTTTTTTTTTAAACCGTGTTTTCAAAATTTAAGTTTATAAAATCTTGGTTTAGTCGTTGTTAATTAGTATCTGAATAATTGGTTATGATTATGGGTAAATTATGTTAGTTGTTCATGTAAATTTAGATGTTAGCAGTATCATTTAGTATAAAATTTAGTTGTTATGTTCTTCGTCGTTGGGTTCTCTGAGTTTCGGCGCCCCAACGCCAAAGTTCGCGCTTGACACCAAAAGTGGGACAAGAGCTCTCGCCCCCGATTATAGAACTCGCGCCCGGCCATCGATCCCTTGCCCGCCGAAAAAGTTATGCTCGAGTTAGGCGCTTTTGACCTTCTGTAGTAAAACGACCATAACTTTCTCATACGAACTCCGATTGAGTTGATTCAAGATGATCCGGAACGAGGACGAATAGTCCTACAACTTTCATGCTTTAGGTTGTTTATTTAAGGTCTGTAACTGTATTCAAAATGGCCATCTTTAGGACTATTGTGTATTTGGAGCCAATCGGAGGGCGTCGGGATGCACGAATGCAAGTGCAACCCTTTGTGTATTAGTATAACTTAATGATAACATGTTGGACATGTAATAGGATGTTGTATCAAGTTGTTAATGTGAATGTGGTGCAATGACATGATCACTGAAGTAGTTGTAATAAAGCTAAAAAGTAATGTTCATGAAAAGATGTGATGTTGTTTAAACTTAAACTTAGTTAGTAGCTATACTAAGAGTAATAAAGTAACTCATAAAGGTAATGTTAGTGTAACTAATGTGTATTGTCAATACATATGGTATGTGTAGGACTTGGGGTGAACGTGAATAGTAATTGTTTAACCTACACACGAGGCAAGTTCTCTAACTCTACTTTTATAATTGTGCAGCTATCTTTAAGCAAGTTTTCTAATATATTATCTTGTTAATTCAAGTACTGTTTTCAATTTGATTATAATATAATAATGTAAGTTATTCTGGAGCAAGTTATTCTTGTATTTAACTTGTTGTTTAGCATGCACAACTATATATATATACTAATGTCGAACATTTCTTTCGTTCAAGTTACTATACATGCTTAGTATTCAATTCTAATTAACCTTGGCTTAGTATTGTTCAAGCAAGGTATGCTATAGTTATTCAAATGGTATGTTATTAGATTATTCCTAAAGTATGACTTTAGTTTATTATGATTGATTCAATCACGATTATTCTATAGTATAGTGTTATTGGTTTTATTCAACTACTCCTTAGTTGATGTTCGCTAAATTCCAAGTTTCCTTGAAAGCTTATCCAAACCAAACTTACTTTGGTGCGGACTTGTATTCTAAATACTGAGATGAACAACTCTTTTAATAGAGGTTTACGCTTAGCGTTGAAATGGTTGTGCATAATACATTGTACGAAGGGTTGATCCCCCTAAGTGCATTGGAGTCCTTATAGTCTTATATTTGTTAAAGTTAAAGTTGAAAGATTACTTATAATCGCTGGGACATGATTCGTGGTCATTAGACCCTCGATGAATGTTATAATTTTCGAAAGTTAATAGAATATATTGTTCATTCTATTGAGCCTAATATTGGCAATTGATGTAAATGTTTAAAGATTTACTTATTGTTATTTCAAGTGGGCCTTGTTTGCTCACTCTTGCTGTAAAATTTCTTACTGACTAAAGTTGAAACAGTGTGCGTACCTAGTACCAAATGAGGGAAAAGGAAAGATGAATAAATACTGAAGACTTGTAATAGTTTTGATAGTTTACTTTCAGAATTTGATTTAAAGATTGTAATGAAGTTATTTAATTTTCCGCATTTGAATGATTGTTGTTAAAGGTTAGATAACCTGGGAGATTTTTTATTTAAGTTTAATCCTGTATGGACAGGTTTTATTTTATTATTCAATCCTATTATGATTGGGTAGTTAGAAATGAATGTTTTGATTACGTGAACACCAAATCTTGAGGTAATGAAGTACCGAGATTTGGGGGTGTCACAATTTTTATGTCTAGCTAAATCAAATAGCTTAGACGGCTTTTAAGTCAACATATACATACTTGAAATCAATAAGTATGTATCAACATATGATTAAATACAATGGTTATCCAAGTGGGGACACTTGACTAACCCTATATACGAATTAACGAACATAATAAATATCTGAATTATACAATAATACAATGTTCGGATAATGTAAGGACTTGTATGAATACAAAGATTGGATACATAATGAATAATAATAGAGTTAATAATCTGGCACAATAATATGATTCTGAAACTTTCTTACTCATGTCCATTGCATAAAGAAAATGCAAAAGTAGGATACTTGCACAATGTAAAGAATAGTTCGGATACTTGCTCAATAATAATTGGAGTAAGTTTAGGAAACTTGCATAACATGATATACCTGTTTGCACGAAATAAAAGTAGTGTATAAGGTTTAGATACTTGCCTGAACTGCTGCTTACAATAACGCAACTTAGATCTATCTTTTATATCACAACCTATCATTAATAAGATCATTCGTTCGATTAGAATAATATATCATATCACATAGTACTGCTAATTGCAGTCAGCACATAACCTAATCACATTGTCACATATGTTTAACAGTCATTACATCATAAACAAACACGTATCTAGTCAAATTACCTAAGTCCAAATCAATTTACTCAATATTTTGATTAAAATAAAACCGACTTTATCGGTAAATATCTAGTCTAAGACTCTATCATGCAGATTCAATAGTCGTTTAGATATTTTAAATATCACCATCGTATTATTTTTCATAGCCTTATAATAATTTTTAAATAATTATTATACTTTATCATGAATTTTCAAACTCAAATCATTATTAAATGATTTAAATATTAACTAATTCTATTATCATTAATATTTAATTAATATTAAACTATTAATGAAACCATTGCCAAAATATTAAAGTTATTTATAATAACTCAAAATATTTTTAAAGTATTAATATTACCCTTAAATGATTAATTTATTATTTATCAAAATATTAAAAGTCATTAGTTATAATCTGAAAATATTTTTAATTCATTTATTTCCTTTTAAATGATTTTAATTCAATAAAACCATTTTAAACTATTTATTTAATATAATTATTAAATAAACTTAATATCATTAATATTAAATTATTAATGAAATTTACCTTTAAATATCAAAAGTTAGATTTTATAACTTAAAATATCTTTAAACTATTTATTTTCATTTAAAATGATTTTTTGTAATATTAAAATCATTTTTAATTAATTTATTTAATATAATTACTAAATAAATCTAATATCATTAATATTTAATAATTAATGAAACTTATCTTAAAATATTAAAAGTTTTGTTTTATAACTTAAAATATTATTAATTACCTTATTATTATTTAAAATGATTTTTAATACAACAAAATAATTTTTAATTAATTTATTTAATGCATTTATTAAATAATATAAATACCAATAATATCCAAATAAATATTAATATTTATGAAAAATATGTCAAATTATTAAAAGTTAATTTTTATAACTTAAAATAATTTTTAAAACTATTTTTGTGATTTTCAGAATTTATTTACTATTTTTAAATGATTTTTAGAATTTAAATTAGTTAATTATAATAAGTCTGTCCCTAAAGCCCTTTGGCAATAGAATCTGTCGCCTTAGGTGTTCTTGAGAAACCCAGGTGTTCATACTCAGTGTTCAAGTGAGCTACTTTGACCAAGCTTAATTCAGTGTCTACTATGTTTCTTGGATAACTAATGGTCAGATCTTGTAGTGTTAATGTAACACTACATGAAACAACCAATAACCAGGTCATACATCATCACAATCAAACGTTATTAAGCTTTGAACTAGTTGTTAGAACGTGTTCATCATATTACGGTCGCCAGATTTTTTACGTCATGGTAGGTCAATAACTTTTGATGGCCTTATATCGTGCAACATGTTCATGGAAAAGGTGGTTTAGACGTCGGGCTGTGTAGCCAAACTAACATAGTATCGTTTTTAATCATTATCCAAGTCTAAACATCAACAATACGATAGATCTAAGCTTCAGAAAAGTGTGTCAGAGACTGTTCTTCATTTCTGGGTTTTCTAAAAATGAAGAACAGATTGGGAGTGCATGTTTGGACTTCCACTACATGCTAGTCTTGTAATATTTTCATGATATAAGAGTTCTAGATTGTAGCTAGCATGCAAGACCACAGATCTATTACATAACAACAGTATAACAACAACAGATCAAGCAGATCTAGGCCGGTCAAACCATGTTAGAAGACACGTTCTTGAATTTTTTGGAATTTCCAGAAACAGATTTTGTGAACTAGTAAGCTAGTTTGACCTTCCACTGTGTTCAATACAATGATGATATAAGGGATATAAAGGCATATATCCATAGTAAACATAACAAGTTACAACTTAGTTACCATAACATAATCAAAACAACAACACACTGGCAGATCTAGTCGCTTGAAAACGCGTTGTCGAATACCTCAATCTGGGCACGATCTGGTTTTCAGATTTAGAAAGTCGTAGTCGATTCAACGACCTTTGACCATGATTATCTGACATTCTAAGCATGATCTGGTCCTGCTACAAGTTCTAGATTACAGACCTCATAGCATACTACAAATCCAAAACATAAAACACCCCAAATCATAAACATAGAGAGATCCACAGCCTCTGACTTTTACTTGTCAGACACAAAATTATTTTTTTCCAGATTTTGAAAAATGATAAATTCGGGCCTCTAGATGTTATGGATCTAACATCTAGCAACCCAGATCACTTTGTTAGACTCCATACTACATATTTAACACAAAAACTAACATTTAACATGCAGATCAAGATCAGATTTCTATTTAGGGTTCATACCTTTAA
Organism: Panax quinquefolius; assembly: GCA_020205615.1. Classification (NCBI taxonomy): domain Eukaryota; kingdom Viridiplantae; phylum Streptophyta; class Magnoliopsida; order Apiales; family Araliaceae; genus Panax; species Panax quinquefolius. The sequence continues at coordinate 43,369,106 of CM035165.1, forward strand.
GTGGGCAAATCTGATTTCTATGCTTCTAATTTGTTAAGTGTGATAGTGGGGCTTGATTTATGACTGATCTAGTAAGGAAATTTCGGAGGTTTTAGAGAGAGAAGTTCTAGGATGAGTGTTTGTACAAATTAGCATAAATGTGACATTTTCTCTCTCTTGATCTATACAAATAACATGTATGCAATGTATTGGATGATCACATGGCTGAGATTTGTAGCTTGTAGGTTCATAGCTAGGTAGACTAGGGTGGCTAGCAAGATTTTGATAAGATTTGTCTAACAATTATTCAAGAATGGGACAAAAAGGGTATTTTAATAATTTTGCAAATAAGTCAAAGGGTATTCTTGTCCAAGGTGCTTGAATCTAGGGTTTAATCACTAGATTTTTAACCTTAAAGTTTCTCAAATAATTACTAGGGTTTGGATAATTAAAAATTAAAGTGTAATAAAAATTTAATTTTACACCCACTAATTAAATTAGGGTTTTTAATAGAAAATTAGGGTTTAAATAATTAGGGTTCCTTAATTATCATTAGGGTTCCCAAATTAACAATTCAATTTGCTAAAATAATAATTAGGGTTTCTAAAATTTATAATTAGGGTTTTTAATTAGCAAATTAGGGTTTCAAATATTTAAATTAGGGCTTTCAAATATTAATTAGGGTTTTATCTAATTAACATTAATTCTATAATATGCACATAATTCATATAACACAATTTCTGACCGATCTTAATTTCCAGTTTTGAGTTCCCAATTATTGTTTATGATAGTAATACTAGGGTTTGTTGTCATACACCATAATTGACTAACCAATATCAGTCTACACATTTACTACATATATTTATAACACTGAAAAATAATATTATATTTAATATAATATTATTATTCTCATTCATAGCTCAAAATCCAAAATTAGGGTTTGGATTCCATATCGGATTATCTTTCATATATAACATTATTAATTATGTTAAAAAGAATTAACTTAAATAATCAACTAAAATTCATATAATAAAATAGTAATTATGTGAGACCCCAGATTTTATCAATAAAGATTTAAATTTTGTCGAAATAATTTTTTTAATATTATGGTGTGAATTTAAGATAATATTATAGTTGTGGGTAGTATTTATAAATTTTGCAAAGTATGCAAGTTGTTATAAAATATTAGTTTGGTCGGGAATATTCTTTGTGTGGGGAATATTCGTGATTTACGGCTCAATCATTGGTGGACCCCATAAATTCAAGTATTATGTCGTAGTTAAAAAAGCGACAAAATTATCTTTCTATAAAAATAACGGCGGAGGTGTTACCGTTAAAAAAGCTGTTGAACTACTCTCTGGTAGTAAAAGTACGATGTCTGGCGTAGTTGTATAGTAGCACACGATATTGATTATTGATGCTTACGTGAGAAGTCACTCAATTATGCTCAATTATTGCTACAGTAATTGCTGCATCATATCTCTTATATTATTGATTCAATTATTGTCACAGTATCATCTGTATAATATGTTATAGTATTAAATCAATAATTGAGACGACAAGTTATAAATGATTAATAATTGTTGAAAGATTAAATATGTGTTGATTAAAAATAAAATGATTTGTGGTAATATTTATTCAATCCTTGATGTATATAAAGAGTCTGTTATGAGACATTTGTGGTAAGTTTGATTATTTTATGGGGGCCCATATGTCATCATCTAAGAGTCTCTTCGTCAATAGTAATTACCTTCGTCAATAGTAATTACCTTTGTGAATAGTAATTACCTTCGTCAATAGTAATTACCTTTGTGAATAGTAATTACCTTCGTCAATAGTAATTACCTTTGTGAATAGTAATTACCTTCGTCAATAGTATTTACCTTCGTCAATAGTAATTACCTTCGTCAATAGTAATTACCCTTGTGAATAGTAATTACCTTCGTCAATAGTAATTACCTTTACCAGACGTCGAACCACTTGTCATTTCACATTACAGGCGTCGAACCACTTGTCATTTCACATTACAGGCGTCGAACCACTTGTCATTTCACATTACAGGCGTCGAACCACTTGTCGTTTCACATTACAGGCGTCGAACCACTTGTCGTTTCATATTACAGGCGTCGAACCACTTGTCGTTTCACATTCTGAGCGCCAAACCACTTTTCTTTTCACATCACCAGTCGTCAAGCCACTTGCCTTTTCACATGGCAGGTGCTAAGCTAGAAATCTTTTATAAATAGATGCCTAGTGCTTCATTATTTTTCACGAATTCTTTCAAGATATATAGAGAGAAAGTATAGAGAGAAACTATAGAGAGAAAGAAGAAAAGTATTCGGCTACTTCACCTTGCCAATATTCAGTTCTTCTAAAGGTAGGGAATATTATTTGTTGTACCCGTAAGGGGTGTTATTCTTTCTTATTCATGAAGAGAACTGTTGTTATTCCATTGCTTATTATTACATTGGAATAACTTTTGTAAAAGTGGTATACCCTATACATAACTTTGTATCACGCCATACCCTATACTTGGTGAAATCCTTATATTATTCCATTCTTATTTATTACATTGGAATAACTCAGATACGCTGAATCCCCTATACTTGGTGATCTCCTTCATTATTCCATTCTTTATTATTCCGTTGGAATATCACATGCATGTGTTTTACACCGTACACAGTTCCATTGTTTATTATTCCGCATTTATTATTACATTTGAAATATCACATGCATGTGTTTTACACGGACACTGTTCCATTGTTTATTATTCAAAGATTTATTATTACATTTGGATCATCCATGCGATTGTGAATTTCACCCGACTGGTTCCGTTATTATTATTCTGTTGGAATAACCTGTCTATGCGAAGTACCGCATGCATGGTGATTTCTTTTGTTATTCCATTCTTTATTATACCCAATTGGTTAAATCTTTGACTTCTATACTCCATGAAATTAGTGGAATATCCTTGATATTTGCGCTTCATCCAGTATCTTTTCATGGAAATATTCTTCTGATCATTCTTGAAATTTACTCTACAAAAGCAGATCATTTTGACAATTTGGGCGTTAATAATTCTGGATAAAATAATTCTTGAATTTGTTTTATTGAATTATTATGTCATTGTCATCATCCTCATGTTATATTATGTTATCTTCGGCTTACGTGTATAGATGAACTTAGTATGATTATGACCAGGGATCATTCGGTATAGTCATGACCATTGATAATTTGATGAATATCCTTGGCCGTAGTGCAGGGTGTGATTCGATGATGTGGATTATTTATTAAAAGTCGAGTCTCAAATATATAATGATGATGAAAAACCTTTTAAAACCTAAAAGATAGTAGACTTTATTCTCTACTTGACTCTTTTAATGGATTGCTTATTCCAATTGCAGCTTAAACTTGTTGTCTATTGTATTTTATCGGTTTAACACTTTGTTGAAGGCTAATGATAAATTATTCTCGCATTATCTTAGTCATAATATTTCTTCTTGGGCTAGTTGAGCTCACCCTTTCTTTCACCGTTCTCTCTTGAAATGAGAACATAGTCGGGTTGAGTCGAGAACGGAGTAATGGTCCGCAGGATAGCATTAGTAGTCCTCACTATTACGTGAAATAGTGTGATAATAGTTGTAATGAGGACTCCTTTTGAGTTTGTATAATATCTAGTAGACAATATTTGTATCCAAACTCATAGTTTATGTCGTATTGTACACCATGTTATATTAGTAAGTTGTATTTGAATTTATATACCATGTAAGTGGCGACCCAAGATGGGTGGCGTATACCTAATTTTGGGGCGCGTCACGGTTGGTATCGAGCTTAGGGATATGATCCACGGCTAAGATGTGAGAATAGTACTAGGAGGGAGAGACGGGAATACCTTCGCTAGTATGACCTACCTAAGTTTATTTGGTATTTGATTGGTCGATTGAGTATAGTGATAATATGTTGCATGTCAATTAACCCTTATTTTGTGGCAGTGTTTGAAAATGGCATCCGAGAATGTTGAGAATAACAATGGAGCACAGGAGACTGTTGATTCTCCACAGATCAATAATCAGGATAATGTGCAACAGGATGGCGATAATCCTCCTGTAAACAACAACACTGATCAATTGACGAACGACAGTACGTTTAAGAAGTTTTTAGAATTCATGCAACATCAGGCGAAAGCGACTCCTGTCCAAAACGTAGGTGGAAACACGAAAAACTCTCGGGCGGTCACCGCTAAACAATTCAAGGAGCTGAGACCACCGGAGTTTAAGGGAGAGCCAAAACCACTTCTGGCGGAAGCATGGATAAAGTAGATTACCAAGATATTTGATGTCTTGGGATGCTCCGAGGAGCAAAAGGTTCCTTTCACGCCTTTATATTGCGGCGAGAGGCGATTCTTTGGTGGGAATCGGTAAAACGTACTCAACTTGTTGTTGTAATCAAGATATCTTGGGAGAAGTTCCAGGAGTCGTTCAACGACAAATACTTTCCCACGAAGTATTCGCCACATGAAGGAGGTGGAGTTTATCAAGTTGGAACAAAACAATATGACCATGTCGCAATACGAGGCAAAATTTGCGGAGTTATCACGGTTTGCGTCCCATTTGGTGGATAATGAAGAGAGAATGGCGCGAATGTTTTTAAGAGGTTTGAAGCCAGAGATACGTCAACATCTTATTTCTCATAAACTGTGTTTTTATTCAGATGTTGTAAATAGGGCTCAGTTAGTGGAGCGCGATAACGAGTCAACGCAACTAAAAGAGAGCAGCCGGCAAAATTATAATACTAGCGAGAGTAGTCATCGAAGCGGTGACAACAAGCGTGGAGGGAATCAACAGGCCAGATATGGTAACCACTTCGGTGGTAATCAGGGCCAATATAATAAGAATGGACATTTCAAGAAAAGGAGACTCAACAATGATGGAAAGACGTCAGCACCAAAGACTTTTGTTGTTAAGGAAGAAGAATGACCACCTATCAGATGCTTCAAATGGAGGAGATGGACACATTAGTCCAAATCGCGCCATCATAGTCAAAGCATGTTATAATTGTGGAAGAGAAGGTGACTTAGCTCGATTTTGTCGCCATCAAGACAAATTCAACTAGGATGGAGGCACCAAAGGTCGTCCCGCACAAACCAAAGCCGTGAGTTTAAGAGAGAGCGTTTTTCTCGTGACGAGGAACCCGAATAAAATTATCACGGGTAAGTTAATCATAAGCTCTTGCGAAGTCTATACCGTGTTAGATACCGCCTACCCACTCTTTTATTTCACCTAGTTGTGTCAACGCTTAAATTTGACTCAAGAAGTTAAACTTTGACTTATTGGTTGAAACTTCGTTAGTAGGAGCCTTCGTTACATACTATTTTTAAATCTTGTTGATTCAAATAAACATTTTCACGTTACATGTCGATCTTATCTTTTTGAAAATACTTGCCTTTGATGTGATTTTTAGGAATCAATTGGTTAGCTAATCATCATGCTTTTCGTAAGGTTGTTAGCTTTCATATTCATAACCAACCTGTTATACGAATTCAAAGTAACCAAACCCTAAAGTTAATCACTGTTATATCAAGCCATAAGTAAAGAGCTCCGAACCTTTCGTTGTTGACTTCTTTGTGTGGAATGCACCGAAACCGGACTTTCTGTAGGCGACGTCGTGAATGAAGATGGCAAGTTTATAGGTATCATTGTGAGGTGCTATCTAGGTTAAGGGATAGAAGTCACAGTTGGTATCAATGTGATGTACTATCCAAGTCTTGGATGAGAGTCACAGTTTTGAATGATATTTCTATTATTAATAAATTTCCTGGTGTATTCTTGAAGACTTCTTAGCCTACTTAGAGCGTGAAATCGAATTTTGTATTGACCCCAAAGACAAAAACCCATTTCTTAAACCTCAAATATTTCTTCAACTAAAAGGATCTGCATTACGTGGATTATGATGAAAGTCATAATAAAAGCATTGGACTAATGAAAATCATGGGTTTACGTGGTATTAGTAAGTGTTATAATGAGTTATGTTGGTTAGTATGTGAAAACATGAAAGTTTCTTAGAAATCACAAAGAGTTGAAAATCAGATTTTGGTGAAAAACGTAACATGAAATTCAATTGACCATATCTCCTATTATATTTTGAATTTTTGAATGTGGTCAAGTCCTAGAGTTAGATCTATGAGTTACCTAACTAATCCAAGTGGAATTACTAGAAAAAGTGTTGTAGATTTTTGTGTGGACTGATTTTAGCAAAGGAGTGCAAAGCTGCAAAAATCGAAAAAGCTGCTGCCATGATTTTAGAGGGCTGTTTCGGCCACTTAAATTATGAGAAAATTCTGGCCTTTTGGGACATGAAAGTATATGGTATAAAATACCTCCTGTCCAAAAATGAGCTCATTCGACTTAAAATGAGCAAGTTATGACTATTTCAATATTTAGGTTTTTCCGAAATGAAAAAGCTATAACCGAGAGTTCTATAACTCAGATGACCATGAAATTTAAACTGGAAGCTTACGTTAACATGTGTAAGGTCCTGCCAAGATTTGGGAATTTTAGGAGTTAAACTTGAGGTAGCTAATTTCTTAAGGAATTAATTAGAAATTGATTTTTGAAAAATAGTAAATGAATTTTAAAAATTCCGAGAAAAATATATTTTCATTATGGGACTATATTATGCTAAAACCCGTAAAAGAAATATTTTTGGGACTGATTTGGTATTTTTCATGAAAATAGTTTAGTTACGAACATATGAGTTAAATATGTTATGTGAAGTAACAAAGTTGAAAATAGGATTTTATGGCTAGAGAATCCTATATAGAATATATGCATATTTTTTTTTGATGAAGGATTTGATAATTGGTGATGATATCTTATGAGTATGGCATTTTGAATGATTAAATGCATTATATGGTAAAGCGTAAACAATTGAGATAAATTGTTTATAAATTTAAGAAGTGATTAAAATATTGTTATAATATTAATGATATTAGATTATGAGATTATTAAGTAATTGATAACATGGGGATATTCTTGAATCTGGATAAATTATATTATAAATGTTTAATATTTATCCTTTATCTCATTTGATTGATTCTTTATATCATTATCCTCATGTTTATATTATGTTGAAAGTCATCGCGTGGCTTTAGAGTCCATAGATGGACTTGGTATGATTATGACCAGGGATTGTTCGGTATAATCATAACCGTAATTGAAAACACGATTATCTTTGGCCGTAGTGCATGGATAATTTGTGGTCGTGATACTAATGAATACACAATTATCTTTGGCCGTAGTGTATGGATAATTTGTGGTCGTGATACTAATGAATACACAATTATCTTTGGTAGTAGTGCATGGATAATTTGTGGTCGTGATACTTAATGAATACACAATTATCTTTGGTAGTAGTGCATGGATAATTTGTGGTCGTGATACTAATGAATACACAATTATCTTTGGTAGTAGTGCTTGGATAATTTGTGGTCGTGATACTAATGAATACACAATTATCTTTGGTAGTAGTGCTTGGATAATTTGTGGTCGTGATACTAATGAATACACAATTATCTTTGGTCGTAGTGCATGGATAATTTGTGGTCGTGATACTAATGAATACACGATTATCTTTGGCCGTAGTGCATGGATAATTTGTGGTCGTGATACTAATGAATACACGATTATCTTTGGTAGTAGTGCATTGATAATTTGTGGTCGTGATACTAATGAATACACGATTATCTTTGGGTCAGAGTGCATGGATAATTTGTGGTCGTGATACTAATGAATACACAATTATCTTTGGTAGTAGTGCTTGGATAATTTGTGGTCGTGATATTAATGAATACACAATTATCTATGGTAGTAGTGCATGGATAATTTGTGGTCGTGATAATAATGAATATCCTTGGCACGTAGTGCGGTGGATGATTCGATGATATGGATTAATTATTGAAATGAGTCTCAAAGAATGAAATATTAATTCATGGATGTGGTAAAAGTCATCTTTAGGTAGTAATGCATTGATAGACTTGGTATGATTATGACCCAAGGATTATTCGGTATAATCATGATCAGTAATTGAAAACACGAATATCCTTGGCGTTGGTGCATGGATAATTCGTGGTCGTGATACTATTAAAATTGCGTCTGGCATTATTGGTTTTACTGATTGTATATCTTTAGCTTTGTAGTGCAAAAATGAATTGTTAATGAATAGCTTTGGCGATTTCAAAGATGAATTTAATATTTTAAGCGATAAAGGTATTCAAGGTATCCTCATCTCTTTATCATACCAGTCGTACCCTAATTTCGAGGGCGAAATTCCATAAGGAGGGGAGATTGTGAGACCCAGTTTTATCAATAAAGATTTAAATTTTGTTGAAATAATTTTTTAATATTATGGTGTGAATTTAAGATAATATTATAGTTGTGGGTAGTATTTATAAATTTTGCAAAGTATGCAAGTTGTTATAAAATATTAGTTTGGTTCGGGAATATTCTTTTTGTTTGGGAATATTAAATACGACGGCTCAATCATTAGTGGACCCCATTAACGGAAGTTTTGTCGTAGTTAGAAAAACGACAAAATTATCTTTCTATAAAATAACGGCGGAGGTGTTACTGTTTAAAAGCATTGAACTACCCGGTAGTAAAAAATGCGATGTCTGGCGTAGTTGTATAGTAGCAGCACGATATTGATTATTGATGCTTACGTGAGAAGTCACTCACCTATGCTCAATTATTGCTACGATAATTGCGCATCATATCTCTTATATTATTGATTCAATTATTGTCACAATTATCATCTCGTATAATATGTTATAATATTAAATCAATAATTGAGGCGACAAGTTATAAATGATTAATAATTTTTGAAAGATTAAATATGTGTTGATTAAAAATAAAATGATTTGTGGTAATATTTATTCAATCCTTGATGTATATAAAGAGTCTGTTATGAGACATTTGTGGTAAGTTTGATTATTTTATGGGGGGACCATATGTCATCATCTAAGAGTCTCTTCATCAATAGTAATTACCTTCGTCAATAGTAATTACCTTTGTGAATAGTAATTACCTTCGTCAATAGTAATTACCTTTGTGAATAGTAATTACCTTCGTTAATAGTAATTACCTTTGTGAATAGTAATTACCTTCGTCAATAGTATTTACCTTCGTCAATAGTAATTACCCTTGTGAATAGTAATTACCTTCGTCAATAGTAATTACCTTTACCGGGACGTCGAACCACTTGTCATTTCACATTCTGAGCGCCGAACCACTTGTCATTTCACATTCTGAAGCGCCGAACCACTTGTCATTTCACATTATAGGCGTCGAACCACTTGTCGTTTCACATTATTCTGAGCGCCGAACCACTTGTCGTTTCACATTACAGTGTCCGAACCACTTGTCGTTTCACATTACAGCGCCGAAACCACTTTTCTTTTCACATCACCAGTCGTCAAGCCACTTGCCTTTTCACATGGCAGGTGCTAAGCTAGAAATCTTTTATAAATAGAGGCCTAGTGCTTCATTATTTTTCATGAATTCTTTCAAGCTATAGAGAGAGAAAGTATAGAGAGAAACTATAGAGAGAAAGAAGAAAAGTATTCGGCTACTTCACCTTGCCAATATTCAGTTCTTCTAAAGGTAGGGAATATTATTTGTTGTACCCGTAAGGGGTGTTATTCTTTCTTATTCATGAAAAGAATTGTTGTTATTCCATTGTTTATTATTCTGTTGGAATAACCTGTAAAAGTGGTATACCCTATACATAACCTGTATACGCGGCATACCCTATACTTGGTGAAATCCTTATATTATTCCATTCTTATTTATTACATTGGAATAACTTTGTATCTGTCGGAATCCCCTATACTTGGTGATCTCCTTCATTATTCCATTCTTTATTATTCTATTGGAATATCCTCATGCATGTGTTTTACACCTTGGTTCCATTGTTTATTATTCCGCATTTATTATTCTCATTTGGAATATCATGTATGCATGTATTTTACACCGACACTGGTTCCATTGTTTATTATTCAAATTTATTATTACATTGGATCATCCTGTCGATTGTGAATTTCACCGACCGGTTCCGTTATTATTATTGTGTTGGAATAACTTTTGTCTGTCAGTACCGTATGTATGGTGATTTCTTTTGTTATTCCATTCTTTATTATACCCAATTGGTTAAATCTTTGACTTCTATACTCCATGAAATTAGTGGAATATCCTTGATATTTGCGCTTCATCCAAAGATCTTTTCATGGAAATATTCTTACGATCATTCTTGAATATTACTCTACAAAAGCAAGATCATTTTGACAATTTGGGCGTTAATAATTCTGGATAAAATAATTCTTGAACTTGTTTTATTGAATTATTATGTCATTGTCATCATCCTCATGTTATATTATGTTATCTTCTACTTACGTGTATAGATGAACTTAGTATGATTATGACCGGGGATCATTCGGTATAATCATGGCTTGTTATAAATGATGTGATAAAAGTCCTCGGTGGCACTGTAATGCAATTGATGGATAGTTTTTGGTATGATTATGACCGGGGTGATTCGGTATAGTCATGACCATTGATAATTTGATGAATATCCTTGGCAGTAGTGTGTGGGGTGATTCGATGATGTGGATTATTTATTAAAGGCGGAGTCTCAAATTATAACGATGATGAAAAACTTTTAAAACCCTAAAGATAGTAGACTTTATTCTCTACTTGACTCTTTTAATGGATTGCTTATTCCACTGCAGTTAAACTTGTTGTCTATTGTATTTTATCAGTTTAACACTGTTGAAGTCTAATGATAAATTATTCTGCATTATCTTAGTCATAATATTTCACTTCTTTGGGCTAGTTGAGCTCACCCTTTCTTTCACTTTGTTCTCTTGAAATGAGAACATAGGCGGGACGAGTCGGGAGAACGGAGTAATGGTCCGGAGGATAGCATTAGTAGTCCTCACTATTACGTGAAATAGTGTGATAATAGTTGTAATGAGGACTCCTTTTGAGTTTGTATAATATCTAGTAGACAATATTTGTATTCAAACTCATAGTTTATGTCGTATTATACCGGCAGATTATATTAGTAAGTTGTATTTGAATTTATGTACCATGTTAGTGGCGACCCAAGATGGGTGACGTATACCTAATTTTGGGGGCGTCACAAATTATAATAATTCCAATAATCATCTCATATATTATTTAAATAATATAAAAATCATATTTTCATAGAAAATAAATAATAATGATATTTCTATTATAAAATTAATTATTATAAGTATATACTTTACAATGATCAATAATTCTAAAATAAAATTATTTGAAATTATTCTTGAAATAAATAATTTTATTTATCACATATATATACATACACATTACTTGACACATATTCTCATCTTTAAAATATTAATAATAATAATAAAAATTAATATGCAAAATTTCTTATTTATTTATATAGAAAATATTCAGTTATTACAAGTATAGTTTGAAGAAAATAGTGGGAGATACCGATTTAAAATAAGACCTAATTTATTTTGGTAATTAATTAAATGAATGTTTGCTAAAATATTATCTTTTACATGTAGAATTTTGAAAGTGTCACACTCACTAATATCACTGCGTAGCATATTGGATGCTAACAAACTACTAGTACAGGATTCAACAGGCTGGTTAATGAATTTGAGAATTGTTCTCACTGCTAAAAAGATTTCTTATGTCCTAAATTCGCCCATCCCTCAAAAACATACTGAAACAGCCTATGAGGAAGAGATTTTTACTTTTAAAAAGTGGCAAGATGATGCATCTTTGGCTCAATGCATCATGATCGCATCCATTAGTAATGAGCATCAGCATCAGCATGAAACTATGGATGCTCCTGCTATATTGTTGCACCTTCAAGAGGTGTATGGTGAGCAGAGTAGGACTGCTAGATATGAGATATCTAAGGATCTCTTCCGATCTTGGATGACCAAGGGCACTACTGTTGAGACTCATGTCCTAAAGATGATCAATTTGATTAAACATCTTGGACAGCTTGGTTTCATCATGGATGGAGAGTTGAGTCAAGATTTGATCATGCAGTCACTCCCTGACACCTTCTCACAATTTGTTGTGAATTTTTATATGAATAAGTTGGACGCCATCTTGCCTGAGTTACTTAATATGTTGAAAACTGCTGAAGGTCACTTTCCATCCAAGAAGAACTAAGTCTTATTGGTGGATGATTCTTCCAAGAAAAGGAAGAAGCCCAAGGTATCTTCTGAAAAGAAGAAATCCAAGAAGGATAAGGGAAAGGTGAAAGAAAAGGATAATAAGAAACCTGATCGAGATAGCAAAGGAATCTGCTTCCATTGCAACAGGCTGGGTCACTGGAAGAGGAACACTGCAAGGAGTTCCTTACAGAATAAAAGCAGAAGAAGCTTGTAGAAGCTTCGAAACATAATCAAGGTTTGTTTATGATTGAAATTAATTTTTCTGAAAGTCAATCTTCTACTTGGGTATTGGATACCGGTTGTGGTTCTCACATATGTAATAATATGCAGGGACTGGTCAAAAGTAGAAAGCTGAGCAAGGATGAGGTTGTTGTTGAAAGTAGTATGCATACAAGCCAATCATGTATGATGATAAAGCATATACTTTATAATCAATCTTATTTATTTATTAATAAAAGAATTATTTATTAAAGGCATTTATTATCTACATGGTGCTGTTTTAATAATATGTGATAAACCCATAGTTTTAAGCATTGTTTTTAGAATCATGATGAGATCATGCTAATGAGATCTAAATTCTTAGATAGCTTAAAACTAAAATGTTCCCAATCAATGGATTACTAAAAAAAGGATTAGTGAATCCGAATAGATTGGTAAGTGCGCTGCTTGCTCATTGGATGAGGATGATTGATCTCATGATCATTTGTGTGGAGACACTAAAGCAAGTATGTAGGTGCTTATTAGAGAATAAGTTCACTGAACGTGACTTGCTAAGGAATATCTAATGGAGTTTTACTTGCCTGTCAATAGGAATTCCTGTACTGATAGTAGTAAAAATGATCTTTAGACTTGAGATCATCATTGTATCTTATATATAATGAATTACACTTTGACTTATTCCTTAAGACTCTTAGAGTATATCAAAGGGTATGCTTGGTTGTAATAAGTTATATATGAAGGTAGTGAATGATCAATAAAGAATCTACCACTTCTAGTAAAATAAGAGAAATGTCCTATGTGATTCGATAAATGACAACCCAGGAATCCTTGGCCAATGTGGAATGAAATTAGAAAGTAGTTTCTAATTTACATTCATTAGGAGTTGTGCATTGAGGAATCGAAATACATATAATTAAATAAAATAAGACTTGATAGTAATTCCATGTCTTATATTTAATTGGGACATTGCATGGTGGAATGATTGAATTATACGGTAACAATTAACTCAAAGGTTCTTTTATGATTAATGTTGAAATCTATATTATCTGGAAAGTCGTTGATCGCTAGGGAGGTTTATCCCTATTGTAGAATAAATATTATTTATTTAAATAAATTAATCGTTTAATTTATTTATTTAAATAAGATTAGAATTGTTCTAATTGATTTATTCACAACCGGTTTAATATAGAGAACCTAAAGGGTCACACCATAAAAGGAAGAATAATTATTTAAGAAGTTAATGGCATAATCGTAATAATATATTAAGTATATTTAATTTAATCTATGGTGATAGAATAAATTAAATAGCTTAATATTTATTATTTAATATTTTAAAAATATTAAATATAAATTAATAAGAGGAGTCTTATTAATATTATTACAATTATTATTATTTTAATTTCTAAAAGAGTTTAGGAATTAATTTAATATAAGTACTCTCATTTATTCCTAATAGGATTAGGAGGAAAAATTAGTTAAAGGAGTTTAATTAATTATCACTAATAGGATTAGGGAGCCCATTTAATTAAAAGAGTTTAATTAAATAAATAATACCTTATTTTAATTAAAATAGGGTTATCTGATATCTTTATAAGAGGAGTCTTATATCAGATATTAGATATACGTAATTCCAATAGTTGGAGAGTACGCCCCTTTTTTTATAGAGATAGGAAAAACTAGGGTTTGAGTCAATACACCATTCTTCTTGAAAATTCTTCTTCCTTGGTGGATCACCTCTAGAGGCCACACATTTGTATGGCTAACATTGATCAAAGGAAGGAATCTACCCGGAGATTCAAGGAGATCGCGGAGAAGTAGGAGTTGAACTCGTACCTGTGGAAACTCGTATCTACAAGGGTATGATTTCATAATTTTTTGTTCTTCGTTTTAATTAATAATATGCATAAAGGATGATCCGGGTAAATGGTTTGTGAAAAATTTTAAAATCTGATTTTATCATGCTTCCGCTATTTTTGCAATTTGATTGCTACTTTGATTTTCACAAAACCCAACAGTGGTATCAAAGCCAAACTTTATGCGAATTATTAATTATTTTGATTCCATATATATGGGTATATTTTTTGAATAATTTATTGGGCACATAATTTGTTGTATAAAATTATTATTTTATAAAAAGAAAAAAAAAAGAATGCCGACATCTTTTGCGGAACCTGTTTTGAATTCGGTAATCTTGTTTTTTTAAGTGAGTCCGTGTTTTTTTGTGTTGTTCACGTTATATATATATATATATATATATATATATATATATATATATATATATATATATAAAACTGAAGCTTTAATCATACTCCATGGCTATCCGTATGTTTTCTTTACGTGTTTATATATATATATTACTTAATATATATATATATATATATATATATATATATATATATATATATATATATAGTATAAGTATTATTATATATATAATGGTTGATGACGTGAATCATTCTAGAATTGATTCATGATTCTAGTTATTTAATATTATAATAGTTATATATATTATGTATTTTACATCCTCGATTCACACAACTATTATATATATATATATATAATAGTTATATATATTAATCTTAATAATTTTATAATTAAAATAAAAGAGTTTATTTTAATTTTGAAATTTGATTTCATGCAACATAATATTTCCCATTAAATGATATTCATATATATATATGGAATGATTTTATTTATTGATACATATGGTGATATGTATGATAATAAATGGGATTGATTATGGACTATTGACCAATATGATTGGATTTATTTTAGTTGGATGTTTGAATGAATGGGTTTTATTAAATGAGGTCTGCGTACCTCGTCTTTTCTGGTTCTCTTCTTAATGTAAATTCTATCTCTCTCCTATGTACTTCCCATTGACTGCTGATCAAGGTTTCTATTTAAATTAAATAGTTTATGTAATAAGATTAGTTAGAATTTTTTCAAAGAACCGGAGATCACGGAGAAAGGAGCGCTCGAAGACCCGTTTGTAATGGAGCTCGGGTTTAAATGTAATAGTTATATTTAAATGTTTATTCTTGCACCCTAGGGTTTGACCTTTTGGTTCACTTGGTGGCTCTAGTGAACCAAACTAGAATAAAAGTCTATAATCAATCCAGATAGAATATATTATTCTATATGTGCATGCTAGTATTATATATATTATATATTATGCAAACATGCTTCACATGTTTAATAATATGACGCGTATTTTATATATATATATATATTTGCATGCGCGCTAAACAAGATGAGACAAATAATAACAAATCCCTCAAAGTTTTTATATATTAAGTCTTAAGCGTTCAAAGATATTTAGAATATCGAATGTCGCCTTCTAGCATGATAAAATTAATAGAGTATTAAATATTTAATATGAGTTTGTTGTGTCACCACAAGGAAAATATTAAGTATTTAAGATGTTAATTTATCACATTTGATGCTTATAAAGAAAATTGAACAATATTATTTTGTTGTGTCATCACAAGGACAATATTTTTCTTTTTTGAATATATGGAAGTGCTAGGTTTGACTTAACTTAGACAATTTTGATTCGGATGTGCCACCACTTGATCAAAATAATCTAAGAGGCAAAATATAAGGAGTTACATGATGATGTAATTGACAAGGAGTTGTCTACCTATTTATTTATATATAGTTTTTTGTGTCACCACAAGGCTATATATATTTGAAATCAGATCCTTATTCTCACTAGGAAAAACATTAATTAGATTTTGCCGAACTATATAAATGAGGGTAATATAGTTTGAAGAAAATAGTGGGAGGTACCAATATAAAATAAGACCTAATTTATTTTGGTAATTAATTAATTGAATGTTTGCTAAAATATTATCTTTTTACATGCGAAATTTTGAAAATGTCACATTCACTAATTTCATCTGCAGTAGCATACTTGATGCTAACAAAACCGAATGAAACCGAACTACACCTGATTTGGTTAAGGAATCTGAAAATTGTTCTCACTTCTTTGAAAAGATTTCTTATGTCCTAAATTAGCCTGCAGACTACAAAAAAAGTTGCAAAAGCGACCTCGAGGAAGAGATTGCTACTTTTAAACAGTGGCAAGATGATGCATCTGTGGCTCAATGCATCATGCTCACATCCATGAGTAACGAGCTTCAGCATCAACATGAAAACATGGATGGTCCTACTATGCTAATGCACCTTCGAGAGTTGTATGGTGAGCAAAGTAGGACTGCTAGATATGAAATATCTAAGGAGCTCTTCCGATCTCGGATGACCGAGGGCACTACCGTTGAGACTCATGTCTTAAAGATGATCAATCTGATTGAACGTCTTGGACAACTTGGGTTCGTCATGGATGGGGAGTTGAGTCAAGATTTAATCTTGCAATCACTCCCTGACACCTTCTCATAATTTATTGTGAATTTTCACATGAATAAGTTGGACGTCAGCTTGCCTGAGTTACTTAACATGTTGAAAATTGCTGAAGGTCACTTCCCATCCAAGAAGAACCATGTCTTACTGGTGGATGATTCTTCCATGAAAAGGAAGAGGCCCAAGGTATCTTTTGAAAAGAAGAAATCCAAGAAGGCTAAGGAAAATGCGAAAGTGAAGGATGAAAAGAAACTTGATCCAGCTAGCAAAGGAATTTGCTTCCATTGCAACAAGCCGGGTCACTGGAAGAGGAACTGCAAGGATTATCTTGCGGAACAAAAGCAGAAGAAGCTTGGAGAAGCTTCGAATCCTAATCAAGGTTTGTTTATGATTGAAGTTAATTTTTTTGAAAGTCAATCTTCTACTTGGGTATTGGATACCGGCTGTGGTTCTCACATATGTAATAATATGCAGGGACTGGTCAGAAGTAGAAAGCTGAGCACGGATGAGGTCGTCCTATGAGTGGGAAATGGAGCAAAGGTGCTGCATTAGCTGTAGGGACTTATTGTTTAGCACTGCCTACGGGCAAGTTCATTAATTTAAATAATTGTTATTTTGTTCCAAATATCATTAGAAACATTATTTCTATCTCTGTATTAGATATGGATGGTTTTAATATTATAATAAAGAACAACAGTTGTTCTATTTATAATGATAATGTTTTATATGGTGTTGGTAATTTGCGAAATGGACTTTATATACTTGACTTGCATGAAAATATACTTCAAAATGAACAAACTAAGAAAAGGAAAAGAGATGATGTTAATTATACCTTCATGTGGCATTGTAGACTCGGTCATATTAATGAAACAAGATTATCCAAGTTGCACAAAGATGGGCTCCTAGAGCTATCAAATTATGAATCATATCTAACTTGTGAATCTTGTCTCATGGGCAAAATGACTAAATCTCCTTTTAATGGAAAAGGAGAAAGAGTTACAGAGTTGTTAGCGTTGGTACACACAGATGTATGTGGACCTATGACAACGACTGCACGAGGAGGGTATTCTTATTTTATTACATTCACTGACGATCACTCAAGATTTGGATATGTGTATTTAATGAAATACAAATTTTAATCATTTGAAAAGTTCAAAGAGTTCAGAAGTGAAGTAAAGAAGCAAACTGGTAACAGTATTAAGATTCTTCGATCTGATCGAGGAGGAGAATACTTAAGTGGTGAGTTTCTCAATTATCTCAAAGAAAATGGTATAATCTCACAATGGACTCCACCAGGGACGCCACAGATGAATGGTGTATCTGACAGGAGAAATCGAACATTGTTAGACATGGTTCGATCCATGATGAGCTTTACCGACCTTCCAGTTTCCTTCTGGGGATATGCCCTAGAATCAGCTGCATACCTACTTAACAAGGTACCTACAAAATCCGTCCCCAAGACCCCATATGAGTTATGGACAGGGAGGAAACCAAATCTTAAGCATGTTATAACTTGGGGTTGTCCAGCTTATGTCAAAAAGTTTGAAAACGATAAGCTACAGACTAGATCTGACAAATGTAGATTTGTGGGATACACTAAAGAAACATTGGGGTATTATTTCTATCATCCAACTAATCAAAAGGTGTTTGTTACGAAACATGCTGCCTTCTTGGAAAAGGAGTTTATCCTTGAAGGGGTCAGTGGGAGTAAGATATATCTTGAAGAGGTTCAAGAACCACAAAATACTACAGATCAAAGTGAGGTACCTAACCAAGTAGAGATTCCTTCTGTACCACACCCTATTCGTAAATCTGGAAGAGTACCAAAGATACCTGATAGGTATGGACTTGTCATAGAGGATGACGATGAGGTACGCATCATAGATGATGATGATCCATTGAATTATGAACATGCTATGAGTAGTAAAGACTCAGAGAAGTGGCAAGATGCCATGAAATCCGAGATGGACTCCATGTATGAAAACCAAGTATGGACTTTGGTTTCACCACCTGAAGGCATTAAGCCTATTGGGTGTAAATGGGTCTTTAAAAGAATGACTGGAGCAGACGGAAAGGTAGAGACCTATAAGGCCCGAGTGGTCGCAAAAGGTTTCAAACAAAGACAAGGAGTTGACTATGACGAAACCTTCTCACCAGTAGCAATGCTCAAGTCTATTCGGATTTTGCTTGCGATTGCAGCTTACCATGACTACGAAATCTGGAAGATGGACGTGAAAACTGCCTTCCTCAATGGGAGACTTGAGGAGGATGTGTATATGACACAGCCAGAGGGATTTGTTTAAAAGGTTGGAACAAATCAAGTCTGTAAGCTACAACGATCCATTTATGGATTGAAGCAAGCTTCTCGTAGGTGGAACATCCGTTTTGATGAGACAATCAAAGAGTTTGATTTTATAAAAAATGAGGATGAACCATATGTGTACAAGAAGTTAGTGGGAGTGCTGTTTCATTCCTCGTATTATATGTTGATGATATATTACTGATAGGGAATGATATTCCTATGCTACAATCAATTAAAATCTGGTTATCTAAACACTTCTCCATGAAGGAATTGGGAGAAACATCCTATATTTTGGGGATAAAGATCTATAGAGGTAGATCTAAAAGGATGCTTGGCTTGTCCCAAGGAACGTACATTGACTCGATGCTAAAAAGGTTTAGCATGGAAGATTCCAAAAGAGGTCTCATGCCGATGAGCCATGGAATACATCTCTCCAAGAAACAGGCCCTAAAGACACCTGAGGAGAGAGAGACCAGTATGAGTAAGATTCCTTATGCTTGAAAATAGGATCTATCATGTACTGTATGATATGTACTAGACCAGATGTCGCTCATGCACTTAGTGTAACAAGCGGATATCGATCGAATCCGGAGAAAGAGAGCATTGGAAGGCGTTGAAAAATATCCTAAAGTACTTAAGAAGAACTAAGGATGTATTTCTTGTCTCACGGTGGAGTCCGAATTGAAACTAGAGGGCTTCACGAGACTCAAGTTTTCAAAGCGGACCAAGATGACATAAAATCCATTTCGAGGTATGTGTTTACCTTGAATGGTGGCGCATGAGTTGGAAAAGTTCCAAACAAAGAAATAAATCTTGATTCGATGGCAGATGGCGAGTAGTATACATAGTGTAAGTGAAGGCTGCGAAAGGAAGCTGTTTGGATGAAGAAGTTCATTACCGAACTTGGTGTGGTTCCTAGCATTACGAGACCAAGACCTTTATTCGTGACAACACTTTGGAGGTCATTAGCAGAGAGCTAAGGAACCCGTGTCTCATCGTAAATCCAAACATGTGTTGCGGCGGTTTCATTTGATCAAAGAGATCATTGAAAGAGGAGACGTCACCCTAGAGCGTGTGGACACTCAAGATAATATTGCAGATCCATTTACTAAAGCGTTAACACAACAACAATTTGATCATCACTTAGAGAAGATGGGTATGAGACACCACGGCGATTGGCTTTAGTGCAAGTGGGAGATTGAAAGTAGTATGCACACAAGCCAATCATGTATGATGATAAAGTATATACTTTGTAATCAATCTTATTTATTTATTAATAAAAGAATTATTTATTAAAGGCATTTATTATCTACATGGTGCTGTTTTAATAATATGTGATAAACCCATAGTTTTAAGCAATGCTTTTAGAATCATGATGAGATCATGCTAATGAGATCTAAATTCTGAGATAGCTTAAAACTAAAATGTTCCCAATAAATGGATTACTAAAAAGGGGATTAGTGAATCCGGATAGATTGGTACGTGCGTTGCTTGCTCATTAGATGAGGATGATTGATCTCATGATCATTTGTGTGGAGACACTAAAGCAAGTATGTAGGTGTTTATTAGAGAATAAGTTCACTGAACGTGACTCGCTAAGAAATACCTAATGGAGCTTTACTTGCCTGTCAATAGGAATTCCTGTAGTGATAGTAGTACAAATGATCCTTAAACTTGAGATCATCATAGTATCTTATATATAATGAATTACACTTTGACTTATTTCTTAAGACTCTTAGAGTATATCAAAGGGTATGCTTGGGTGTAATAAGTTATATATGAAGGTAGTGAATGATCAATAAAGAATCTACCACTTCTAGTAAAAGAAGAGAAATGTCCTATGTGATTCGATAAATGACAACCCAGGAATCCTTGGCCAAGGTGGAATGAAATTAGAAAGTAGTTTCTAATTTACATTCATTAGGAGTTGTGCATTTAGGAATCGAAATACATATAATTAAATAAAATAAGACTTGATAGTAATTTCATGTCTTATATTTAATTGGGACATTGTATGGTGGAAGGATTGAATTGTATGGTAACTATTAACTCAAAGGTTCTTTTATGATTAATGTTGAAATCTATATTATCTGGAAAGTCATTGATCGCTAGGGAGGTTTATCCCTATTGTAGAATAAATATTATTTATTTAAATAAATTAATCGTTTAATTTATTTATTTAAATAAGATTAGAATTGTTCTAATTGATTTATTCACAACCGGTTTAATATGGAGAACCTAAAGGGTCACACCATAAAAGGAAGAATAATTATTTAAGAAGTTAATGGCATAATCGTAATAATATGTTAAGTATATTTAATTTAATCTATGGTGATAGAATAAATTAAATAGCTTAATATTTATTATTTAATATTTTAGAAATATTAAATATAAATTAATAAGAGGAGTCTTATTAATATTATTACAATTATTATTATTTTAATTTCTAAAAGAGTTTAGGAATTAATTTAATATAAGTACTCTCATTTATTCCTAATAGGATTAGGAGGAAAAATTAGTTGAATGAGTTTAATTAATTATTCCTAATAGGATTAGGGAGCCCATTTAATTAAAAGAGTTTAATTAAATGAATAATACCTTATTTTAATTAAAATAGGCTTACCTGATATCTTTATAAGAGGAGTCTTATATCAGATCTTAGATATACGTAATTCCAATAGTTGGAGAGTATGCCCCTTTTTCTATAGAGATAGGAAAAACTAGGGTTTGAGCCAATACACCATTCTTCTTGAAAATTCTTCTTCCTTGGTGGATCACCTCTAGAGGCCACACACTTGGGTGGCTAACATTGATCAAAGGAAGGAATCTACCTGGAGATTCAAGGAGATCGCGGAGAAGTAGGAGTTGAACTCGTACCTGTGGAAGCTCGTATTTACAAGGGTATGATTTCATATTATCTTGTTCTTCGTTTTAATTAATAATATGCATAAAGGATGATACGGGTAAATGGTTTGTGAAAAATTTTAAAATCTGATTTATCATGCTTCCGCTATTTTTGCAATTTGATTGCTACTTTTATTTTCACAAAACCCAACAGTCGTACTGTGACACCCCCAAATTCGGGTACTTTATTTTCGCCGAATTTGGTGCTCACTGTCAAAATAGTTACATCTAACTACCCATAATAAAGGATAAAACATTAAATAACTTAAACAATAATCTTTCCCATTAAAGGGTTACATCATCTCATAAACAATCCTAGGTAATCTAACCTTAAATTATTACATCAGTTTGCGGAATACATTATAAAATAAAACAAGTCTTATAACATCATGCATTTAAATAAACTTTAAATAATTCTTCAACACTTGGACATCTTGCCCTTTCCTTTGCTAGTTGATGGCTCATCACCTCTTTCGACTTTAGCTGCATTGTTTAATTGCAAGAGTGATCAAACAATTGCTCACCGACATAAAGAATAGTAATAATAATCATATGAGAATGAACAACGAATGCTGTATAATAATGAACTTGTTCTACGAATAGAAACAGAAACAAGTTCGAACTTTTAATATCTGAGGGTCTTATGACCACAAACTATGTCCACGGCAATTAGGTATTACTACCCCAACCTCAACAGTTAATTAGACTGTACAGACTCTTCTTAACGTACTTAGGGGGATCAGCCCTTTATACCATGTATTGTGCACAAACATCTAAACGTTACACGTACAAAATCCCCTATGTTAGGGTTGTTCGTCTCAGTTTGAATTTAGAATTTCCGCACTAAAGAAAGTTTAGTTTGGAACTAGCTTATCAGTGTTTCTAGAATTTTACAACACTTATTCAATTTCCATCAATAAAGGTTTAATACAAGAATGTATAACTTAACAAGGCTATCAAAATCAAAGATCGGACATCAACAATGTATAACTGAATAAATGTGATACACATGCAAAGTACTATATTCAAAGAATTAGAACAATCTCCTTTGAATCAATGTGTTAGAACAATATACGTTTTTGAATAATAATAACAAGAAATGAGAATGTGAAACTCATTCGATATAACGAATTAGGTTACAAGAGCTTATTCCATCATATATAAGAATAGAATCAATAGTTTTGCTCAATGAAAGTTTAGGATAAGAAACTTGCATTCATAAACAACAGAATGAAGTTAGAAAGCTTGCTCAATATAAAGAGTTAAGGTTTAGAAACATGCACAATTATAAAAGTAGAGTTAGAGAACTTGCCTTGTTTGTGAGCTACACAAGTATAAAATAATCTCCAATTACCCTACATACATCATTAAAATTGCAACAACAATTAGTTGTATGAATATTAGCTTTAGGCGTTTAAACCTTCATTTAGGTCATAACCCTAACCTAGCGCCTAACCACGTAGGTTAACATACTTAACAAATCTGAAATCTCATTACGAGCCAACACAACTTAATTGTTCATCTCTACTTTTG
The DNA here is from genome assembly GCA_020205615.1 of Panax quinquefolius. Classification (NCBI taxonomy): domain Eukaryota; kingdom Viridiplantae; phylum Streptophyta; class Magnoliopsida; order Apiales; family Araliaceae; genus Panax; species Panax quinquefolius. Next base: position 43,392,646 of record CM035165.1, read on the forward strand.
AAAATGTCACTTTTAGTTTCACTATATAACTCAATTAACAATCACTTAGAAATCTTTTAAACTTTGTATTACCACGCATGACAATCTGTTATTGTAGTTTATGTTATGCCTCAACATCATTCACATGCATGCTAAGCTAATATAAGTCCGTTACACATGACACGCAAATAAAGCGAGAAGTCAAGATTACATGGGCTCGAGAACGCAGCCATGCACTGCCATCCCTTGCCTTAAGCACCCAAACCTTCTTCTTACCGGGTGCTCGATCGCAAAACCCAGTAAATGCGCGCTTAAGCTTGGGATCAAGCAAGCAGCAATTGCTAATTTTTTCTTAGCACCGGTAGCAATTTACTGGCACAAGATGATTAAAGGCGTAAAAGCGGCGAAAACAATAGCCGACTTTAGCCCAACAAATACGAATTTCACCCACAAAATAATGAAATTAACGTCTACAATTGGTACAAACTATTACAAACATGTTTGCTAACATTTACAACCAATTAACACATTTTAACATCAACTAAAACTAGTTTAATTTCTCAAAATTCCATATTTTCATATATATTTCCATTTTTGAACTTCTTCACAAAAATCATCACTGACATCTCAATTTTCACCAAAATCACTTCGTTCAAATTACGTTATCTTCGTTTCTTAATGAACTAGCATAAACAAGCTTCAATTTACAATTTAACATATAAATTGATCACTTAAATTGGTACTTTCTAAGCCATATCATATGAACATAAACACTGTTATTTCAATTCCTTCCTCAAATCCAATTTCATGTGTATGACAATCAACAATTATGTAATTATATGTTGATAATAACAGATTCAACAAAAATAATACATATAAATCAATTTTCAACATCAATCTTACATACTTTCTGTGACAACCCGAGAATTTAGAATATTTTTAAAATTTTTATTAATTAATTTAAGGTTCAAAATTAGAACTTAGATAGAAAATAAGTGTATGCGTTTGATATTTTTAAGATAGAATTTTGAGGATTTCAAAATTCTGTTAAGGTTTTAAGTGAATTATTCAGGATTAAGTAATACGTGATTATGTTTTGTGTAAATGTTATTATATGTGTACAGTATTTGGTTAAGGGTCAAGGGTTGATCAGATAAACAATATCTGTAACAAACCCTAAGTATATATTAAGAACGCCAATGTTCGGTTAGAAAACCCTAGTGATTAATAAGAAACCCTAGAAACCTAGGTTGAAACCCCGATTTCGAGCCTCGAATCAAAATCCTAATTCGTTGCATGAAACCCTAAATCGGGAACTTAATGGCGTAAGTGTAAATAATTATAGTATTAATTAGGGCAACGCTTAATTAATTAGCAACCCATAATCTAATTACGAAATTTAATTTCTAATTTAGAAAAATTATTTTTTTCTATTAAAAACCCTAATTAGTGGTTTATAAACCCTAATGACCATTTTGACCCTAATTGGTTAATTAACGATTGTAATTAGAAATACTAATCCTAATTAGCAGTATTTAAGTTATGATTAAGAAATTTTTATATAATTAGAAAATCATAATTATAAGTTAAAAATATTAATTTTCTATTTTTGGGAAAACTAAATTGGAAATTTTAGAAATTTAATTTGGAAGTTAAGGGTTAAACCCTAAACCCTAAAAAATGTCTAAATCCTAAACCCTAACCAAACCCTAAACCCTAAGGGTTTGGTCAAATATCCAAAATGCCATTAAAATAAAGTGGAAAATGACTAGAATGCCCTTTGTGTATTATTTAATGGTTGGAGTGTAAATCTTGCCAATATAATAGGTTGGTGACTAAACCCTAACCCTAGCCTTAACTATGTGTCAATTCTCAGCCATCTAACTCAGCCAAATACATTGCATTTGTATAATTATACAGATCTAAAGAGAGAGAAAAAAATCACTTTGTTTTTCATTTTTGTCAACCATTCTCTCTCTCTAAAATTCGGGAGTTAGAAAGATAAAGAGTGATGAGATGAAGCATGATAAGTTCATAGCAACTTAAGAACAGAATCAGAAGTCAGAAAACCAATATCAAAGCTAAAAAGTGTTAAAATCCCTAAAATTCGAAATCCTTTGATCTTATGTTGTTTGATGTTAGTTGTTGGTTAGATATGTGTTATAAGGTGTCAATTAGAGATCTAGGTTGTTGGATCATAGATCCGTAACATCAAAGTGCTAGGATCTAACATTTTAAGAAATCGGGAAAAACTGGAAAAATATCGACTGACAGCCTAATGTCAGACGCCATAAATCCTTATCTGTTTTTGATATTTGTTGTTTAATGTTATAAATCTATTCTATGTCATGAGGACTGTGGTCAAAAACTGGAATCATGGTCGGATCAAGTGTAGATCGAAAGATATAAGCGGTCAAACCGCGTTGACGATCAACATTTAAACGGGTTTCAGGCAACCCAGAAACCCAGATCTCGCCTGACAATATTTTCTGTGCCTTAGATCTTGAAGTATGCTAGTGTTTTGGCTATTTTGTTGATTGAAGGTTGTAGACGGGTATGTGAACTACAAAGTAATGCTATTAGATCACCCAGATATGTACCAGGATCATAGAAATACATGGTCAAACCACCGTTGACCAACTGACTAATTGAAGATTTCTGGGAAAGCTAGATCTTCAAGAACCGTGTCCTGATCCCTAGTTTGACTAGCCTTAATCTCTTAGATTCAATGTTGTTATGATGTTCTGATTTTATTTAGTTGTACCCTGACATGTGGTCTACCTTATGGAATCAATATTTCACCCAAACAAATTACATAATACCAGTTATAAGGATCGAAAACTAGTACCCTTGACTGTTCTTCATTTTCTGGAAAACCCAGAAATGAAGAATAGCGTTGTCAGACATTTGGATAGGTTAGATCTTGCTATGATGTTGTATTATGATCTAGATGATGGTTGGTTATTGTAGTAGTACATTTCTACTACCTGATAAGAGTCTTAGTTAGCCAAAATAATGTTGTTATTGCGAATCATGGCCAGAATAAACCTACTCTAGTTACACACTTGCTTATGAACGTTCTAGGCAATTAAGAACACCTATAATGACAGTCTGTCATTTATAGGGCCTTTAGTGACAATTTTAATTTCTAATTTCTAAAAATTATTAAATAAATTGAAATAAATAGATTTTAATTATTAAAAATACTAAATAAATTCCGAAAAATTATTTTAAATTCTGAAAAATAGTTTTTAATTATTTTAAGTATATTTCATAAATATTTAATATTTTTGGAATATAAATGGTATTTAATTTATTTAATTATAATATTAAATTAATGATTTAAAATGAATTAAATACATGAAAAATCATGAAAAAATAATATTATGTTATAATTAAATATTTGAAGTTATTTTGAGTGATTTTTAATATTTTGTGATGAATTTCATTAATTAATCAATATTAATGATAATTAGTTTATTTAATAAATATATTAAATAAATTATGGCAAAATAGAATAAATGATTTAAAAATCATATAAAAATTATTTAAGTGTTAGAAAAATATTTTAAGTTATAAAATATAACTTTTGATATTTTGTCATGAAAATATTAATATTTTAATATTAATAGAAATTATTGGATAATAAATTTATGTGTTTAAAAATCATATTTAAATGACTTTAAAGTATTAAAATACTTTATGATATTATAAAATATATTATAATATTATGGCATGTATTCCATTAATATTTGATATTAAATAAATATTAATGATAAAAGAATTAAGTAGTATTTATTCATTTAAATATGTTATTAATGATTAAAAATACGAGATAAATGATAATAATTATTTGAAAATTATTACGAGCTTATGAAAATTACTTTGAATGATATTAAAATTATTTAAAGTTAATTGTTAAGTGTTAAGTCAGAGTTTAATTGAACTTAGACTCGATAAAAGTCCGACTAGACCATCGGGACGTTAAAATTTTTGTCGGATTCAAGTCAGACTGCAATAGTTTGACTTGATACTGAGTCCTATGTGTGTAATAGACTGATAGGATTATGTGTTATGTGTTTAGGTTATTCTATGTATATATATTATAGTATTATATTGTGATGATATTATTCTAATATTGGATATCTATATTACTAATATTAGGTATTCGGATAAGGCGATATAAATTGCGTAGCGGTAATCAACGGTTCAGGCAAGTTTGTTTTACTTAACTCTAATAAGAGTGTTTCATTCGGATAAGCTTATGGTTAATCATTGCTGGTTGCCATGAATTGTACTCTGTAAATATTGCATGTATAAGTCAGGTATGAAAGGCTGATCAACTTCATTACCAGTTGGTTCAGATATATTTGTTCATGTATAATACTTGTTCAGTCATAAATTTGTTCCTGCTAGTTCACAATTATATTGTTGAATTATAGCCAGCCAATTATTCAATTCATTTCAATCATGATATATCGTTATATTGTTGAACTTCAACTGGGCAATTTTCATGCTCACCCTTGCTATATCATGATAAAACATTGCAGATTAAGGCGAACACGTTGGATACAAGGAAAGGTCCAAGACAGTTCCAGCTTTAGTTTACATTTGTAGTTAGAATTGTAATAGTAATGTATATAATGTTATTTTAAGTCAAGTAAGTTATGAAATGTGTATTATGTTAAGGTTACTCGACCTTGTGGAATAGTGTGTAATGTAATGTATAAACAATTTATGTTTATATCTTCCGCAAATAGTAATAGTTGTATAGAATGATCGAACCGGATCCGAGGTGATTTAGGACCTGGATTCGGGTAAAATCCACAGCTAATATCAAAGTCATTGGTTATGAAGCTTAGGTAGGAATATCTGAGACTAATAAACGCAGTGATTATGATAAGTACTAACTCATATAGAGTTAGTTGGTCAGTAAGATTCAAAGATGAATCTCGGCGAGTATAAAGATACGGAGTTCCCTAACTCTGATAATAAAGTTGAACAGTAGTGATGAATAGATAGAGTCTAAAAGATTAAAGGTGCAGTGATAGGAGATCGTAAAACAAAACGATCAAGATATAGAAATGAATCGTAATATTTAGGATAAGATCACCCCGTGATCTAATAAAGTGATAGCAAGGATAAGAATCAATCTAATAATTGAAAAGTTACAGCAAAGTTTGTTGTGTGGCAGTTGTACTATGAAAACTCATGAAAGAGTTATGGTTTATGAATACGGATAAAATGAAATTCGTATTAAGAAGGGTGTTAGTGGTAGGTGGGGATTCAATTGAGGACTTGTGTCAGCAGCTGAGTTGTATGATTCTTCGTATGGGAGCAAAATTGTACATGGTGTAAAAACCACTTAGTTTCTAACAATGATAATCATTGAAATGTTTGTGTCGCGCTATTTGCTATATGCGTGTTAAGAGGGTGATTCCTTTCTCAGGTGTATAACTGATAGATAGGTCATAGGTAGAGGATATAAGGGTAAGTACGAGTCCTTAAAACTCATAAGTGTGGTTTGACGAACTGGGTATAGTTGTGTGTAAATGGAGTATTGAGAATTATAGGAACAGATAGATTGTTAAGTGAATGATTATTAGTGGAGACCTAAGTTTTCCAAAACTCCTAGCTATGCTAGACTTCGAAATGTTGACATCAAGCTAAATACGCACTATGTGCCATTTTAAAAAAATATGTAGACTCGTAATCATTTTTGAAACGGTTTAAAGTATAGTTTATGCTACTTATTTCAGCTAGACGCAAATGATTTGAAATATCAAAATTTGATTTATTTATCACTTATGTACCATACGACTCAAAAGTGCGTAGATGATATAAATTTGATGGAGTTATAAATACTGAGAATACTTAGTGTGAATTTGATCTAAAATCGTTGTTCCACTATTGTATGATGTGTTATGACAAAGTCATACAATGACGGCATCCTCAAACAGGCTGTTAATACAGTACGACATCATGGCGTCATTCTCAAAAATATTTTTTAAAAATTTAATTTACCAACGGGGTTTGGTTACACTTTAATAATTCGTTTGAATTGAATTATTGGTATGAGTCTATGCTATTCGATTCAGCTAGACAAACATTTATGAAAACTCTAAGTTTTCATTGAAAGAAATTTCCCGAACCAAATTGTTTTGGTGCGGAATCCAATAAGACTGAGGTAAAAGTTTATGCGCCCAAGGAGGATAAGAGGAACAAATTGTTCCGACCAATACAGATATACGGCCAAGACAGGCATATCCGCTAATCACCCTTTGTAGGTTCAGAAGTAATGACGGTTTACGGATGAATTTCCATAAAACCTTTGCGAAAATGACAGACAATAGTCTGTAAAACCCCTCAGCAAAATTTGAATTTTTTTTTTTACTCTTGTGAGTGGTGTATTGGGTAGCAAGCAAATGTGTGTGAATGGTGTATAATGAATGGTGTAAGGTGTAAGTTAAATTTCGGGGACGAAATTTTTAGAAGAAGGGGTGAATGTGACAACCCGAGAATTTAGAATATTTTTAAAATTTTTATTAATTAATTTAAGGTTCAAAATTAGAACCTAAACAGAAAATAAGTGTATGCGTTTGATATTTTTAAGATAGAATTTTGAGGATTTCAAAATTTTGTTAAGGATTTAAGTGAATTATTCAGGATTAAGTAATACGTGATTATGTTCTGTGTAAATGTTATTATATGTGTACAGTATTTGGTTAAGGGTCAAGGGTTGATCAGATAAACGATATCTGTAACAAACCCTAAGTATATATTAAGAACGCCAATGTTCAGTTAGAAAACCCTAGTAATTAACAAGAAACCCTAGAAACCGGTTTTGGAAACCCTGATTTCAGTTTCGGGAATCCGAAAACCTAATTCGGTGCATGAAACCCTAAATCGGGAACTTAATGGCGTAAGTGTAAATAATTATAATATTAATTAGGGTAACGCTTAATTAATTAGCAAACCCTAATCTAATTACGAAATTTAATTTCTAATTTAGAAAAATTATTTTTTTTCTATTAAAAACCCTAATTAGTGGTTTATAAACCCTAATGACCATTTTGACCATTGCTTAATTAGCGATTCTAATTAGGAAATACTAATCCTAATTAGCAGTATTTAAGTTAAGATTAAGAATTTTTTATATAATTAGAAAATCATAATTATAAGTTAAAAATATTAATTTTCTATTTTTGGAAAAACTAAATTGGAAATTTTAGAAATTTAATTTTGAAGTTAAGGGTTAAACCCTAAACCCTAAAAAATGTCGAAACCCTAAACCCTAACCAAACCATAAACCCTAAGGGTTTGGTCAAATATCCAAAATGCCATTAAAATAAAATAAAAAATGACTAGAATGCCCTTTGTGTATTATTTAATGGTTGGAGTGTAAATCTTGCCAAGATAATAGGTTGGTGACTAAAACCTAACCCTAGCCTTAGCTATGTGTCAATTCTTAGCCATCTAACTCAGCCAAATACATTGCATTTGTATAATTATACAGATCTAAATAGAGAGAAAAAAATCACTTTGTTTTTCATTTTTGTCAACCATTCTCTCTCTCTAAAATTCGGGAGTTAGAAAGATAAAGAGTGATGAGATGAAGCATGATAAGTTCATAGCAACTTAAGAACAGAATCAGAAGTCAGAAAACCAATATCAAAGCTAAAAAGTGTTAAAACCCCTAAAATTCGAAATCCTTTGATCTTATGTTGTTTGATGTTAGTTGTTGGTTAGATATGTGTTATAAGGTGTCAATTAGAGATCTGGGTTGTTGGATCATAGATCCATAACATTAAAGTGCTCGGATCTAACATTTTAAGAAATCTGAAAATCGGAAAATATCGATCGACAACCCAATGTGTCGACGCCATAAATCCTTATCTGTTTTTGATATTTGTTGTTTAATGTTATAAATCTGTTCTATGTCATGAGGACTGTGATCTAAAACTGGAATCATGGTAGATCAAAAGATATAAGCGGTCAAACCGCGTTGACCAGTCACGAAAACGGGTTTCTGGGCAACCCAAAAATCCAGATCTCGCCTGACAATATTTTCTGTGCCTTAGATCTTGAAGTATGCTAGTGTTTTGGCTTTTTTGTTGATTGAAGGTTGTAGACGGGTATGTGAACTACACAGTAATGCTATTAGATCACCCAGATATGTACCAGGATCATAGAAATACATGGTCAAACCACCGTTGACCATATGACTAATTGAAGATTTCTGGGAAACCCAGATCTTCAAGAACTGTGTCCTGATCCTTAGTTTGACTAGCCTTAATCTCTTAGATTCAATGTTGTTATGATGTTCTGATTTTATTTAGTTATACCCTGACATGTGGTCTACCTTACGGAATCAATATTTCACCCAAACAAATTACATAATACCAGTTATAAGGATCGAAAACTAGTACCCTTGACTGTTCTTCATTTTCTGGAAAACCCAGAAATGAAGAACAACGTTGTCAGACATTTGGATAGGTTAGATCTTAATGTGATGTTGTATTATGATCTAGATGATGGTTGGTTATTGTTGTAGTACATTTCTACTACCTGATAAGAGTCTTAGTTAGCCAAAATAATGTTGTTATTATGAATCATACCATTAAAATCGAACCTACCTAGTTGCTGACACCGCCTTATGAGCGTTAAAGGCATTCGAAGAACACCTATAGCGATGGGTCTGTCGCTATAGGGCCCTTTAGTGACAATTTTAATTTCTAATTTCCAAAAATTATTAAATAAATTGAAATAAATAGATTTTAATTATTAAAAATACTAAATAAATTCCGAAAAATTATTTTAAATTCTGAAAAATATTTTTTAATTATTTTAAGTATATTTCATAAATATTTAATATTTTTGGAATATAAATGGTATTTAATTTATTTAATTATAATATTAAATAAATAATTTAAAATGAATTAAATACATGAAAAATCATAAAAAATAATATTATGTTATAATAAAATATTTGATGTTATTTTGAGTGATTTTAATACTTTGTGATGAATTTCATTAATTAATCAATATTAATGATAATTAGTTTATTTAATAAATATATTAAATAAATTATGGCAAAATAGAATAAATGATTTTAAAATCATATAAAAATTATTTAAGTGTTAGAAAAATATTTTAAGTTATAAAATATAACTTTTGATATTTTGTCATGAAAATATTAATATTTTAATATTAATAGCAATTATCGGATAATGAATTTAAGTGTTTAAAAATCATATTTAAATAATTTTAAAGTATTAAAAATACTTTGTGATATTATAAAATATATTATAATATTATGGCATGTATTCCATTAATATTTGATATTAAATAAATATTAATGATAAAAGAATTAAGTAGTATTTATTCATTTAAATACGTTATTAATGATTAAAAATACGAGATAAATGATAATAATTATTTAAAAATTATTACGAGCTTATGAAAATTACCTTGAATGATATTGAAATTATTTAAAGTTAATTGTTAAGTGTTAAGTCAGAGTTTAATTGAACTTAGACTCGATAAAAGTCCGACTAGACCGTCGGGACGTTAAAATTTTTTTCGGATTCAAGTCAGACTACAATAGTTTGACTTGATACCGAGTCCTATGTGTGTAATAGACTGATAAGGATTATGTGTTATGTGTTTAGGTTATTCTGTGTATATATATACTATAGTATTATATTGTGATTATATTATTCTAATATTGGAGATCTATATTATTAATATTAGTTATTCGGATAAGGCGATATAAATTGCGTAGCGGTAATCAATGGTTCAGGCAAGTTTATTTTACTTAACTCTAATAAGAGTGTTTCATTCGGATAAGCTTATGGTTAATCATTGCTGGTTGCCATAAATTGTACTCTGTAAATATTGCATGTATAAGTCAGGTATGAAAGGCTGATCACCTTCATTACCAGTTGGTTCAGATATATTTGTTCATGTATAATACTTGTTCAGTCATAAATTTGTTCCTGCTAGTTCACAATTATATTGTTGAATTATAGCCAGCCAATTATTCAAATCATTTCAATCATGATATATCGTTATATTGTTGAACTTAAACTTGCTGGGCAATTTTCATGCTCACCCTTGCTATATCATGATAAAACATTGCAGATTAAGGAGAATACGTCGGATACAAGGAAAGGTCCAAGACAGTTCCAGCTTTAGTTTACATTTGTAGTTAGAATTGTAATAGTAATGTATATAATGTTATTTTAAGTCAAGTAAGTTATGAAATGTGTATTATGTTAAGGTTACTCAACCTTGGAGAATAGTGTGTAATGTAATGTATAAACAATTTATGTTTATATCTTCCGCAAATAGTAATAGTTGTATAGAATGATCGAACCGGATCCGAGGTGATTTAGGACCTGGATTCGGGGCCGTCACACTTTCAACAACAATATCAAAATTTAATAGTTAAAATTAAAGTAGGTTATACCTTGATTAGCAAGAACAATAAGCAACCCCTCTCTTTCCCAAACTAAATTATTTAAATAATATTATATTATATAGTTTCATGTCACAGCCTTAGTTAATTAAATAACTTTAGCTTAATTAATTTAAATAAATTATAATGGTAATTAAAATAATTTCTATTATAATTATATTTATGAATAATAAATAATTATATATCTAATTTAATTAATAAATTAGACACATCACTTTATTTAATTTTTTTATTTCCTTTAAATTAAACAATTCATTTAATTTAATTATTTTCTTAAATACTAAGCAATTGATTTAATTTAATTATTTTCTTAAATTAAATCCTCAATAAAATTATCATCATTATTCAATTTAATTAGCATTAATCAATTTAGATACTAAATTAATTCACCATAATTATCAATTATTTATTTTTCTCAATAAATAAATTATTTAAAATATTTATTTAATTCAATAAATATTTAAATTAAATTACAAATTTCTCGATCGTTACATCCTTCCCTCCTTAAAAGGATTCTGTCCCCGGAATCACAACTCGAAAAATTTATTTGTTACATTTTTCCCTCCTTAACAAGATTCTGTCCCCAGAATCGCTATACAAAATCAAGCAAACAACTGAGGATAATTTCTCAACATAACATCTTCAAGTTCCCACGTAGCTTCCTCGGCATTGTGGTTCCTCCAGATTACCTTAACATAAGGTATCACCTTATTCCTTAGTATTTGCTCTTTTCTGTCAACAATTTGAACAGGGACTTCTTCATATGTTAAGTCTTTCTCAAACTGCAAGGGCTCATATTCTATAACATGTTTATAGTCAGGCTTATATGGTCTCAACACCGAGACGTAGAAAATATTATGGATATGCACCAATTCTAGAGGTAAAGCTACCTCGTATGCCAATTCACCCACACGTCGAAGCACTTCAAAAGGACCTATAAACCTAGGGCTTAATTTCCTTTTCTTGCCAAATCGAATTTTACCCTTCCAGGGAGATACTTTCAAGAATACATAACTACCAACATCGAATTCCCAATTTTGTCAATGTTGATCGGCATATTTCTTCTGTCTATCCTGTGCAACTATCAATCTTGCCCGAATCACCTTGATGATTTTGACGATTTATTGCACCAACTCTGGACCCAAAAGTTGACGTTCACCTACCTCATCCCAGCATAACGGAGTTCTGCATTTCCTGCCGTATAACGCTTCATAAGGCAGCATGCCAATACTCGCGTGACAACTATTATTATAGGAAAATTCAACCAACGGTAAATGATCGTCCCAATTTCCCTTGATATCCATAATACATGCTCTAAGCATATCCTCTAGTGTCTGGATGGTTCTCTCACTCTGTCCGTCTGTTTGAGGATGGTACGCTGTGCTCATCCTTAGTTGCATTCCCAAACATTCTTGCAATCGTTTCCAGAAATTTGATGTGAAACGTGGATCTCTGTCTGATACAATGGACACAGGTACACCGTGTCGTGAAATAATTTCCTTCACATATAGTTTTGCCAACCGATCCAGGTTAAATCTAATCTTGATTGGCAAGAAGTGTGCCGACTTCGTCAATCGATCAACAATCACCCAAACGGCGTCATAACCTTGCTGAATCGTTGGAAGACCTACCACAAAATCCATTGTGATTTGCTCCCATTTTCCATTCTGGTATCTCTAACGGTTGCAATAACCCGCTTGGCCTTTGGTGTTCAGCTTTAACTTTCTAACACGTTAAGCATTTCGCCACACACTCAGCCACATCCTTCTTTATATTCGGCTAACAAAAATGATGTCTAAGATCCTAGTACATTTTCGTACTTCAAGGGTGAATCGAATATCTTGAGTTGTGAACTTCACTCAGAACTTCCTCTTTAACTTCCGGTACTGGCGGAACCCAAATTCTCCCTTCGAATCGAAGTAACCCTTCCGAATCGACTTTGAATTTGCTTTCCTCCCCTTCAGATACTTTTTGTTTTATCTTTTCGCAGTCCTCATCCTGAAGTTGTGCATACTTCACTTTATCTACCAATGTTTAATCGTTTCCTATCTGAAATAACTTCTCGTCGGATTTTGTTGGATATCTAATTTTTAATTCCATCCTAGCCATTTTCGACACTAACTTCTCTTGAGCTGTCAACATCATTAACTTTTCTCATCCCTTCCTGCTTAAAGCATTAGCAACAACATTTGTCTTTCCGGGATGATAGAAAATCACGCAGTCATAGTCTTTGATCAACTCCAACCATCTTCTTTGCCTCATATTCAAATCTTTTTGTGTAAAGATATACTTCCGACTTTTATGGTCAGTATATATCTCACACCTTTCTCCATAAAGATAATGTCTCCAAATCTTCAGGGCAAACACCACTGTAGCCAACTCTAAGTCATGAGTCGGATACCCTTTTTCATAATCTTTTAATTGACGTGATGCATACGAAATAACTCTATTGTTCTGCATAAGCACACAACCTAGTCCTTTATGCGATGCGTCACTTTACACCACAAAATTCCCTGTATCATCAGGCAATGACAACACAAGTGTTGTACTTAACCTCTTCTTTAATTGGATCTACTGAAATTCCGTCTTTATCAATAACGTGCCCGAGAAACTATACACGTTCCAACCAAAATTCACATTTTGAAAATTTTGCGTACAACTTCTCATTTCTCAATGTCTCCAACGTCACTCTTAAGTGTTCAACATGTTCTTCCTTGGTCTTAGAATACACCAGGATATCATCAATAAACACCACCACAAATTTATCTAAGAATGGTTTAAACACCTTGTTCATCAAATCCATGAACGCTGCAGGTGCATTGGTTAAACCAAATGACATAACAAGAAACTCGTAATGACCATACCGAGTTCTGAATGCCATCTTTGGTACGTCTTCTAGCCTCACCTTCAGTTGATGATAACCACTCCTCAAATCTATCTTTGAAAAATACCTCGCACCCTTCAGTTGATCAAACAGGTCGTCGATTCTTGGTAACGGATACTTATTTTTAATTGTGACCTTATTCAATTCTCTGTAATCAATGCAGAGTTGCATCGATCCATCCTTCTTCTTAATAAGTAACACTGGCGCTCCCTATAGCGATACGCTCGGCTGGATATACTTCTTGTCGAGTAATTCTTGCAGTTGAACCATCAATTCTTTCATCTCTACCGGGGCCATTCTATATGGTGCCTTAGATATTGGGCCTGTTCCTGGTACTAAATCAATCACAAACTTGATTTGTCGATCTGGCGGAAGACTTGGCAAATCGTCTGGAAATACGTCTGCAAAATCTCTTATGATCGATATTTCTTCTAACTTCGCACTCTTCTTCTGTGTATCCACTATGTAGGCTAAGTATCCTACACATCCTTGTCTTAATAACTTCTTGGCTTGAATCACCGTCAGATAACTTGCTTGTCGAGGTGACTTGCTGCCACAGAACATAACCTTTGACGGAATCATAAGGTTAACACATTTTCTTTGGCAATCAATTACTTCTCCGTGATTGAATAACCAATCCATTCCCAGGATAACATCAAACCCACCCAGTCTAATTGGTATCAAGTCTACCCTCATCTCTTGACCCTTTATAATCACTCTACAATTCTTATATATAAACCTAACAGGAATCACTTCCCTATTTGCAATCTGTATGCTCAAAGGATAATCTAATTCTTCTTGAGGCAAATCTAAGTTCTGAGCAAATTCATCGGATATAAATGAACAAGTAGCACCCAAATCAAACAGTACATAAGCATTAATACCATTAATCAGAATGATACCAGACACAACATCCTTAGACTTAACAGCATCCTGTATGGTCATATTGAAAGTTCTCGTAGTAGGTCGGCTTGACCGTGCTGGTCTAGTGATAGTCAACGCACCACCACCGTTGTTGTTTCCCTTTCCACCACTTGCACTCCCTGCTGGCTTTTTCGGGCAATCATGGGCCATGTGATCCTTTGAACCGCAGGTAAAACATACTCCTTTCTTTGGGCTAAAATAGTTCGGTGCATTGTGTCCCTCCTGACCATAGTTGAAACACATTCGCTTTCCCTTCAAACACACCCCAATATGGTTCTTTCCACAAGCAGCACAAGCTTCAAATTTTTTCTTCTGTTGACTTCCCTGTTGTCCTCCCGTAGTTGAATTCTCGTTCCACTTCCTCTTTTGATTGTTACTTCCAATATTACTCCCACCAGCCTTATCCTCGTTATCATTCTTCATCTTCTTCTGCTCTTGGTTGTACTTGGTCAAGGCATCGCTTTCACCTTCCACGATAATTGCCTTTTCCAGTACAGCCGCAAATGTATTTAACTGGAACATTGAAACCTTGCTATACATCCAGGGTTTCAATCCTTGTTCGAACCTTCTCGCCTTACGCTCATCCGTATTGACTTGATAAGTGGCAAACCTTGCCAACTCGTTAAACTTGGCAGCATATTCTGGCACCGTCATGGTTCCTTGCTTCAACTCTAGAAATTGCACCTCCAACTGATTCCGAGAACTCACTGGAAAGTACATTTCGAAAAACATTTCCTTAAATCTATCCCAGATTATCACTCCTTGTCCCCCACGAACCTTATTTGCTTGCCACCAGTAGCTAGCTTCGGACTTCAGCATGAACGTCGCGAATGCAGTCTTTTGATCTTCATTAAATCTAGCAACATTAAACACCTTCTCCATTTCCATGATCCAGGTTTAGGCTTCCACTGGATTTATAGACCCTTGAAACTTTGGCGGTCCAACCGTTTTGAATTCCTTGAAAGTCGTAACTTGAGCTTGCGGTTGATTCGCAAGTGCTCCCGTCAACAAAGCTACCAACTGTTGAACCGGATTAGTGTTGGCCTCATCGTTATTGTTAGTAGACCCCTCGGGAGGTGGTTGTTGACGTGGTTGTCTTCTTCTACGAGGCATTTTCTGTTAGAACATATGTTTATTAGTTCCTCACTGAACCTCTTGAGTAATGGAAGTTTAACTTAAACATTCTAAGATTAAAGTTATAACACATAACATTTCAAATAAACTTTGATGTTTTATTCATTCATAATGCTTTAAAATATATAAAAGATAGCATATCTGCTATAAACATCCACTTTCCTGAACTAAACTAGTTTCAGGATTACATACTCATAATACCCCTTTATTCATCTCAAAATAAGGGCTTTAAAACTTTTTTTATTCACATAATAACCACATATAATCATCACTCTTATTTTCTATCTATTCATATTAAGACGTCGAGAGGCTTCTCTGCACTCCTCCTCCATGATGCGATATGTTGTCCTACGATCTATCACGAACCACGACGAGTCTTCAAATTGAGGCGGGTAATAAAAGACTCGATTCTGGGCCTTATCATCGCAGAATTAACAGAATGATCCATTTCGTTCATTTTGGCCTTCTTCACTTGCACTTTAGCCTCAGCACGGTCTGCACGTTGAGTCACCTTCATCTAAGTGTCCTTTGCTCTTGTACGCTTAGCTGATTCCTCTTTGAAGTCATCTTTCAACTTCTCTATGTCAAATTTCATCTTCTCGTTCACTGCCAACAGGTCTTCATACTGACCCTTGGTATGAACTAAATCCTATTATGTGTTTCCAAGTTTTGAGTCAAGTTCCTGAATCTCCACATCCTTCTGTTCCAACGCAACTTGATGCATATCAACCATCTCCTTCTGTTCTTCTACATTATCCTGTAACTCTATGTTACGGTCGTACAAAGCATCATACATCTCAGCCGATATGGAGTTTGGTGGAAACTCCACAGGATCCTCTTCCTCATCATCCTCCTATATCTCCTCAGGACTATACTCCTCGGGATCGGTCACAGGCTCATCCTCCTGGATCAACTGTTCCCGCACTACGTGAATATCCCGGGGTTCTTCATCTCTAGGTATCTGAGGTATCACCTCCCTAGCTGGACTAGATCCTCCTTCGTTAGACATCCTGACAACAAAATATTTTAAGTTTTACTTAACATTTATCGATACTTGCGATCACATAAGTTATAAACACATAGCACATAATGTCTTTTATTGTTTAGTTTCAATGGATGCCTTAATCCATTCCTTAAAACCCGATAAGAGTTAAACATCTATGTTTTATGTTTCCTTAAAGGCTACTTCTTAAGGTTTTCCCCACCTATGGTTCGTAACCTAAGGCTTTGATACCAACCTGTGACACTCCCAAATCTGGGTACTTCATTTCCACCGAATTTGGTGCTCACTATCAAAATAGTTACATCTAACTACACATAATAAAGGATAAAACATTAAATAACTTAAACAATAATCTTTCCCATTAAAGGGTTATATCATCTCATAAACAATTCCAGGTAATCTAACCTTAAATTATTACATCAGTTTGAGGAATACATTATAAAATAAAATAAGTCTTATAACATCATGCATTTAAATAAACTTTAAATAATTCTTCAACACTTGGACATCTTGCCCTTTCCCTTGCTAGTAGATGGCTAATCACCTCTTTCGACTTTAGCTGCATTGTTTAATTGCAAGAATGAGCAAACAATTGTTCACCGACATAAAGAATAGTAATAATAATTATATGAGAATAAAACATAAACAAGTTCGAACTTTTAATATCTGAGGGTCTTATGACCATGAACTATGTCCATGGTAATTAGGTATTACTACCCCAACCTCAACAGTTAATTAGGTGCATGCACTCTTCTTAACGCATACTTAGGGGATCAAATTTTTGTACCATGTATTGTGCACACACATCTAAATGTTACACGTACAAAATCCCCTATGTTAGGGTTGTTCGTCTCAGTTTGAATTTAGAATTTTCGCACTAAAGAAAGTTTAGTTTGGAACTAGCTTATCAGTGTTTCTAGAATTTTAGAACACTTATTCAATTTCCATCAATAAAGGTTTAATACAAGAATGTATAACTTAACAAGGCTATCAAAATCAAAGATCGGACATCAACAATATATAACTGAATAAACGTGATATACATGCAAAGTACTATATTCAAAGAATTAGAACTATCTCCTTTGAATCAATGTGTTAGAACAATATACGTTTTTGAATAATAATAATAAGAAATGAGAATGTGAAACTCATTCGATGTAATGAATTAGGTTACAAGAGCTTATTCCATCATACATAAGAATAGAATCAATAGTTTTGCTTAATGAAAGTTTAGGATAAGAAACTAGCATTCATATACAAAAGAATGAAGCTGGAAAGATTTCTCAATGTAAAGAGTTAAGGTTTAGAAACTTGCACAATTATAAAATTAGAGTTAGAGAACTTGCCTTGTTTGTAAGCTACACAAGTGTAAAATAATCTCCAATTACCCTACATACATCATTAAAATCGCAACAACAATTAGTTGTATGAAAATTAGTTTTAGGGGTTTAAACCTTCATTTAGGTCATAACCCTAACCTAGCACCTAACCACGTAGGTTAACATACTTAACGAATCTGAAATCTCATTACGAGCCAACACAACTTAATTGTTCATCTCTACTTTTGAAAATGTCACTTTTAGTTTCACTATATAACTCAATTAACAATCACTTAGAAATCTTTTAAACTTTGTATTACCACGAATGACAATCTGTTATTGTAGTTTATATTATGCCTCAACATCATTCACATGCATGCTAAGCTTATACAAGTCCGTTACACACGACTGCAAATAAAGTGGTTATTGCTCGGGATCGTGGAACAAGAAGTCAAGCTTATCCTTGCCTTTGGCACCTGCAAGAAATTGCTACCGGTGTAATCGAGAAAACCAAATGACGCAATTTGTGCTTGGGATTGGTATTTGTAGTGCCCTCAAATCCGGGTATCTTCCAACCCGATAGATGGTGCTATACTATACAACATTCATACATTCATTCAATTGAAAAGTCTCAAAGAACGAACATAACTTCTATATATTTAAAGTAATATTTACATTTCCCAAGTTCTACACCCGTTACAAAGGTTCTTTGTCATAATATCAATTAAATTACAACAATAGACCTATACTATTACAAGACAGCTTAGTAATCTGCCTTAGCTTTTCCCTTATCCTTTTTCGATCCTTCGGGACGTTCATTCTTAGCTGCATTCATATGGTTCAAGCAAGAGTGAGCATAACTAGCTCATTAAGTATAACAATTTAATAACAACATGTTTGACACATACAAATCGTATATCTTCAATAACTGAACAATAATGTTCAAAATAGCACTTCATCTTTTCTTTCAAAATGTTTTACAATAACAACAGTATTTAGTAAAACATTCACTCCGGTCAAAGACCTTGAGTATTCATTCTTTATTGGAAAAGGATAACCCGGAAACAAGTCTGTAAGCCCGGTATTACTTACGAGCACTTCTAGGTGATCAGCCTATTGTACTCTATGTTGATCAACACTACATCCATTAAACATATGCACGTTTAAGCATTTGGCAACCTCACGTGCCTGTCGTTTTACCGACAAAACATTTGTTTAACATTTTAGTCTTCTTTTGAAAACCATATCAAGTAGTTGACAAAAGATAGCAACATTTGATAATACATGAATAGATTATCACTACATCAAGTCTAGCCAAAGGAATTGGCTTAAACTTCAACATACTTCAATTCATGCGAAAGAATACATGAACCTCAAAAACTTGTTTAGATTTAACTTAGACAAGATTTAGAATACTTGCCTTTAGTGTCTGCTACGGTAAATTAACTTTATGTTCAAGTCGTTCAAGTCTCTACAATACATGATCACATAATGCCTTATATTAGGTCACATATAATCAAGTATGTATATGACTATATCATACCTTTCATTTCAATCTAATTGTGTATTAGATCCAGTTACTATTCATTCCGGTTTATCATTATGCTTACATTTATATTCGACTAGGTTATCTCAACCTTTATATTACATTCATTAAGGTTTAACAAAAGTTTAAACAATGTTACCTTACCTTCCTTAAGTTATGTTTACATTTAATCAATTAGGTTTTCTTTTCTTTGTACTTAGAAACCTTCATTACTATCTTTGTTCTGAGACTGGCGCTGTGGCGCCAGCTTTATGCTTACATCTCGCGTTGCGGCGCGAGCTCTTAATGTATGATCGTTCGTACTTGGCGCCATGCAAAGACGAGTCCTTACTTAATGGTCATGACTGCTGCTTTCACACTCTCAAAAGGTTGTTGGTATCGTTTCATGGCGGCTGCGGTGCCACAATATATTACTATAGTTCATGGCCGCACGAACTCTTGTAGTGTGCTTTCGATTCTTTCCACCCATTTGCGGTAGCGTGGTCTTTTGTTTAGGGTTGGCCCATGGCTTTCAACTCTGTGCACCAGATACTAAATTCATTTTTGTGAATTTTGTGAACTTCCCGGACGCATAACTTCTTCGTTATAAGTCCGAATTGGCTCATTCAAAAGCCTACGGTTCACAAATTTCGTAATCTACATGATCATTCAAGAATTTTATCTATTTGACTTCTTTTGCTAAAAATTCACCTATTGGTTCATTTTTAACAAAAACGATAAACGTTCGTGAACGTTCAACGCTCGTTTCTTCGTTCTAAGTCAGAATCCGGTCATTTTCGAGTTCGTAACTCTTAAATGCCAAATATGACTTGTCTCAATTGGAAAACAATGGTTCCGAACACAAAATTTGACTTCCATTCCGAGAATTTTACGAATTCGACGATTATCGTCCAATCGTGCAAATTCCAGCAATTCTTCCTTCTTATGATTTGTTCAACATTACAAATGAACTTCATTCATCATGTGAATATTTTAACATACTTAATACAACAACTTATGTTCATTGTTGGATTTTTAGTCTTATTCTTCATGAGCTTATAACTTGTCAAATTATAAACTACTTAAGATTTCATTGTTAATGACTTGTGACAAATTAAAGTTTCTTAAACATCATTGCTTATATGTTCTTAACATATAACTTAACTTAGGTATACATGATACATATGATCATATAAATTCTTTTACATTCATATCTTTTCTCTTAATAAGCTCCTTACAATAGTTCATATTATTTTCACATAAGTTTATAACTTATGCTAGCTTAAATGACTTATTACCAACTTAATTGGCTTAAGTTCATTACTTACTCATTCATGTTTCTTAGTCCAACTTTTCTTATCATCCTATCATGGTAGAGATAGAAGATAATTGAGAAGAAGTCTTACTCTTTTGAAGTCTTGGTAAGTAGCTTGCTTCTTCTTCGTACTTATGGAAGTGACTTATTTGTGACTTAAACTCTCTAACACTTAAGTACTTTAGAAGTGTTGGATTAATTGATCAACCAACAAATGGCTTGTAAGCTTCCTCTATTTATAGAATTTGCAAGGTTAGGGTAGATTGGTCATTAAATCATCCCACCTCCTCAAGCCACCTCCTTATTATTCATTACTTGCAAGGCACAAAACCTATCCTTTGCTTGGTCATTAATTCAAAGTCTTGGTCACCACATTACTTGGTCATTACTTATCTTGATCACCACTTATATTGGTCATCACACATTAACCATATTAATATGGTTTTTCCCCATGAGTATTAATTCATTGGACTCTAACTTGGGCTTCGATTAAATAAATCCTTGGGCTTTGCATTAATAAACACTAGCTTGTTCATTAATCACTTATTGGGCTTCTCTCTTTAATTCACTTGGACTTGTATATAATTGTTAACCAATCATCCAAGTCCATTAACATTTCTTAATACATATTGTTGATGTATTATTTTTGTATTCTAATTAATATAAAATTTATATACGATATTTCATCCTTCATACAAACTCGTATAATACTTCGTATTATACTCATTTTCATTACTTTGTACAATACCAAGTATCATACAATTATTACTTATTCTTTAACACTTCGCTTTACTTAACATTTATAAATTAAGTCCACAAGCGAATTATTACATTTTCCATAATTAGATTTTTATTACATAATCCATCTTACCTTGTTATTCCATCATTACGTATTTCTCAGAAAATCAAAATTATATCCCGAGCAAATACCGATGAATAGTGTTTTTTGGGAAATTTCTCGAAAATTTTTTATTTTCGTCTTAGAAATTCAAATACTTTAATTCATCCACGTAGCTCAAATACTACGATATTCTAACATCAATAGGTTATACAATGACAACCATCTTGATAACACATGAAATATGATTTTATTATTATTTAATTTAATAAAATCATTTTACAATAAGATCCGAATTTCTCGGTCGTTACATTCTTCCCCCCTTATAAAGATTCTGTCCCCAGAATCTCGTCTTACTTTAATCAAAATAGATTAGGAAAAATTGTCTTCATCTTTTCTTCTAGTTCCCACGTTGCTTCTTCAGCATCGTGGTTCTTCCATAATACCTTTACTGATGGTATTACCTTGTTCCTCATAACTTGTTCCTTTCTATCAATGATCTGCATCGGCGACTCTTCATATGTTAAGTCTTTCTCGATATGAATCGGCTCATACTCGATTACATGCTTATAGTCCCAAAACATATGGATTTAATACAAATACGTGAAACACGTTATGTATTCGTTTCTAGGTCTAGAGGTAATGCTATCATATACGCTACCTCTCCCACCCGTTTTAACTAGGAGTGAGCAAAAAACGGATAAAACCGAACTACCGAACCGAACTGAACCATTTTAACCGAATTATTTCAGTTTTGGTTTTTTTTTGAATTTTGGTTATATCCAAATTATTATTCAAGATTCGGTTTCGGTTCCGGTTTTCAAAAATAGACTATTCGAGTATCCGAATAACCGAATTATAATATTTTTTTAAAAAAAATTATTAATTATATTATTATCTATTAACTTGTGATAACTGTTTAATGTTTAATGTTTATGTTGGATGTTGCATCATGCTTAATTTTAATCAAGTGCATGTGTTCTAAGATATTCAATTACCGAATTGTGCATTCGAATTCGGTATTCTGTAATTCTTTAGTTCTAAAATTCGGTTAGCATTTCAGATAGTTGTTTTGTCGATATTTCGGTTTTTGGTTATAACCGAATAGGCATTTCGGTTCGGTTATAACCGAATGCTCACCCCTAGTTTTAACACCTCAAAAGGTCCTATAAACCTTGGACTTAACTTTTCCTTCTTTCCAAAGTGTATCTTTCCTTTCTAGGGAGATACCTTTAGAAACACATACGAGCCCACCTTAAACTCTCGACTTAGTCTATGTGAGTCCGCATACTTCTTCTGTCTGTCCTGAGCTATGACGAGACGCATCCGAATTAACTTTACCACATCCGCTGTCTGCTGCACCAATTCTGGTCCTAGCATCCGGCGTTCTCCCACCTCATCCCAACACAAAGGTGTTCTGCACTTCCTTCCATACAAAGCTTCGTACGACGGCATACCTATGCTTGCATGATAACTGTTGTTATATGCAAACTCTACTAGTGGTATGTGATCATCCCAACTACCCTTGAAATCCATGACGCAAGACCTCAACATGTCTTCTAACGTCTGAATTGTCCTTTCGCTCTACCCATCGGTTTGTGGATGATAAGCCGTGCTTAACCTCAGCTGTGTTCCCACCTACTCTTGCAAACTCCTCCAAAAGTTCGATGTGAATAGTGGATCACAATCTGACATAATCGATACCGGTACTCCATGTCTGGAAATGATTTCCTTAACATAAAGTTTAGCTAACTGGTCTAAGTTATACTTGACCCTAATTGGACAAAAGTGAGCCGACTTCGTCAACCGATCCACTATTACCCAAATCGAATCATACCCTTTTTGCATCGTCGGAAGTCCTACCACGAAGTCCATCGTGATATACTCCCACTTCCATTCTGGAATCTCCAATGACTGTAATAAACCACTGGGTCGTTGATGTTCGGCCTTAACTTTTTGACAAGTTAAGCACCTACTCACATACTCTGCTATTTCTCTCTTCATGTTTGGCCACCAAAAACTCTGTCGAAGGTCTTGATACATCTTAGTGCTACCAGGATGTATCGAGTACCTCGAACTATGGGCTTCTTGTAACACTTGCTCCTTTAATTCTGTTTCATCCGGAACCCAAATTCTTCCCTTAAATCTTAATAATCCCTCATTATCAAAACTATACTTAACCTCTTCCTTCTCGGATAACCGCTTCTTCATTTGGTTATACTCATCCGTCTTGAGTTGTACCTCCTTGATTCTTTCTACTATGGTAGATTGCATCTCTATCGCAAAGAGTAATTGCCCCGAATCACTCGGCATCTCCACTTCTATTTCCATCCTAGCCATCTCTGTTATTAACTCATTTTGAGCCGTTAACATAGACAACTTTTCCCAACCCTTCCTACTTAAGGCGTCAGCAACTACATTGGCCTTTCTAGGGTGATACAGGATTTCACAATCATAGTCCTTTATCAACTCTAGCCATCTTCTCTATCTCATATTCAACTCCTTCTGAGTGAAGATATACTTTAGACTTTTATGGTCCGTGTATATCTCATAATTTTCCCCATAAAGATAATGTCTCCATATCTTTAGGGCAAACACTACCGTGGCCAGTTCCAGATCATGAGTAGGATAAACTTTCTCATAATCCTTCAATCTAGTAAGTAATGCATACTTAATGACTTTGTCATCTTTGCGCATAAGCACACAACCAAGTCCTCTATGCGAAGCATCACTATATCTTACAAATTTCCCATGTCATCCGCAATGACAAAAGCGCTTCACTTAATCTTTTCTTCGCTTCTTGAAAACTTGTCTTCATATTTATCCGTCCATACGTATTTCACCGTCTTCCTTGTTAAATTAGTCAACGAGGTAGCTATCTTCGAAAAATCTTGTATAAATCTTCGATAGTACCTCGCTAACCCTAGGAAACTCGCACCTCGATTCGGCGTTTTTGGTTGTTCCCAATTCATTCTTGCTTCCACCTTCGCCGGATCCATTGAATCCCCCTCACAGTCAATGACATGACCTAAAAAGCGCACCTTTTCCAAACCAAAATTCATATTTGGTGAATTTCGTATATAACTTCTCCTTCCTTAGTGTCTCCAACACTAATCTTAAGTGTTCGGCATGATCTTCTGGCGTCTTAGAATAGACTAGAATATCATCGATAAACACCACAACGAACTTGTCCAAATATAATTTGAACACT
The DNA here is from genome assembly GCA_020205615.1 of Panax quinquefolius. Lineage (NCBI taxonomy): Eukaryota > Viridiplantae > Streptophyta > Magnoliopsida > Apiales > Araliaceae > Panax > Panax quinquefolius. The sequence goes on from CM035165.1 coordinate 43,417,258, forward strand.
CTATTCATCATATCCATAAATGCAGCTGGTGCATTCGTCAACCCAAATGACATTACCAGAAACTCGTAATAACCATAACGAGTCCTGAATGCGGTCTTTGGTACATCTTCCTTCCAAACCTTCAACTGATGATACCCCATCCGCAAATCTATTTTAGAAAAATACTTTGCCCCTTTCAATTGGTCAAAGAGATCATCGATCTTGGGCAATGGGTATTTATTCTTTATCGTTAACTTGTTCAACTCTCAATAGTCGATACAAAGCCTTAACGATCCGTCTTTCTTCTTGACAAACAACACCGGTGCTCCCCACGGCGAAACACTTGGTTGAATGTACTTTTTGTCAAATAGTTCCTCATGAATCGAACCATTAGTTCTTTCATTTCCACCGGCGCCATACTAAGACGCAGTGCCCTTTAAGACCGGTGTCGTTCTCACACGATGTCTATCATAAATTCGATCTCCTATCCGTGAAACCCAAAGAACTCACTTGGAAATACATCCATGAATTCGTTTACTATAGGTATTTGTTCTATGGTTGCTCCCACTCTCTGGGTATCAACAACATGGCATAGGTAACCTACCCAACCCTTCCTTAAAAGTTTTCTAGTTTGTGTCATCGTAAGGCAACACAGACGTCCCGACAATTTACTACCATAAAATACTACAGGAGGTTGCTTTAACGTCCTGATGCTCACACATTTCTTTTGGCAATCTATAATTGCTCAATGGTTAATCAACCAATCCATTCTGAGAATTACGTCGAATTCTCCTAACTTTATCGGTATTAAATCTACCAATAGTTTACGACCGCGTACATCTACGCAACAACTCCTATGAATATCTTCAACGGGAATTATCTCTTCGTTTGCTACCTTAATGTTCAAAGGTATAGGCAATTTTTTGGGAAATAATTCTAGTCGTCTAGCAAAATAACATGCTATAAACGAACAAGTAGCACCTGAGTCAAATAACACGTATGCATTTATATTGTTGATCAGAATAATACCTGCAACTACATCCCCTGATTCCACCGCATCTTGGACCGTCATATTAAAAGTGCGGGCCATTGATTTCCCCGACTGAGCTGGACAACTAATAGCTAACTTCCTGGTATTAGTTCCCTTATTTCCTTCTATCCCCTTTTTCGGGCAGTTTTTAGCTATGTGGTCAGTTGATCCACATACAAAGCATCCGTGATTCTTCTTCGGATTGGGACAGTTAGGTGAAATGTTCCTTCCCCATCCACAATTATAACATACCGCTTTACCTTTGAGATGAGACTCTAAGTGAGTCTTCCTTGAGTTTCTGAGCCTCCATCCTCCTCTTAGAGTCCCCTTGTTTTACTCCGGTATTCCCAGAGTTAAAGCCCTTCCTCTTCTGACCATCGCCACTTCCATTGGCTCCCTCGGTCTTGCTCCCTCCATCAACCTTGCCTTTGGTCTTCTTATCTTTGTAGTACTAGCTAAGAGCCTAATTCCCATCTTCGGCAATTATTGTCTTTTCTAGTATGGTTCCAAAGGAAGTACTTTGGAACACAGAGATTCGGCTATAGAGTCAGGGTTTCAAGCCTTTCTCGAACCTCTAGCCTTTCTCACTTCAGTGTCCACTTAATGTGGAGCAAAACGTGCCAGTTCATTAAACTTGGCAGCATATCTTTGAACTGGCTCATATCCCTTGTCTCAATTCCGAAACCTCATCTCCATCCTCCTTTGCAGATACTGGTGGGAAAATAGTTCTCAAGAAAATCTCCTTGAACCTCTCCCACGTTAGGTTTCCTATATCGGCCCTAGCCTGGTTTGCCTCCCACCAGAAGTTGGCCTCTCCCTTCATCAAATAGGTTGCAAAGGCAACCTTTTGACCCTCCTCAAAATTTGCTATAACAAATGCTTCCTCAATTTATTTTACCCATGTCTGGGCTTCTATAGGGTCCATAGTTCCTTTGAACTTTGGCAGACCTACACTTTTGAAATCCTTGAAAGTAGTAGCTCGTACTACTACAGGAATCACGGGTACATTAGCCTCCGTTCGATTAAATGCAGCCGTTAAAAGATTAACGAACTCCTGCATTGGATTAACCGGACCACCCTTCGGTTGATTAACATTAGCGCCCTGATTTCATTGTCTCTTTCTTGGCGGCATTTTGCTGTTAAGAAAACAACACATCATTATTACATTATTCTTATTGGTTTGTTATTATTTGTAATCAAACAACAACTCATACTCATTTCTCAATATATTCCATAAAAAGATTTATATTGATTCATAACTTGTAGTATAACACTACATTGTTTACATTACTCAGCCTTAGTTGATTACATTCCCATCCCGCAATTACTTTCCAAAAATTGGGATTTACAAAAGACTACCCTTTGTTATACAAAAGAGGGTTTTACGTCACAACTAGATATATAATATTTACATATCTATTCTACTCTAGCTATTGCTAGACTACATCTGTCGTAGGGCATTCTCAAAATCTTTGCTGGCCAGACCGGCAATAACATCTCTACTGATAGTGTGTCGGGTCTGCCCTGCTTCTATCTGATATCCAGCTACCTGCTGCTGGAAATCTACGTGAGAACTCCTATGAATATAGGACACTTTCTCCAACTTCCTCTTTTTAGTCTTTTGCTCCTGCTTGAGCTCAAAGACTTCACATTTCAGCTCTCGGACCTTGTCCTTAGCTAAAACTCTATCATCATATTCCTCTTCCCACATTCCCTCCATGCTAGCCTTGTCCTCACGGACAGCTTGGAGTTCCTCTTTTAACTCCTTAACTTCTTGGAAATAGTGGACATTCCTATCCAATACCGACATAAATAGTGCTTTCATTGATTCCCCCGTAGACATTTCCTCCGTAGGTGGAACCTGGTCCTCTGTAGGTGGAACCTGGTCAAAGGACATCACGTCCACCTCCTCCTCTAACATGCCATCAAATATAGACATGTAGTCTAAATCGTCTGAGTCTCCCGACTCAATGGTCACCAACTCTAGTTCTACGGCTACGGGATTTGGTAGTATCTCTACCCGATTAACTGAATCCTCGCTCACTATATGTATATCTCTATACATATCATTTTCTCCTGACATCTACAATAAAACAATATAGTTTGATTAGTACACGTCAGTAAAATAATAGAAATACATAACATAATATAATGCATTTTTATAAGGTTACTTTCCATCTTTTACTTCTTTAATCTTTCTAAAGGTTATGACTTAAGGTTCTACTTTCCCCCTTAAGTTTTATAACCTAGGCTCTAATATCAACTTGTAGCGCCCCCAAATCCAGGTATCTTCCAACCCGACAGATGGTGCTATACTGTACAACATTCATACATTCATTCAATTGAAAAGTCTCAAAGAACGAACATAACTTCTATATATTTAAAGTAATATTTACATTTCCCAAGTTCTATACCCTTTACAAAGTTTCTTTGTCATAATATCAATTAAATTACAACAATAGACCTATACTATTACAAGACAGCTTAGTAATCTGCCTTAGCTTTTCCCTTATCCTTTTTCGATCCTTGGAGACGTTGGGTCTTAATTGCATTCATATGGTTCAAGCAAGAGTGAGCATAACTAGCTCAGCAAGTATAACAATTTAATAACAACATGCTTGACACATACAAATCGTATATCTTCAATAACTGAACAATAGTTATGAAGTACTATTGATAATTCAAAATAGCACTTCATCTTTTCTTTCAAAATGTTTTACAATAACAACAGTATTTAGTAAAACATTCACTACGGTCAAAGACCTTGAGTATTCATTCTTTATTGGAAAAGGACAACCCGAAAACAAGTCCGTAAGCCCAATATTATTTACGAGCACTTCTAGGTGACCAGCCTATTGTACTCTATGTTGATCAACACTACATCCATTAAACGTATGCACGTTTAAGCATTTGGTAACCTCACGTGCCTGTCGTTTTACCGACAAAACATTTATTTAACATTTCAGTCTTCTTTTGAAAACCATATCAAGTAGTTGACAAAAGATAACAACATTTGATAATACATGAATAGATTATCACTACATCAAGTCTAGCCAAAGGAATTGGCTTAAACTTCAACATACTTCAATTCATGCGAAAGAATACATGAACCTCAAAAACTTGTTCAGATTGAACTGAGACAAGAGTTAGAATACTTGCCTTTAGCGTCTGCTACGGTAAATTAACTTTATGTTCAAGTCGTTCAAGTCTCTTCAATACATGATCACATAATGCCTTACATTAGGTCACATATAATCAAGTATGTATATGACTATATCATACCCTTCATTTCAATCTAATTGTGTATTAGATCCAGTTACTATTCGTTCCGGTTTATCATTATGCTTACATTTATATTCGACTAGGTTATCTCAACCTTTACATTACATTCATTAAGGTTTAACAAAGTTTAAACAATGTTACCTTACCTTCCTTAAGTTATGTTTACTTTTAATCAATTAGGTTTTCTTTTCTTTGTACTTAGAAACCTTCATTACTATCTTTGTTACGAGATCTGGCATGCTGGCTGAATTTTATGCTACATCTCGCTGCTACATGTAAACTCTTAATCATATGATTGTCCGGACTTGGCGGCGTGTTGAGAGTCCTTACGTAATGGGCCGCGCTATGGCGCCACTCTCCAAAGGTTGTTGGTACTGTTCATGGCACTGCGGCGCCACAATATGTACAATAGTTCGCATCATGGCGAACTCTTGCAGATGTCTTTCGATTCTTCGTTTTCACACATGATGGGTCTCTTTTGCCTTAGGGTTGGCGGTGGCATACTAACTCATGCACCAAATACTAAATTCATTACTTTAAACAATACCAATTATCATACAATTATTACTTATTCTTTAACACTTCGCTTTACTTAACGTTTATAAATTAAGTCCACAAGCGAATTATTACATTTTTCATAATTAGATTTTTATTAAATAATCCATCTTACCTTGTTATTCCATCATTACGTATTTCTCAGAAACTCAAAATTATATCCCGAGCAAATATCGATGAATAGTGTTTTTTGGAAAATTTCTCAAAAAACTTTTATTTTCGTCTTAGAAATTCAAACACTTTAATTCATCCATGTAGCTCAAATACTACGATATTCTAACATCAATAGGTTATACAATGACAACCATCTTGATAACACATGAAATATGATTTTATTATTATTTAATTTAATAAAATCATTTTACAATAAGATCCGAATTTCTATTGTTATAAACCTTCTTCACAGATTTTTTGCTTTAGCACCCGGTAGCAATTTCTACCGCTGAATTACACCTAGGCAAAAATGGTAGTGAACAAGAGCGATGGCGGATTTTAGCCCAACAAACACGAATTTCACGCACAAAATAGTGAAATTAACATCTACAATTGGTACAAACTATTACAAACATGTTTGCTAACATTTACAACCAATTAACACAATTTAACATCAACTAAAACTAGTTTAATTTCTCAAAATTCCATATTTTCATATAAAACAAAAATCATCACTGACATCTCAATTTTTCACCAAATCACTTCGTTCAAACTACGTTATCTTCGTTTCTTAATGAGCTAGCATAAACAAGCTTCAATTTACAATTTAACATATAAATTGATCACTTAAATTGTTACTTTCTAAGCCATATCATATGAACATAAACACTGTTATTTTAATTCCTTCCTCAAACCCAATTTCATGTGTATGACAATCAACAATTATGTAATTATATGTTGATAATAACAGATTCAACAAAAATAATACATATAAATCAATTTTCAACATCAATCCGACATACTTTCAACAACAATATCAAAACTTAATAGTTAAAATTAAAGTAGGTTATACCTTGATTAGCAAGAATAGTAAGCAACCCCTCTCTTTCTCTTGAAAATCTCAGAACCACTTCTTTCTTCTCTAAATTCTCTGTGATTCTCTCTTCTCTCCCAAGCTTTCTCTCTAACCCTCTGTGTTTTTCACTGATAGTTAACCTTAGAAAGACGCATAGAAAATATAACTGGCCATAATCCCACGTTCTTCTTTAGTTAAAAAAATAAAAAGACGTCAGTTGGGAAAAAGCTAAAGGCCACAAGGCCTTGTTTGGCTAAGCACCTATTTCCAAAACTAAATTATTTAAATAATCTTATATTATATAGTTTCATGTCACAGCCTTAGTTAATTAAATAACTTTAGCTCAATTAATTTAAATAACTTATAATGGTAATTAAAATAATTTCTATTATAATTATATTTATGAATAATAAATAATTATATATCTAATTTAATTAATAAATTAGACACATCAATTTATATAATTTTTTTATTTCCTTTAAATTAAATAATTCATTTAATTAAATTATTTCCTTAAATACTAAGTAATTGATTTAATTTAATTATTTTCTTAAATTAAATCCTCAATAAAATTATCATCATTATTCAATTTAATAAGCATTAATCAATTTAGTTACTAAATTAATTCACCATAATTATCAATTATTTATTTTCCTCAATAAATAAATTATTTAAAATATTTATTTAATTCAATAAATATTTAAATTAAATTATAAATTTCTCGATTGTTACATTCTTCCCTCCTTAAAAGGATTATGTCCCCAGAATCACAACTCGAAAAATTTATTTGTTACATTCTTCCCTCCTTAACAAGATTCTGTCCCCAGAATCGCTATACAAAATCAAGCAAACAACTGAGGATAATTTCTCAACAAAACATCTTCAAGTTCCCACGTAGCTTCCTCAATATTGTGGTTCCTCCAGATTACCTTAACAGAAGGTATAAACTTATTCCTCAGTACTTGCTCTTTTCTGTCAACAATTTGAACAGGGACTTCTTCATATGTTAAGTCTTTCTCAAACTGTAAGGGCTCATATTCTATAACATGTTTATAGTCAGGCTTATATGGTCTCAACACCGAGACGTGGAAAATAGTATGGATATGCACCAATTTTGGAGGTAAAGCTACCTCGTATGCCACTTCACCCACACGTCGAAGCACTTCAAAAGGACCTATAAACCTAGGGCTTAATTTCCATTTCTTGCCAAATCGAATTTTACCCTTCCAGGGAGATACTTTCAAGAATACATAACTACCAACATCGAATTCTCGATTTTGTCAGTGTTGATCGGCATATTTCTTCTGTCTACAATGTGCAGCTATCAATCTTGCTCGAATCACCTTGATGATTTTGATGGTTTGTTGCACCAACTCTGGACCCAAAAGTTGATGTTCACCTACCTCATCCCAGCATAATGGAGTTCTGCATTTCTTGCTGTATAACGCTTCATAAGGCGGCATGCCAATACTCGCGTGATAACTATTATTATAGGAAAATTCAACCAATGGTAAATGATCGTCCCAATTTCCCTTGAAATCCATAATACATGTTCTGAGCATATCCTCTAGTGTCTGGATGGTTCTCTCACTCTGTCCGTCAGTTTGAGGATGCTACGCTGTGTTCATCCTTAGTTGCGTTCCCAAACATTCTTGCAATCGTTTCTAGAAATTTGATGTGAAACGTGGATCTCTGTCTGATACAATGGACACAGGTACACCGTGTCGTGAAACAATTTCCTTCACGTATAGTTTTGCCAACCGATCCAGGTTAAATCTAATCTTGATTGGCAAGAAGTGTGCCGACTTCGTTAATCGGTCAACAATCACCCAAACGGCGTCATAACCCTGCTGAGTCGTTGGAAGACCTACCACAAAATCCATTGTGATATGCTCCCATTTCCATTCTGGTATCTCTAACAGTTGAAATAACTCGCTTGGCCTTTGGTGTTCAGCTTTAACTTTCTGACATGTTAAGCATTTTGTTACACACTCAGCCACATCCTTCTTCATATTCGGCCACCAAAAATGATTTCTAAGATCTTGGTACATTTTCGTACTTCCAGGGTGAATCGAATATCTTGAGTAGTTACCTTCACTAAGAACTTCCTCTTTAACTTTCGGTACTGGCGGAACCCAAATTCTCCCTTCGAATCAAAGTAACCCTTCCGAATTGACTTTGAATTTGATTTCCTCCCCTTCAGATACTTTTTTTTTATCTTTTCACAGTCCTCATCCTGAAGTTGTGCATGCTTCACTTTATCTACCAACGATGAATCGTTTCCAATCTGAAAGAACTTCTCATCGGCTTTTGTCGGATATCTAATTTCTAATTCCATCCTTGCCATTTTTGACACTAACTTCTCTTGAGCTATTAACATCATTAACTTCTCTCGTCCCTTCCTTCTTAAAGCATCAGCAACAACATTCGCCTTTTCGGGATGATAAAAAATCTCCCTGTCATAGTCTTTAATCAGTTCCAACCATCTTCTTTGCCTCATATTCAAATCTTTTTGTGTAAAGAAATACTTAAGACTTTTATGGTCAGTATATATGTCACACCTTTCTCTATAAAGATAATGTCTCCAAATCTTCAGGGCAAACACCACCATAGCCAACTCTAAGTCATGAGTCGGATACCCTTTTTCATAATCTTTAATTAACGTGATGCATACGAAATAACTCTGTCATTCTGCATAATCACACAGCCTAGTCCTTTATGCGATGCGTCACTTTATACCACAAAATTCCCTGTATCATCAGGCAATGACAACACAAGTGTTGTACTTAACCTCTTCTTCATTTCGTGAAAACTTTCCTCACACTTCTTCGTCCAAACAAACTTAACCGCCTTCCTAGTTAAATTCGTTAACGGGGTCGCGATTTTGGAAAAATCTTGAATAAAATGCCTATAGTAACCTGCCAACCCTAAGAAACTCCTTATCTCTGACGGTGTCTTCGGCTGATCCCAGTTTACTACATCTTCAACTTTTGATGGATCTACCGAAATTCCGTCTTTATCAATAACGTGCCCGAGAAACTGTACACGTTCCAACCAAAACTAACATTTTGAAAATTTTGCGTACAACTTCTCTTTTCTCAATGTCTCCAATGTCACTCTTAAGTGTTCAACATGTTCTTCCTTGGTCTTAGAATACACCAGGATATCATCAATAAACACCACCACAAATTTATCTAAGAATGGTTTAAACACCATGTTCATCAAATCCATGAACGTTGCAGGTGCATTGGTTAAACCAAATGACATAACAAGAAACTCGTAATGACCATACTAAGTTCTGAATGCCGTCGTTGGTACGTCTTCTGGCCTCACCTTCAGTTGATGATAACCACTCCTCAAATCTATCTTTGAAAAATACCTCGCACCCTTCAGTTGATCAAACAGGTCGTCAATTCATGGTAACGGATACTTATATTTAATCGTGACCTTATTCAATTCTCTGTAATCAATGCAGAGTCACATCGATCCATCCTTCTTCTTAACAAATAACACTGGCGCTCCCCATGGCGATACACTCGGCTGGATATACTTCTTATCGAGTAATTCTTGCAGTTGCACCATCAATTCTTTCATCTCTACCGAGGCCATTCTGTATGGTGCCTTAGATATCGGGCTTGTTCCTGGTACTAAATCAATCACAAACTTGATTTGTCGATCTGGCGGAAGACCTGGCAAATCGTCTGGAAATACGTCTGCAAAATCTCTTATGATCGATATTTCTTCTAACTTCGCACTCTTCTTCTGTGTATCCACTATATAGGCTAAGTATCCTACACATCCTTGTCTTAACAACTTCTTGGCTTGAATCATCGTCAGATAACTTGCTTGTCGAGGTGACTTGCTGCCATAGAACACAACCTTTGACGGAGTCATAAGGTCAACACATTTTCTTTGGCAATTAATTTCTTCTCCGTGATTGAATAACCAATCCATTCCCAGGATAACATCAAACCCACCCAGTCTAATTGGTATCAAGTCTACCCTCATTTCTTGACCCTTTATAACCACTCTACAATTCTTATATATGAACCTAATAGGAATGACTTTGCTATTTGCAATCTCTATGCTCAAAGGATAATCTAATTCTTCCTGAGGCAAATCTAAGTTCTGAGCCAATTCATCGGATATAAATGAACAAGTAGCACCCAAATGAAACAGTACATAAGCATTAACACCATTAATCGGAATGATACCTGACACCACATCCTTAGACAGAACAACATCCTGCACGGTCATATTAAAAGTTCTCGCAGTAGGTCGTCTTGACTGTGCTGGTCCAGTAATAGTCAATGCACCACCACTGTTGTTGTTTCCCTTTCCTCCATTTGCACTCCCCGCTGACTTTTTCGGGCAATCACGAGCCATGTGATCCTTTGAACCACAGGTAAAACATGCAAATTCCTTTGGGCTAAAATAGTTTGGTGCAATGTGTCCTTCCTGACCACAGTTGAAACACACCCGCTTTCCCTTCAAACACACCCCATTATGGTTCTTTCCACGAGTAGCACAAGCTTTAAACTTTTTCTTCTGCTGACTTCCCTATTGTCCTTCTATAGTCGAATTCTCATTCCACTTCCTCTTCTGATTGTTACTTCCAATATTACTCCCACCAGCCTTATTCTCGTTATCATTCTTCCTCTTCTTCTGCTCTTGGTTGTACTTGGTCATGGCACCGTCATGGTTCCTTGCTTCAACTCCATAAATTACACCTCCAACTGATTCTGAGAACTCGCTGGAAAGTACATTTTGAAAAACATTTCCTTAAATCTATCCTAGATTATCACTCCTTGTCCCCCACGAACCTTATTTGCTTGCCACCAGTAGCTAGCTTCGGACTTCAGCATGAACGTCGCAAATGCAGTCTTTTGATCTTCATTAACTCTAGCAACATCAAACACCTTCTCCATTTCCATAATCAAGTTTTAGGCTTCCACTAGATTCATAGACCTTTGAAACTCTGGCGATCCAACCGCTTTGAATTCCTTGAAAGTCGTAACTTGAGCTTGCGGTTGATTTGGAAGTGCTCCCGTCAACAGAGCTACCAACTGTTGAACCAGATTAGCGTTGGCCTCATCGTTATTGTTAGTAGACCCCTCGAGAGGTGGTTGTTGACGTGGTTGTCTTCTTCTAGGAGGCATTTTCTGTTAGAAAATACGCTTATTAGTTCTGTAGACACTCAAAATTTTTTGTACTGCTGTCACTAACATTGCAGGAGGACAGATTCGTCTTTTAAGAGGGAATCTTGAAAGACAATCCATATCCATTATGGATACTACCGGAAGTTCAACATCAACCCCAGAGCACACACTGGGAGTAACAATTCCAACCTCGAATATAACCCCGAGGCGTGCAGACCCAATACCGGAACACACACCGGAGAAGACCGACTAATCTCATAGATAACCCCGAGGTATCCAGTCTCAGTCACAATCATGGGAACAGCCGCCAACCTTGGTGATTACCCCAAGGAATGCAGTTTCGGCGATAACCCCGAAAATGCTTGTTTCAAATGCAACCAGCTTTAATCTTGGCTCTCACAATGAGACACTCCGTACCAACCCAGAGATAACACCGGGAGGACAGACATACCTCAGAGATGACACTGAGGACCTTCAATAATTGCAGCAGTCCAATCTCAGCGAAGCCCTGAACAACGTCTGCTTTATCAGCCCAAATCGGCGATAACACCGGTGAGGGGCAACATCGTCATCTCGCCAACGCGATGCCATGCCACGTCGTTTCAACATTTCATACACATCTCTACACAATGATGTCCCACAAGAATCAAGGAGAACCAATCCCGAGTGACTATTGTGCGGGGTAACAGATGGAATTTGAAGCTTGAAGACCGGAGGGCATCGTCCCATCTTCAATGACTTCGTACAAACTCTAATCACATGCCATTGTACAACTCTCGACAACGGCGGTCCGAAATAGGTCCTGTATACCTCAATCGGATGCCCAGATTGTACTTTTGAAAGTTTGAGTGGACATTACAGTGCCCAAGTGCACGTACTACGAGACAACCCGACCCAAGAAACCCAGGCCAACCCTGGTTTCCTCTGGTACACCTGCGGCCTCCACCCTCTATAAATAGAGGGCTTGGGGTGGCCATTTTGAAACAGAAAATGGCGAGGAAGCCCTGCCCAATTTGCTCTATACTCACCCTGTACGGAGTAATTTCTGATTTTAAACACCTGTGAGCTCATATATAACTATTTTTGTACCTGCAAAAGCCAGTGTTTACCCACTTTAAAGATGTAGAAGTTTTCTTTGGCAGTCCACTGTAAGCCTTCTCACACACTTTAAAGCTTTTCTCTTCATCTTTGTACACACCCTTCTTCACGTTAAGAGTCGTGTTGCGTGCGTTTGCCCGAACATTTGTCCGTGGTTTTATTTCAGTTTGTATATACATATATATTATATATATATATATATGTATATATATTGACTAACATTATCAAGTTATTCCTTGATTGAGCCTGAACTTGATGCAGGCGTTTATTTGCTTATATATATATATATATATATATATATGAATTGTGTGTCGAACTTTGTTCGATGAGCCTAGACTTCGATCTAGAGCGTTTACGGCTTTAATATATATATATATATATATATATATATATATATATATATTTTATATTTTAAGCGTGTGTGAACTCGCATTCGATGAGCACTGATTTTACATCCTGAGCGTTTACTTGCTTTTATATATATATATATATATATATATATATATATACTGTCATTTAACTACATTCGATGAGCACAGATTTTACTTAGATGCGTTTACAGCTTTTATATATATATATATATATATATATATATATAAGAGATAAACACACTATATATAATGTGTTTACCACCATGTTTTTTGTTATACGTACCCAAATTACACCAAAAACACTGTATTATGAAAAAATTTCAATTCCATAATTTTTTATTTATTTATTTTTAGTTGTTTAAAAAAAAAAAGTCCACATTTTGGTCCTGGTCCGAGTCCTAACTTCGATCCCACTCTCTCTCTCTCTCTCTATATATATATATATATATATATATATATATATATATATATATATATATATTACGTCCCACAGTTTACTTTGTGGTGGTTGATCGCTTTTATAGCTTTCTTTACGTTTCGTCCTGCCTTTAGTTCACTTCGTGGCAATTGATTGCTTTATACAGCTTTATTTATGTTTCATCCCACCTGGAGTTTCCTCCGTGGCGGTTGATAACTTTTACAACTTTATTTACATTTCTGATCCCCATGGAGGTGCTTCGTGGTTGGTGATCATATACGTATATATATTTACTGACTTTTATATATATACACCTTCATCGCTTTCATACAAATTATGTGGTATCATCTTGTGCTTTAGGAATCATGTGATCACATGTAAGACCCCAACTTATTATTAATGAAATTTAATTTTCTATTTATTATTTTTTGAAATAGTAAGGGTTGATTTGATTAATGTGGATAGTTATGGGTAAAATACGTAAATATTTCAAAATAAGCAAGTGGTTATAAAATATTCATTGTTGTTTGGAATATTCGTTTGGTCGTGGAATATTAAATCTTTGTCGGGGAATATTAAATGCACGCAGTAGCGACCATGTGTGGGCCCCATAACGAAAAGCGATTGGATGAAGAAAATGACAAATATAAGTTGTTTAAAAATAACGGCGTAGTTGTTACCGTTAATACTATTAAAATACTCGGTGGTTAACACACAGTAGCACACGGTATTGCACCAATTATTGATTCTTACGTAAGAAGGCACTACTCAATAATGGTTACAGTAATTACTGATCAGTATTTTATTTTATTGATTTAATAATTGCTGCGTTGATATTTTATATTGCTGTTGTTTCAATAATTGTCATTACACAATATTTTTCATTATCGAAGCAATAATTCATATTATCTGAATAATATTATTAGATAACATTATTGGCAATGTCTAGAAAGTTCTGTCTAAGGAGAGGTTTGGTCACCTAATTGCGCGCCAGTAAGGAGAAATTCTTATTGGAAAGCCCCCTCTTTCCTGGGAACTGCCTGGTTGTCAATATTATGATTCTGTAATATTATTTGTGAATAATTAATTATTGATTCATATGATGAGAAAAAATATTGATTTTATGTGGATATAGATGGAGAAAATTTTTAATGTGACAATTGTTGAAAATTAAAATTTTATCTTTTTCTGATAAAATAATTCATTTAAATATATTATTATATTTTAATAATATAATAATGGTGATATTTTTACAACGAATGTGGGATATATGAGTATACGAGGAGGAAGAGTATTTTTTGTTGCAATAAATGTTTAAAACATGTTAAACATATCGGTGGACCCCATTTATTGACTGAAATTTGATTATAGCCTGTAAAATCGTCCGTTTGTGGATTTCGGTCAATTCCTATTTGGAATTTGGAAAAAATTTCTTCTGTAAAGTTGTAGAGAATTGAATTTCCTATAAAAAGTCGCGAGATTCGAATTTTCTGATAAAAGGGCTATTTATTATGAATTATTGAAGTTTTGGGGTTCCAAAATAATTGATTTTTGGAAGTTTAAATTATTTTAAATTAGAAAAACGATTTTTCTTGCTTTTTCTAGAAGGTGGCATGTGCTTATTGAGCTGAAATCAGATTTTAAGAGTGGCGTAGGAATTTTGATATATATAATAATATTAAATTAAATTTTTACGCTTTGGTGTTCTAGCGATTTCCTATAAATAGGGTGCTTAGGTTAGAATTGAAATTACACGGCCCAAGTTTTCTCTCTATATTATCGGCGTATTCTTGTGAGTATTTTGAGTATACTTTGAGTATTGCTATACTCTGATGCAAGTTCAAGTCATAGCATATATCAGGTTTTTACTAAATCTTGTCTTTGTGAGGTAAGGGATATTATTTTTTTCAGTAATGATATTATTTCTTCAATATCATTATGTTGAAATATTGATCTGAAGTTTTTTTATCAAATTTGGAACTTTTGATGTCTGAGTTACTATTCACGTATATATGACACTATTCACGATATATCTGATCTTATATCACAAATACTGGACTATTCATCGAAAATGAAAATTTTCTTTTTATTCAAAATATCTATTCGGATACTAGTTTTGATTGTATACATGTTTTGATCATTCTTGAATTTTACACCACTATAATTATTTTTAAGGTATTTTTGGACATGGATAAAACAAAGTACGAATCCTTAATCTTTAATCCTTGTCATTTTGTTTCACTGGATTCGTTTCTTTAAAAATATTTTTCATCATCCTCAGTCTTAAATGATGATATTATTGAATATCTTTGGCTGTAGTGTAAAGATGAATAATTTACAAGAATATCTTTGGCCCGTAGTACAAAGATGAGCAGGTGTTTAGATGAACATGACCAACTGATGAATATCTTTGGCCTGTAGTGCAAAGATGAATATTTGATTCCAGATATATATTGATTGATGTTACAGGGATAAAAGATAGGCGATGAACTTTTAAATTCATACATAGAAGATAGTAGTTTGCATTCTCTACTTAACTCTTCTAATGAATTATTATTTCAATGCGAATATTGATTTAAAATTTGTTTGTCTATTGTATTCTATTAGATTTTTCCTGTTGAAGACTAACGATAATTTGTTGTATATTATCTTAGTTATAATATTCTTTCTTTCGGGCTAGTTGAGCTCACCTTTTCCTTTTTGTTCAATTTTTCTTCTCGTGAAGCGAGAATATAATATGCAGTACGAGTCTGGGTATGGAATGAAAGTTCTAGAGAGAGTTATTTAGTAGTCCTCACCATTTTGTAAAATAATGTATCAATAAATGTGATGAGGATTTATCTGAGTATAGATATTGTCTAGAAGATAATATTTGTATTCAAACTCACAGCTTTATTGTTGTAATAATAAAGTTGTAGTTGTTTACATGCACCATGTATTGACAACTCGAAATGGGTGATGTATACCTATTTTGGGGGCGTCCACGATTGGTATCGAGCTTAGGGGATATGATCTCTGGCGAGATCGGGAATAGAACTAGAAGGGAGAGGCGAGTAAATCCTTCGCTAGTGTGTCCTACCTAAGCTTATTTGTTAGTTGGTCACCTATAAGGATATTATGTGATATATTGATTTCCTTAATTAACCCTTGTTTTATGACGATTTGAGAATGTCGATGAGAATATTAACAATGGAAATGAGGCGTGGAGACCTCAGTACTCACCAACTAGGGAGAACGTGCAACATCTTGGGCAATGTTCCTCCCCGCGAACAACACCAACGAAAGCGAGATGATGAACGAGGGATGTTTAGAAGCTTTTTGCGGTTTATACGCAAATCGCATTTAGGAGACTCGTGTTCAAAATATAGGAGGAAATGATAGCAATTCACGGATTGTCACACCCAAGCGCTTTAAAGAGTTGGGACCACGAATTTAAGGGAAAGCGGATCCGATCATGGCGTAAACATGGGTCAAGCAAATTACCAAGATATTCGTTGTCTTGGGATGCACGGAGGAACGAAGGTTCCCATTCGCCATCTTTATGTTCCGTGGCAAAAGCGGATCTACTGGTGGAGTCTCTGTAGCGTACCCATCCAAATCGACTTCAAAGATGTCTTGGGAGGCGTTTCAGAAATTATTTAATGATAAATACTTTCCGAAAAGTGTTCGTCTATATGAAGGAAGTGGAGTTCATCGATTAGAACAAAACAACACGAGCGGTGTCTCAAAGACGAGGCAAAGTTTGCAAAGTTATCCAGGTTTGCACCTCATTTGGTGGAGAATGAGGAACGTATGATGCGGATGTTTCTGAGAGGTTTGAAACCCGGCATACGACAATATCTCATTTCTCATAAATTTTCTCTCTATTCAGATGTTGTTAACAGGGCTCAATTGTTAGAGGCGAGATAACAGTATGTTCAACCGAGGGACCATAACCAGGATCGTACCAGAGATAGCAGTCAACAGAATAATGATAACCAGCGGAGAAAGAAACAGACGGACAAAAATGGTAACCACTCGGTGGTAATCATGGCCATGAAAATAGAAGAAGTGAGTCGGAGGAGATTTTAAAAGAGGAGATTTAACAACGACCATGTGAAGAAGGCAGCGGTCTTGGCGATGCTCGGTTCTAAGGGAGGAGAACGACCACCCATTCGTATATGCTATAAATCGAGAAAGAGGGACATATCGATCAAACCGTCCACAACAGATTCAAGGTATGCTATAATTGTGGAAAGGAAGGACATATCGCTTTCGAGATTGTGCGGTAGCAAAACCTAGTTCAATGGGGACGGTGACTCAAAAGATTGTCCCGAGAAAAGTTTAAGTCAACGGTTCCCGGAAGAGCGTTTGTTGTGATCGGTCAAAATACGAGGAACCCAAACGAGGTGATCACGGGTAAGCTATTTATAAATTCTTGCGAAGTTTATACCTTACTTGATCTGGGGTGCTACCCATTCATTTATCTCTCCGCTTGTGCTCAACGTTTAAACTTGACTCAGGAGAAATTAGACTTTGACCTATCTCATGGAAACTCCGTTAGAGAAACTTTCATCACATCCACTGCTTATAAATCTTGTTTGATTCAAGTTGGCACCATTACCTTACTGTTGACCTTATCTCTTTAAAGATACTTGCTTTTGATGTTATTTTAGGGATTGATTGGTTAACTACTCATCATGCCAAAATTGATTGTTTTTCGTAAGGTTGTTAGTTTTCATATTCCTAACCAACTTGCTATGCAATTCAACAACTAAACCATTAAAATCAATCACCGTCATATCTAATCATAAAGCTATTCGTTTATTGAAAAAGCGGATGTCAAGCTTTCTTAGCCCATGTTATGGATTTGAATAAAGACACGCCAAATTTGAATAATATTCCCATTGTTATTGACTTTCCCGACATATTTCTGAAGAACTTCCTTGGTCTACCCCGTAACGTGATGTTGAATTCTTTATTGATCATGAACTTTGGTACAAAGCCCATTTCTAAAACCCCATATCGAATGGCTCCTATTGAACTTCAGGAGTTAAAGGTCCAACTACGAGAATTGTTGGACATCGGTTTCATTAAGTCTAGTAGATCTCCTTGGGGTGCTCTGTTTTATTAAGTAAAGAAGAAAGAAGGGAGTATGCGACTTTAGATTGACTATCGGAATTGAACCATGTCACCATCAAGAATAGGTATCCTCTACCTCGTATTGATGACTTGTTTGACCAGGTTACCGAGGGGCACAATTCTTTTCAAAAATTGATCTTCGCTTACGGATATCATCACCAAGATTAGAACGAGGATATTCCAATGGACCGCTTTAGAACTTCGGTATGGGCATTATGAATTCTTAGTCATGTCTTTTGATCGACTAATGCTCCTATGCGACTTTCATGGATATGATGAACCGAGTATTCAAGGAATATTTGGATCAGTTTGTTGTTGTCTTTATTGATGACATCCTCATATATTCTAAAAGTCGTGAAGATCATGAGCACCATTTGAAGCTAGTACTCCAAAGGCTTCGTGAAAATAAACTATATGCCAAATTTAAGAAATGCGAGTTCTGGCTTGAGGAAGTAGCATTTCTTGGGCACGTGGTGTCAAAACATGGAGTATCCGTGGACCCGGCGAAGTTTGAAGCAATACAAATTTGGGAGCAACCGAAGTCGGTGACCTAAGTACGTAGCTTTCTGGGTCTAGCTGGTTATTATCGGAGATTCGTGGAAGGGTTTTCTCGAATCGCTACTCCATTAACTCAGCTAACTCAGAAGGATACAAAATTCATTTGGAGCGAAGAATGCGAGAAGAGTTTCCAAGAAATTAAGAGGAGACTTATTTCGGCACTTGTTCTAACAATACCATCTAGTTCGGATGGATTTGTTATCTACAGCGATGCTTCAGGCAAAGGGTTAGGATGTGTTCTCATGCAACGTGGAAAAGTCATAGCCTATGCCTCGCGACAACTTAAAGAATATGAGAGGAATTATCCTACTCATGATCTAGAGTTGGCAGCAGTCGTTTTCACGCTAAAGATATGGAGGCACTATCTATATGGGGAGAAAGTGGAGATATATTCAGACCATAAAAGCCTTAAATATTTCTTCACTCAAAAAGAACTCAACATGCGGCAGCGACGTTGGCTCGAGCTATTGAAAGACTACGACCACACTATTCAATACCATCCTGAAAAAGCGAACGTGGTAGGCGCGCGTTGAGTAGAAGATCATATGCGAGAATGAGTGCGATGATGTCAAGTATACGCATAGAGCCAACTTTAATAGAAAAAGTTAAGGTTGCTCAAGCCACCGACCCGGAGCTGATGCGTATGAAGAAGAAAGTACAAGAAGGAGCTATTTCGGAAGCGAGAATTGATGAAGAAGGAATACTTGAGTCCACCCGGACTTTGTGTCCGTGACGACTACGATTTGAAGTACAAGATTATGATGGAGGCACACAATACACCATTTGCAATCCATCTTGGAAGTACTAAAATGTATCGTGATCTTCGACATACATTTTGGTGGAACAATATGAAGAGAGATTGCAAAGTTTATCTCAATGTGTTTAACTTGTCAACGTGTAAAGGCGGAGCATTTAGTACCTAAGGGTCCATTACAACCACTTGAGATTACGAAATGGAAGTGGGAACACATTACCATGGATTTAATTCTTCCTTCCTACGGTTTCTCAAGGCATCAATGCTATTTGGGTTATTGTTGATAGATTAACCAAGTTCCGCTTCATTTCTTGCCGATACGGAGACTTATTCCTTGAACGCGTCTTGCTAGTATATATGTAAATGAGATTGTGAGGTTACATGGCATGCCAAGATCCATAGTTTTGGATCGTGACCCAAGATTTACTTCAAGATTTTGGGTTAGCTTGCAAAAAGCTATGGGCACGGATTTATGATTGATTCGGCATACCATCCTCAAACTAGACGGACAATCGAGAGGACTATTCAAACTCTTGAAGATCTATTAAGACTCGTGGTCCTAGACTTCAAGGGCAGTTGGGATAAGTATTTACCATTGGTGGAATTCTCCTACAACAACAGTTATCAGGCAAGTATAGGTGTGGCTCCATTTGAAGCATTATATGGACGAAAGTGTCGCTCTCCAATATGTTGGGATGAGGTGGGTGAAGCAACATTGTTGGGACCCAAGTTAGTACGTATGACTACCGAAAAGATCCAAATGATTCGACAATGTATACAAACGGCACAAGATCGACAAAAGAGTTATGCGGATCTTCATCGAAAGGACGTGGAATTTAGTATAGGGGATCATGTATTGTTGCGAGTTGCTCCATGGAAGGGAGTTACAAGATTTGGGAAGAGAGGAAAGCTCAATCCACGATTTATTGGTCCATTTCAAATTCTTGACCGAGTAGGAAATGTAGCATATAGACTTGCGTACCTCCGGTATGTCTCGTGTTCATAATGTGTTTCATATATCTGTTTCAGTAAATATGTGAAAGACCCGAACCACGTTATAGAGTTAGAACCTGACGAAATAACCGAAGACTTAACGTGTGAGGAGGTACACATCAAGATCTTGGATAGGAAGGAGCATGTCCTACGCCAAGAAAGGTCATACCACAAGTTAACATTTTGTGGAGGAATCATGCTATATAGAGGAAATGACACGAATTGGAAATGGAAATGAAAGCGAGATATCCTCACCTTTTCAAACACTGTAGTATCGTACGTCAATTTCGAGGACGAAATTTCATAAGGAGGGAGGTTGTAAGACCCCAACTTATTATTAATGAAATTTAATTTTCTATTTATTATTTTGAAATAGTAAGGGTTATTTTGATTAATGTGGATAGTTATGGGTAAAATACGCAAATATTTCAAAATAAGCAAGTGGTTATAAAATATTCATTGTTGTCGAGGAATATTCGTTTGGTCGTGGAATATTAAATCTTTGTCGGGGAATATTAAATGCACTGGCGCAAAATGCAATGTATGGGCCCCATAACTAAAAAGCGTTGGATAAAGAAAATGACAAATATAAGTTGTTTAAAAATAACGGCGTAGTTGTTACCGTTAATACTATTAAAATACTCGGTGGTTAACACACAGTAGCACACGGTATTGCACCAATTATTGATTCTTACGTAAGAAGGCACTACTCAATAATGGTTACGATAATTCTTGATCGAAAGATTTTATTTTATTGATTTAATAATTGCTGCGTTGATATTTTATATTGCTATTGTTTCAATAATTGTCATTACACAATATTTTTCATTATCGAAGCAATAATTCATATTATCTGAATAATATTATTAGATAATATTATTGGCAATGTCTAGAAAGTTCTCATCTAACGAGAGGTTTGGTCACCTAATTGCGGCGCCAAGAAGGAGAAATTCTTATCGAAAGCCCCTCTTTCCTGAACCGCTTGTTGTTGTCAATATTGTGATTATAACGCCCCCAAAATAAGTCCATTCCATCCAACCCATTCTCGAAGTCACCAAATATATGGTACGAAAAACAACTACAACTTTATTACAACAATTGTCGTGCAAAATACAACAACACATATGCTGTGAGTTTGGATACAAATATATACCAACTGTAGTACGTCACAATGACACCTTACATAAAGGTATAGTCAAAAACCTGCTTTTAGAAATTAGAATCTTTGGGAAGTGCTCAAGGAAACCTTCGTATACATGGGAGGCCATGCTTTTAGGTTATGGTAGATATCATATGGCCACTGCAATTATCCTTGGTTGACCCATAGACCCCAAAGAAAAACGAGAAGATTACTATCATATTCTTCCCAATGGTGAGTCTTCTCTTGACATATCATTATCTCCACTGTCTCTAATTGGGTATTATACTCCAAACA